>CAXKVI010000002.1:64053748-64503976 GCA_964058755.1 Campiglossa producta
TGCTCTATTTCTATTTTGACAGCTGCCCTGCTCTGCTCTGCTCTAACCTGCTTTGAACCTTTTTTTGTTCGGTAAACAGACCTTATGTTCACTTCACCGAGAATCTAACTCACACTGCTTTGACTTGACTGCTGAACGGAGATGTTAACCATCAGGGTATCGCGTACTTATGCTTGCCGGCGCACAGTGCCGCGAAGGTGGTTAGGTTAGGGTTAGGTTCAGATGGCTGCCGCAGAGGCACACTTCGGCCAGTTTTGAAAGGACCGTTGTGATACCACCAACACTAGGAAAGTCAGTCCCGGGACCCGGTCATATGGAAAATCCCTAAGTTGTTGGGACTTTTTACATAGCAGAATCACGGGACTGACCCTCCTAAACCGACACCGTTACTCCTCCTCGAACCACTTAGATGACTTTATGAAGGCCATCAAGTCCTTTATGTCCAGTTCCGCGATCTGGCTTAGGCTATCCAGAAAGGGAACTCCCAAAAAGCGCGTTCTAGCTCCGCCGGGCAGTTGCAGATGAGGTGCTTCACCGTTTCCTCTTCCTCATCATCTTTTCAGCTCCTACAGCATCGTCGGTAGGGTAGACCTAGCCTTTCAGCGTACCTACCAATAAGGCAGTGCCCAGTTAAAACACCTATTAATATAGAGATTTCTCTCCTGCTTAGGGCGCGTATGTCTCTAGATCTTTTATGATCCCATTTTGGCCAGGTTTATGGTTAAGGAAAAAAGCTAGAAACCCCTCAAACTGTTTTTTGCAAAAGGCTAAATTTTGCCCGATTCGACCACTTTTGAATAATTTTTTTTTAAATCAATATACCTACATTTTTTTTAAATCAAATCAAAAATCGATATAAAATGTCTTTTTAAATATTTCTAAGTTATAGTTAAGGAAAAAAGCTAGAAACCCTCAAACTGTTTTTGCATGTGAATATGGAAGGTGTTCCTGCAATATGGGTATCAAAAGAAAGGCATTGATGAAGGTTTTAACAGGGTGGGGTTCTTAGCTCCATATGCGTCCCGACATATTGACCCAATTGTGGACCAGGTGTGACTCAGAGGGTGTTTGTACGATATGGATATCAAATAAAAGGCGTTTGCGGTGCTCTTAACAGGAAGGGTTTCTAAGTCAAATGTACGAACCAGTTTCCCAAATATCGACCAAGTGTGAGTCTGGAAGTTGTTTGTACGATGTTGGTATCAAAAGAAGGATATTGGTGAGTGTTTTAAAAGGGAGTAGTTCCCTGTCCCATGTAAGAACCCGTTTCCGAAATATCGACCAAGTGTGGGTCTAGAAAATGTTTGTACGATGTTGGTATCAAAAGAAGTATATTGGTGAGTGTTTTAAAAGGGAGTAGTTCCCTGTCCCATGTACGAACTTCTGAAATATCGACCAAAATGTGAAAGATATTGACTAAATGTTCTTTTCAAAATGTTTTTTATGAAAACTAAGCTTTTCATGCTGAAAGGGTTCTTGGTAGGGCCCTAAAAGTTTGTAAGGAGATATACGATGCCACTACTATACTTACGACAGCATTTCAGTTATGGGAAAAGGGGCATAGGAATTCCAACACATACTTAAAGCTTCGAGCATTAAAATTTGTATGAAGGTGAACGACCATACTCACAAAAAATATGGGGGCTATGGGGAAAAGGCGTAACACGTTCTATACATACTTAATTTTAAAGGTTTAATATCTCTAAAAATGTGAATTGGTATAAGGATATACGATATCAATTCCACTGTCACAAAAAAGGTCGAGTTATGGGAAGAGAGGACGTGACACCTTTTATAAAAAATTCACTAAAGAAAATACCGGCGTAATCGGGAATTTTTGAAATGAATTCAACAAAAATCTATTGTATGCGGGACGAAGTCTGCGGGTCAGCTAGTTATTTATATTAATAGTCTAACTTTGTTGTTGGTATATTGTTAATTTTGAAAATTCTGATTCTCTGTGCATAGGGTAATGGCGCGGCGATGAGCGTATGGAATACGGTGTGCAAAGGTGCAAGACCCGGTTGCGGAATATTCTTTTTTTTTTAATATTTAAAAAACTTTAATCTTAACTATTACAATTTATTTAATTTTCACCCTAATATTTATTTGCTCTTGACCTGCTCAAAGCGATCGCATAAATTAGTGGCTATTTGTTAAGCACAATCTCATCATTCGATTATTCAAGTGCAGCATAAAATCTCGAAAACCGAATATTTGCATGACATTTGCCATAAAGAATTTTGAAAAGGGCTGCTATAATTTAATATTTTTATTATGTAATAACAGCCACTATTTTTTAAATTCTATGATGGCTTCACTTTGACTATAGGTGAGTTTTTAATGTACACATTAAGTTGGTCGAGCTTCGGCCACGGGCAGCTATTGACAAAAAGATGATCAGATGTTTGAATAAGTTCAACTATTTTAAGTTGGTCGAATTTCGACCACGGGATATACTAGTATGTATAAAACCTAAGAAATAAGTTCTTGATAAAAACTTAATTGCCGTACTACTATGTCGTACTTGAAATATATAAAATGGGATAACAAAAATTACACTGTACAACAGCTATTTTGCAACAGAGTAACCGTAGTACTTTTCTGAAAGGGGTCATCGCGCACTAAGAGAAATGCATTGAATGTTGTGACAATATCACTATTGATAGCGCCGAGTTTGATGCAATATTCATTCAGAATGAGCGAGTTATCAAATATTATTTGCTCCCAATAAAAAGTAAAATTACATGTCAACCATTTCGATATGATGTACTATTTTGTATATTTATGGATAGAATACTAATATGTTTGAACGGCATGTCAATATCTATGCTCGTGATATGAATTTCTATTGTCGGAATATCCATATCCATATTTACTACATAGTAATAATGGTAGAGACAGCGTATTAATATATATGGACGAAATGTAAATTTTTCTGGGACGCATAATCATAATAGTTCAACAATTTTTACTATGGATTTTCTAACAATATTACAACTTGTTGGAGCGGTTTTTTTAAATTCAAAATTTTTTGAATTTCTTATGATTGAACATTTTTCTAAAAATTGTATAATATGCCGTAGCCGAATGGTAGAATACTGGGCTAACGTGCCAGAGGAGCATGGTTCGAGTCTCACTGAAACCAAATGTCAAATTATATTAAATTTTGTTTTTTTAAACTATTTAGAATTTATCAATAGTTTATATGGATACCATTTCAATAGTGATTTATCAAAAAAGCATTGATGAAACATCCATATTCATTGATGGGACAGAAATATCAAATTTTATTTAATGTGATATCAATAATTATTGATGTTCGATCCATAGATTTCCCTCCGTGCGTAGATCATTTTTGCCAAACAAACTTATAGTCCAGCACGTCAGTTATTTTTTCTTTGCATCTAAAGGTTAAGGGGGTCATATTGGGTCTTTGTACCATAACCACATAAACTTGAGCTACAGCTTCGGTGTCTTAGGGAAGGTTGTTGGCAATAAAAAGACTAACATTTTCCTCCTAGACATTGCCCCGCTACGTAACATGGTTATGCCATTTTTTCTTGGGTTTTTAAAAAATTTCTCGAAAAAATGTCTCCCCTGAGTCTCTTGTTAACAATATCTTTATGACACCTTCGGGAAAAATATTCCTCATAAAAATTTGGGGGTGGGGAGGGGTGCCCAAATAACGAAATTTCCGTCGAGAACTCCTTTAACCCTAAACTAGCAAAAACTAGAGTGCATCCAAGAAAAAATAAAAATCCATAAGTAAGTACAATACTTATTATTTGTATACCTTTCATGAAGATAAAATGGTGTTATAACTTTGGCCCGATGTTTGTAAGTATGAGCAGAAGAAGAGATGGACCCATCAATAAGTATACCGAAATGATCAGGATAACGAGATGAGTTGATTTAGCCATGTCCGTCTGTCTGTCTGTCTGTCTGAACTCCATAAAAACTAAAACCATTAAGTCAAATGCCGTCTTGTGCTATAGCTATTTTACGAAGTGTATGTATGTTTAAAAATAAATAGCTCGTGAAATGAAATAAGTAAAAAAAAAATGTATGTATTTTAGTTTTTTCTTGGATGAACTTTAGTTTTTGCTAGTATATGGTTAAAGGAGTCCTCGACGGAAATTTCGTTAGTTGGGCACCCCTCCCCACCCCAAAATTTGTATGAGGAATATTTTTCCCGAAGGTGTCATAAAGACATGGTTAACAATGTACATGCAGTCTAAATATAAAAAAATTAATGTTTTTTTTTAATTTTTAACACAAAAACAAAAAATGCAGTCACCCTGGCATGTTTTTCGTCGGAGAGTGCGATGAAAATAGAAACACATCTATCGTCGCTCAAAAGTCGTCGGGCGTATTTTTGCTTGGCGTTTGATTGTGTTCAAATTTATAAAATTACATGTTTCTATTTTGACAAGGCGATTATTTGCTTGGGTTTTACGCGACGTTTTTCATTGTGAACCGGGCTTAAGTTTTTTTAATAGATACGACTTTGAAGTACAAAACGTTTTCAACAGCTTATTTAATAATAACAACTGTATTGATAATTGATAAATGTACACAACTTTCGTGATCTCAACCAAATTCTGAGTCTCGCGATAAATTTAAATTGGATTCTTTTATTTTTCTCGACTTTTGACCCCAAATAACTTCTTATCACAAAAGATTAATGGGGACTATTGCAGCTTTCTTCCTGGCAAAAAAATTGGCCTCTTAGGAATTTAGTTGAGAACCCTATGATGCCCTTGTGTTCATGTTGTTGTTGCAGTTGCAGAAATATTTTGCCTGTGATAATGGTATCAGAAAAGTTTACTTCTTTTAGCAGTTTAAAAAATATTTGGAGGGACACACCATATGCCGGATGCATTTGGCATGCCTACTCTGTATGGAGGTCTTGTAAGGGCCTGCTTAACAAATCACCAACTTCCTCTGTTGCTAAATTCGTGTGCCGAAGGCAACATATTTTGGCCGGAGCTCCTCTTTCGACTGGCCTATTAGGTAAGACCAGCCAGCCTTTGGACTTTGGTGAATTTATAAAAATACTTCATAAATACTGCCTTTGCTACTTTGAATTTACAAAAAGATTGTGTAATACAGCGTGCTACACCTTCTAACTATAATAAAATAAAAGCTTGGCATATTTTCCATCGATTCTTGCAAATTTTGTTTGCCCATATTTGCCCCCCTTTACTAAAACTTTTAATGACGAAAAGTCACTTTAAATATTCATAAAAGGAACAATTTTGTTAACTAACTATTGAATGCTTAAGAGGAAGCTGAAAAAGCACGAAATAAAGATTACAAAAAGTACAGGTTGTTCTTTTAGGAAAAACGAAACGATTTCAACCAATACAGTGCCAATACAATTAATGACTGTTGGTAAGTTCTGACCAACAAAAAAACTGGAATCGTATCCTGTTGTCAAGGATATGCTAACTGATGAAACACTTTCGTCATATTTTTTCCACATTCACTTAGTTATGTATGTATGTATATTTTTGATTCGATTTAAATACATATAAACATAAGGAAAATAAATTTTGGGATAACTCTTCTTTTTATTTACTGAAATTTCTATGTATACTTTATTATAAAAACATTCCTGCTATTTTTACAGATAAAAAATCCCCGAAGTTTTTAGGAACTCTTGTCGAAAATATTCGAGGAAGAGTTTGGTTAAAGGCATCATATTGGTAGATCAACCATGTAGTTGCCTCCAATACCTTTTGTGACATTTAGTCACCTCTTACGACAGGCATGCCTTACCGCGAGGTATATTCTAGGAAACATTCCTGTTGTATTGAATCATAGTGTTTTATTCTCCAAGCTATTGTTTGCACCATAACATTTTAACATTCCTGAACTTCCATTTGGGACTAATTGACTGTTCAATTGCTCATCTATAAATATGAGGATATTAGAAATTATTGCCCATTATAACGTGCTCTAGGCATGTCATTCACTTTAGATATTTCAATATCTATGTGCTAAAAAAACTTGTAATAGTTTCTTTACCTTCAACGCTTTTTAGTGAGCTTAAACTGGTGAAGCATGTAAGAGGGTCATAAGGGTGGTGTAAGCATAACTCGTACGTTAAGTGGTGAAATGTAAATAAACTTATTTTGATGGTTTGAGGGTTGCGATCAATCTACATATTTTCGTGCCGTCTGCATTTATGTGGCGAATTTTGGTTGACTTTTAAAAGGCAATGACGATGGACTTAAAGTGCGTAAATATATCGAGCCGTATGCGCAAAAAAGACGTATGAGCCATGATTTTCGATTTCCGCTTTTTTATGCAAAGCGATAGTTTATTATCACAGGCATCATCTCTCAAAGTTTTATCGTCATAAAAAGTACTGTTACGAATTTAGAGCTAAAGCAATTTTGCAATGTGTTCGTTTGCTTACATTTTTAGTGAGCAGCAGTGGCTCATACGTCTTTTTTCTCTTTTGAAATTAGTGGTTGAATAAGTTATTTAATACCCATTTGCTTTGTTCTTTATTGCGTTTTTTTTAAATGTCGTCCTGGCTATCTGAGGTAATTCTGCTTTTAATATTTTTACAATTTTAAAGTATTTTTTATATAAAACAAGTAAGTAACACAGTGCTACAAAAAAAAGTGAATACATTTTTAAAGCGACCTACCTAGTAGAGATTCTTCGACCAGATAATTATACACGAAACACCCTTCAAAAAATTTGTAACACCCCCAAAATCTGATTTTAAGTTCAAAAACAGTTTTTTCAGTTTTTTCGTAAAAAAAAATTCATTAAAAACACACTTTCAACCGATTTTAAAATTATCAACGGTTTAAGATAGATAAATGTTGACACTTTCGAAATATATATAGTGTTTTGTCCATTTAAAAAGAGTATGACATGTTCTTCACGCGAGAAGTGGAATTTTTTGAAAATTTCTTCCGATTTTTGGACATATATCTTCGAAAGGCAATCACTGCTTAGTTATACCATTCTTTTTGTTTTTTTTTTTAAAGGACTTCAAATTTTCAAGTTATGCAGCATAATATAAAATCTAATATTTTAGTCTCAAGCGCCTCAATTGGGCTACTGTCTGTAATAAGGCGGATGGATTTCAAAATCGTCCAACTGACACGGAAATCCTTTTTTAGGGATCAACATAAGATACTTGCCGAAGGGAGCATACCTCTAAAACGAATTCTGATGTCCCGACTCCAAAACCGTTTAGAATTTTGAAATCGGCCGAAAATTTTTTTTTAATGAATTTTTTACGAAGAACTGATAAAAAGAACGTTTTTCAACCCTAAAACCAGAACTAGGAGGTGTTAGAAATTGTTTGAAGGGTGTTTCGCAGCACTCATATAATAACAAATGGACTGGAATTTTATCGAGGAATAGAATTTTAGTGAGGAAGTGCCTACAAAGATTTAAAAAAAAAATTGCGAAAACAACACAATACCTCGACAGTTTCACAACGAGTTTTTAAATTTGCAACACAATGAGAATGTCAAAGATCGCCTTCCTGAGACAGACCAAGAGGAAGACTACAATTGAAAGATGAAAAGTGGCTTTGAAGAACACATATTAATTTAGTTGCATCCATTTAAAACCTTTTTTTTTTAATGTTGAATTTAACTGAAAAGACTTCATTTTACATATGCAAAATTGGAAAAATCAAAAGAATAGAACAGAAAACAAACATTTTTTGAAATTTTTTTTTACGTAACAGCCAAATTTTCAGACAGTGGCTTACTTTTGTGCAGGCAAAAAAGACGTAAGAACCAAAATTTGCCCTTATGCTAGGAATATTAAAAAAAAATATTTACTGTATTATACAGACTGATCCGAGGAATAGACCTAAACTGACACCAAAAACTGGAAATGCCACATCGTCTGGGATGGTTTCCTGATGATTAATCACTTTGAGTTGAAATCCTAGCTGCTCCTTTTTGGAAAATAAGGACATTTTTTTAATTTTTTCAGGTAATAAACAACTCAACTCAAAACTGAAAATGACATTTCGTTGACAATGCCATCCAGTTCAATAAAAGCTTTTAGTTGAGATCCTAGCTACCATACTTTAGAAAATATGAAAATTTTTGAATTTTTTTTTTATATGTTACTTTTGTAGTGTACTAATGGTACAGGTTTCGATGCATTATGTTATAAATACATATTGTTTTTTGCATAACCTATACCTATGCATGCGTATCTATAAATCAAAACCAAATTTTTTCTATATATATACATAGGATTGCATTTATATAATTTTATATATAAAAATCCCAGTAGGAAAATTACAAGGTGCTCCTATATAAATCGTCCCCGCCAAGCCAGTTTTGTTCAGATCTTAAATTTAAAATTTGATATTTGAATAAGCTTGAATCTACCATTTCTTGAAGATAATTGGAAAAGTTTTGTTCCCATAGCAACGGAGAAAATTAAAGTTTTTTTTTTAATTTGCTTCAGAAAATATTTACAGATTTTTTGTGTATGGGAAAAATTTTAAAATCATAGTTCATTATTGCTTTAGGATGTCTCTAAAACCCATAATTCTGCTAAAACCCTTCTACTGTATACTTAACCTGTATACTTAAAAATGTCCTTATTTTCCAAAAAGGAGCAGCTAGGATTTCAACTCAAAGTGAGTCATCATCAGGAAACCATCCCAGACGATGTGGCATTTCCAGTTTTTGGTGTCAGATTAGGTCAACCTATTCCTCGTTCAGGGGCGGCCGCCGTGGTGTAGCGGTTAAGTGTTCGGCCTTCTACACCAAGTAGTGGCGGTTCGATGCCCGGCAAAAGTAACATCAAAACTTATTTAGAAAAATAATTTTTCTAAACGGGGTCGCCCCTCGGCAGTAGTTTGGCAAACTCTCCGGGTGTATTTCTGCCATGAGAAGCTTCTCAGCAAAAAATTCATTTGCTTTGCAAGTGCCGTTCGGAGTCGGCAAAAAACTGTAGGTCCCGCCAACTTGTAGGAAAAACTCAAAAGCAACACACCACAGGTTGGAAAGAGAAGCTCGACTAAAAATCTCGTTAGAGGTTATGATAACCTGTTGGTATATCGCCGCCATTAGTTTTTTTTTTTTTATTCCTCGTTCAGGAGCAGTGTGTATATATAAAGGAACTAAATAAAGTTACTTACCGAATTTCATGACAATATATAAACTGGATGCAAAAAAATTAAAAAAACCGTCTCCCGAACAATTTACTTTTTGTCTCATACGTCTTTTTTGCGCACACCGCTCGATAATACCTAACGATAGGAGATGGAGTGACCCAACCTAAACAAATTTCTTTGATGTTTTTCTATACACTAAAGAAGATAAAATTTAAACCTTTTTATTTTATTGCTTTAAATTTTGGGTTGATGCGTTTTATTAGCATTTATGCGTTGGAAATTGTTTTTATAGGTCGATAAAAATGCCTTCGGAAAAATCTATAAACTAAGAGGAATATTAATAATAAAAATGAATCCAATGTATATAAGTATATAAGCGAGGGCCGAAAAAAATTAATTTTTTTTTTTTCGAAGCGCATACAGAAATTCCAACTCCTGACCATAAATGGAGTATAATGACTAAATATGAGTTTTTTATGTTAGTGGGAAAGCCTCATTGCCATTTTTTGTTTTCGTAAAAAGCTTCTAGGTATGTAAATGGATCTTTTCCCCCAAAAAACCGTACAGCCAACTTTTACCACAGTCCCGTAAACTTTTTTCATTAGAGTGACCATTACAAAGTTTTTCGAGATCGAAAATTGACTAATTTTTGACCCCATACGGTTTTGCGAAAAGTTGCGTACCTAGCTCAAAAACAGTAAAATATTATTAAATAAGTTATTTAGACAGCAAATTTAACGCTCTACAAAACAGGGATTATTTCGTTAATGCAACTATTCGAGGTTATCCACTGTATGTGTTTTGAAGTATGCCTATGAAAAAACAAAGCAAAACTGTGTGCGTCCTTACGTCAGCTCGTTAAAACATTTCATCGTTATGAATGTGATACTGTCATGCATGAATTAGACATGTTTTTTTTAGGTACTCAACAGCAGCAATGTAACAGGCAACGTTATGGCAGCCTCAATGGCAGCTACGGAAGTGGGGAACTTTAAGCTTCCTCTACATGTCAGTTCATTGTTTCCGTAATGTTGTAGGAAACCTAAAAAAATGGAAGGATTGCGGCTTAAAAAACGGAGGAATTGCATAATTTGTGACATTCTTGGGAAGGCAAACGACCACCGATCGTAGATCTCTCATGGTGCTCGTGTTCAGGAAACGCCAAACATTTTACATGCAATTTGGTCAACACTGTTGTGAACATTTTTATTGCCACTTCGCTTGCTTGCTATTTTATTTGAAAGAACGCTATTAGTATTGGCCAAAGGAAATGAGGAAAATGCCGTTTATTTGTTTTTCTAATGAAATATGTATGTACTTACGAACATACATACATAAAAAAATGCCAAGCAAAATATTTATATTTTACTTTAAAATGTTCTTGAAATATTAAAAAAATAAAAAGGTATAGCGCGGTATGCCTACCCACTAAATAATTAATTTCGACTGGTTTCCGAAGTTGTTCCGTTGCGTCGAAAGATTTTTCGAAGTTCTTAAGAAATTGTATGACAGGGTTGACGCGCCTTCGTTACGATTTTTTCTTACTAAAAAATATAGTTTAAAAAAACTAAAACTCACGCTTTTAGAGAGTATTGAACCAAAAAGTTGAAAATAATTTTAAAAACCCTACACAGTAGTATTGTGGAAAAAACGTGGTTCGCTTTGTTCCATAATCTTCGTTTTTTATTTAAATTATTTTTACCTTTTTAGTGCAATATTCTTTAAAAGCGCGTGTTCTCGCTTTTTAAACTATATTTATTTTTTACTTTTTATTTAAATTTGTTATGAAGTAATCGATAAATATGTCGAAATATACCGCAGTGCAAACGAAACCTCTGGGCCTCCACTTTCGTTTGATACCCATCCCTGCAGCGAAAGCAACTAGTTGAAAACTACTTTACAACTAGTTGGTGCACCGTGCCCAACTAGTCAGTGTTCTGTCTTTTTTCCATATAAGCAACTGGTATTTTTTACGTGTTGATGTCCTATGAGATATCAATTGTCCGATTTCGACCAGAATATAAAAGTTATCTACTAGTCAGGAAATACCAGTTTCATACTAATTGTAAAATACCAGTTCCATACTAGTTCAACCTGTATAATTTCCATAAAATGAACTAGTCCATATACTAGTCCAATAAGGACTAGTATGAAATATACTAGTCCCATACTAGTCCAAAAAGCATTAAACCTGGACTAGTATGATTTCAACCAGAATTTTCCTGGCTTACCCTTTATTTTATCGTTTGACTTTATTTTCATGTCTATTCTTAAGAAAGCAGCGGCTATTTGTATTAACCTTATCACGAAGAAGCATCTATGAATTATAAGAAAAAACGAAACGAATGAATTTTGTATTTTTTAACTGGTAGAATTTCATCCAAAAAAATCTAGTTGTATACCAGTATGGAATGGATATTTCCTGACTGGTATGGGTTCAGCCAGAAAATTCTAGTTGTATACTGGTATGAAATGGATATTTCCTGACTAGTGTGAATTCAGACAGAAAATTCTAGTTGTATACTGGTATGAAATGGATATTTCCTGACTAGTATGAGTTCTGCCAAAAAATTATAGTTGTATACTAGTATTTTTCTGACTAGTTTGAGGTTTCGCTGCAGGGCATATTGTAGGCAATTTTTAATATTATTGGACAATATCATTTTGACCGATAACTCAGTTATCGATAAATATATCGAAATATTCCAAAGTCCAATAGAAACCTGTAGAACTTCCCTTTCGCTTGATACCCAGATTGTAGGCATTATGACCGATAACTTAGTTATCGATAAATATATCGAAGTCCAAATGCAACCCCTATCGTTTGACATCCATATTGAAGCACATTTCAAGGTTTTTGTGACAGTCATATGCCACTATCGGGTAGACTGAAGTAGAGTTATATACAAACAAGCAAACATACATATGAATGTATGTACAAGTAAAGCTAATGAAAGCGTAGTAAAGAAACTAGCATTATGTGGGAAAGAAAACCGTCGAGCGCTCGATATACGAAATTTATGGCACAAAGCGGACCACGCTTTTTCCACAATACTACTGTGTAGGGTTTTTAAAATTATTTTCAACTTTTTGGTTCAATACTCTCTAAAAGCGTGAGTTTTAGTTTTTTTAAACTATATTTATTTTTTACTTTTTGTCAAATGTCCTATGAAATTATCGATAAATATATCGAAAAATACAGCAGCCCAAACGAAACCTCTGGCCTTCCACTTTCGTTTGATACCCATATTGTTAGGAAATTTTAAGGTATTTGGCCTCACATTTTGACAACAACTCAGTTATCGATAAATTTATCGAAATATGTCGATGTCCAAATGAAACCTGGGGCCTTCACCTTTCGTTCGATACCCATATTGTAGGGAATTTTTTAGGTTTTTGGGCAATCATATTTTGACCGATAACTCAGTTATCGATAAATTTATAGAAATATGTCGCTGTCCAAGTGAAACCTGGCGCCTTCACCTTTCGTTCGATACCCATATTGTAGGGAATTTTTTAGGTTTTTGGGCAATCATATTTTGACCGATAACTCAGTTATCGATAAATTTATCGAAATATATCGAAGTCCAAATGAGACCTGGGGCCTTCACCTTTCGTTTGATACCCATATTGTAGGGAATTTTTTAGGTTTTTGGGCAATCATATTTTGACCGATAACTCAGTTATCGATAAATTTATCGAAATATATCGAAGTCCAAATGAGACCTGGGGCCTTCACCTTTCGTTCGATACCCATATTTTAGGGAATTTTTTAGGTTTTTGGGCAATCATATTTTGACCGATAACTCAGTTATCGATAAATTTATCGAAATATATCGAAGTCCAAATGAGACCTGGGGCCTTCACCTTTCGTTCGATACCCATATTGTAGGGAATTTTTAAGGCTTTCGGGCAACCACATTTTGACCGATAACTCAGTTATCGATAAATTTATCGAAATATATCGAAGTCCAAATGAGACCTGGGGCCTTCACCTTTCGTACGATACCCATATTGTAGGGAATTTTTTAGGTTTTTAGGCAATCATATTTTAACCGATAACTCAGTTATCGATAAATTTATCGAAATATATCGAAGTCCAAATGAGACCTGGGGCCTTCACCTTTCGTTCGATACCCATATTGTAGGGATTTTATTAGGTTTTTGGGCAATCATATTTTGACCGATAACTCAGTTATCGATAAATTTATCGAAATATGTCGATGTCCAAATGAAACCTGGGGCCTTCACCTTTCGTTTGATACCAATATTGTACGGAAATTTTAAGGTTTTCGGGCAACCACATTTTGACCGATAACTCAGTTATCGATAAATTTATCGAAATATATCGAAGTCCAAATGAGACCTGGGCCTTCCCCTTTCGTTTGATACCCATATTGCAGGGAAATTTTAAGTTTTTCGGGCAACCACATTTTTACCGATAACTCAGTTATCGATCAATTTATCGAAATATGTCGATTTCCAAATGAAACCTGGGGCCTTCACCTTTCGTTTCATATCCATATTGTGGCGAATGTTCTTAAGAATTGCTCATCTCCCAACTCTAGCGTATTTCCATCACTAGCGTCACTACCGCAACTACAGCTGTTTAGATACATGACGTGAGAGCGAGAGGCAGCTCGCATGTTTGCGAATGTGGCACAAAGAGGAGATGACGATAGATAAACGTTTCGAGAACAGGCAACGTTATGGCAGCCTCAATGGCAGCTACGGAAGTGGGGAACTTTAAGCTTCCTCTACATGTCAGTTCATTGTTTCTGTAATGTTGGAGGAAACCTAAAAAAATGGAAGGATTGCGGCTTAAAAAACGGAGGAATTGCATAATTTGTGACATTCTTGGGAAGGCAAACAACCACCGATCGTAGATCTCTCATGGTGCTCGTGTTCAGGAAACGCCAAACATTTTACATGCAATTTGGTCAACACTGTTGTGAACATTTTTATTGCCACTTCGCTTGCTTGCTATTTTATTTGAAAGAACGCTATTAGTATTGGCCAAAGGAAATGAGGAAAATGCCGTTTATTTGTTTTTCTAATGAAATATGTATGTACTTACGAACATACATACATAAAAAAATGGCAAGCAAAATATTTATATTTTACTTTAAAATGTTCTTGAAATATTAAAAAAATAAAAAGGTATAGCGCGGTATGCCTACCCACTAAATAATTAATTTCGACTGGTTTCCGAAGTTGTTCCGTTGCGTCGAAAGATTTTTCGAAGTTCTTTAGAAAAAAACTAAAACTCACGCTTTTAGAGAGTATTGAACCAAAAAGTTGAAAATAATTTTAAAAACCCTACACAGTAGTATTGTGGAAAAAACGTGGTTCGCTTTGTTCCATAATCTTCGTTTTTTATTTAAATTATTTTTACCTTTTTAGTGCAATATTCTTTAAAAGCGCGTGTTCTCGCTTTTTAAACTATATTTATTTTTTACTTTTTATTTAAATTTGTTATGAAGTAATCGATAAATATGTCGAAATATACCGCAGTGCAAACGAAACCTCTGGGCCTCCACTTTCGTTTGATACCCATCCCTGCAGCGAAAGCAACTAGTTGAAAACTACTTTACAACTAGTTGGTGCACCGTGCCCAACTAGTCAGTGTTCTGTCTTTTTTCCATATAAGCAACTGGTATTTTTTACGTGTTGATGTCCTATGAGATATCAATTGTCCGATTTCGACCAGAATATAAAAGTTATCTACTAGTCAGGAAATACCAGTTTCATACTAATTGTAAAATACCAGTTCCATACTAGTTCAACCTGTATAATTTCCATAAAATGAACTAGTCCATATACTAGTCCAATAAGGACTAGTATGAAATATACTAGTCCCATACTAGTCCAAAAAGCATTAAACCTGGACTAGTATGATTTCAACCAGAATTTTCCTGGCTTACCCTTTATTTTATCGTTTGACTTTATTTTCATGTCTATTCTTAAGAAAGCAGCGGCTATTTGTATTAACCTTATCACGAAGAAGCATCTATGAATTATAAGAAAAAACGAAACGAATGAATTTTGTATTTTTTAACTGGTAGAATTTCATCCAAAAAAATCTAGTTGTATACCAGTATGGAATGGATATTTCCTGACTGGTATGGGTTCAGCCAGAAAATTCTAGTTGTATACTGGTATGAAATGGATATTTCCTGACTAGTGTGAATTCAGACAGAAAATTCTAGTTGTATACTGGTATGAAATGGATATTTCCTGACTAGTATGAGTTCTGCCAAAAAATTATAGTTGTATACTAGTATTTTTCTGACTAGTTTGAGGTTTCGCTGCGGGGCATATTGTAGGCCATTTTTAATATTATTGGACAATATCATTTTGACCGATAACTCAGTTATCGATAAATATATCGAAATATTCCAAAGTCCAATAGAAACCTGTAGAACTTCCCTTTCGCTTGATACCCAGATTGTAGGCATTATGACCGATAACTTAGTTATCGATAAATATATCGAAGTCCAAATGCAACCCCTATCGTTTGACATCCATATTGAAGCACATTTCAAGGTTTTTGTGACAGTCATATGCCACTATCGGGTAGACTGAAGTAGAGTTATATACAAACAAGCAAACATACATATGAATGTATGTACAAGTAAAGCTAATGAAAGCGTAGTAAAGAAACTAGCATTATGTGGGAAAGAAAACCGTCGAGCGCTCGATATACGAAATTTATGGCACAAAGCGGACCACGCTTTTTCCACAATACTACTGTGTAGGGTTTTTAAAATTATTTTCAACTTTTTGGTTCAATACTCTCTAAAAGCGTGAGTTTTAGTTTTTTTAAACTATATTTATTTTTTACTTTTTGTCAAATGTCCTATGAAATTATCGATAAATATATCGAAAAATACAGCAGCCCAAACGAAACCTCTGGCCTTCCACTTTCGTTTGATACCCATATTGTTAGGAAATTTTAAGGTATTTGGCCTCACATTTTGACAACAACTCAGTTATCGATAAATTTATCGAAATATGTCGATGTCCAAATGAAACCTGGGGCCTTCACCTTTCGTTCGATACCCATATTGTAGGGAATTTTTTAGGTTTTTGGGCAATCATATTTTGACCGATAACTCAGTTATCGATAAATTTATAGAAATATGTCGCTGTCCAAGTGAAACCTGGCGCCTTCACCTTTCGTTCGATAACCATATTGTAGGGAATTTTTTAGGTTTTTGGGCAATCATATTTTGACCGATAACTCAGTTATCGATAAATTTATCGAAATATATCGAAGTCCAAATGAGACCTGGGGCCTTCACCTTTCGTTTGATACCCATATTGTAGGGAATTTTTTAGGTTTTTGGGCAATCATATTTTGACCGATAACTCAGTTATCGATAAATTTATCGAAATATATCGAAGTCCAAATGAGACCTGGGGCCTTCACCTTTCGTTCGATACCCATATTTTAGGGAATTTTTTAGGTTTTTGGGCAATCATATTTTGACCGATAACTCAGTTATCGATAAATTTATCGAAATATATCGAAGTCCAAATGAGACCTGGGGCCTTCACCTTTCGTTCGATACCCATATTGTAGGGAATTTTTAAGGCTTTCGGGCAACCACATTTTGACCGATAACTCAGTTATCGATAAATTTATCGAAATATATCGAAGTCCAAATGAGACCTGGGGCCTTCACCTTTCGTACGATACCCATATTGTAGGGAATTTTTTAGGTTTTTAGGCAATCATATTTTAACCGATAACTCAGTTATCGATAAATTTATCGAAATATATCGAAGTCCAAATGAGACCTGGGGCCTTCACCTTTCGTTCGATACCCATATTGTAGGGAATTTATTAGGTTTTTGGGCAATCATATTTTGACCGATAACTCAGTTATCGATAAATTTATCGAAATATGTCGATGTCCAAATGAAACCTGGGGCCTTCACCTTTCGTTTGATACCAATATTGTACGGAAATTTTAAGGTTTTCGGGCAACCACATTTTGACCGATAACTCAGTTATCGATAAATTTATCGAAATATATCGAAGTCCAAATGAGACCTGGGCCTTCCCCTTTCGTTTGATACCCATATTGCAGGGAAATTTTAAGTTTTTCGGGCAACCACATTTTTACCGATAACTCAGTTATCGATCAATTTATCGAAATATGTCGATTTCCAAATGAAACCTGGGGCCTTCACCTTTCGTTTCATATCCATATTGTGGCGAATGTTCTTAAGAATTGCTCATCTCCCAACTCTAGCGTATTTCCATCACTAGCGTCACTACCGCAACTACAGCTGTTTAGATACATGACGTGAGAGCGAGAGGCAGCTCGCATGTTTGCGAATGTGGCACAAAGAGGAGATGACGATAGATAAACGTTTCGAGAACAGGCAACGTTATGGCAGCCTCAATGGCAGCTACGGAAGTGGGGAACTTTAAGCTTCCTCTACATGTCAGTTCATTGTTTCTGTAATGTTGGAGGAAACCTAAAAAAATGGAAGGATTGCGGCTTAAAAAACGGAGGAATTGCATAATTTGTGACATTCTTGGGAAGGCAAACAACCACCGATCGTAGATCTCTCATGGTGCTCGTGTTCAGGAAACGCCAAACATTTTACATGCAATTTGGTCAACACTGTTGTGAACATTTTTATTGCCACTTCGCTTGCTTGCTATTTTATTTGAAAGAACGCTATTAGTATTGGCCAAAGGAAATGAGGAAAATGCCGTTTATTTGTTTTTCTAATGAAATATGTATGTACTTACGAACATACATACATAAAAAAATGCCAAGCAAAATATTTATATTTTACTTTAAAATGTTCTTGAAATATTAAAAAAATAAAAAGGTATAGCGCGGTATGCCTACCCACTAAATAATTAATTTCGACTGGTTTCCGAAGTTGTTCCGTTGCGTCGAAAGATTTTTCGAAGTTCTTTAGAAAAAAACTAAAACTCACGCTTTTAGAGAGTATTGAACCAAAAAGTTGAAAATAATTTTAAAAACCCTACACAGTAGTATTGTGGAAAAAACGTGGTTCGCTTTGTTCCATAATCTTCGTTTTTTATTTAAATTATTTTTACCTTTTTAGTGCAATATTCTTTAAAAGCGCGTGTTCTCGCTTTTTAAACTATATTTATTTTTTACTTTTTATTTAAATTTGTTATGAAGTAATCGATAAATATGTCGAAATATACCGCAGTGCAAACGAAACCTCTGGGCCTCCACTTTCGTTTGATACCCATCCCTGCAGCGAAAGCAACTAGTTGAAAACTACTTTACAACTAGTTGGTGCACCGTGCCCAACTAGTCAGTGTTCTGTCTTTTTTCCATATAAGCAACTGGTATTTTTTACGTGTTGATGTCCTATGAGATATCAATTGTCCGATTTCGACCAGAATATAAAAGTTATCTACTAGTCAGGAAATACCAGTTTCATACTAATTGTAAAATACCAGTTCCATACTAGTTCAACCTGTATAATTTCCATAAAATGAACTAGTCCATATACTAGTCCAATAAGGACTAGTATGAAATATACTAGTCCCATACTAGTCCAAAAAGCATTAAACCTGGACTAGTATGATTTCAACCAGAATTTTCCTGGCTTACCCTTTATTTTATCGTTTGACTTTATTTTCATGTCTATTCTTAAGAAAGCAGCGGCTATTTGTATTAACCTTATCACGAAGAAGCATCTATGAATTATAAGAAAAAACGAAACGAATGAATTTTGTATTTTTTAACTGGTAGAATTTCATCCAAAAAAATCTAGTTGTATACCAGTATGGAATGGATATTTCCTGACTGGTATGGGTTCAGCCAGAAAATTCTAGTTGTATACTGGTATGAAATGGATATTTCCTGACTAGTGTGAATTCAGACAGAAAATTCTAGTTGTATACTGGTATGAAATGGATATTTCCTGACTAGTATGAGTTCTGCCAAAAAATTATAGTTGTATACTAGTATTTTTCTGACTAGTTTGAGGTTTCGCTGCGGGGCATATTGTAGGCAATTTTTAATATTATTGGACAATATCATTTTGACCGATAACTCAGTTATCGATAAATATATCGAAATATTCCAAAGTCCAATAGAAACCTGTAGAACTTCCCTTTCGCTTGATACCCAGATTGTAGGCATTATGACCGATAACTTAGTTATCGATAAATATATCGAAGTCCAAATGCAACCCCTATCGTTTGACATCCATATTGAAGCACATTTCAAGGTTTTTGTGACAGTCATATGCCACTATCGGGTAGACTGAAGTAGAGTTATATACAAACAAGCAAACATACATATGAATGTATGTACAAGTAAAGCTAATGAAAGCGTAGTAAAGAAACTAGCATTATGTGGGAAAGAAAACCGTCGAGCGCTCGATATACGAAATTTATGGCACAAAGCGGACCACGCTTTTTCCACAATACTACTGTGTAGGGTTTTTAAAATTATTTTCAACTTTTTGGTTCAATACTCTCTAAAAGCGTGAGTTTTAGTTTTTTTAAACTATATTTATTTTTTACTTTTTGTCAAATGTCCTATGAAATTATCGATAAATATATCGAAAAATACAGCAGCCCAAACGAAACCTCTGGCCTTCCACTTTCGTTTGATACCCATATTGTTAGGAAATTTTAAGGTATTTGGCCTCACATTTTGACAACAACTCAGTTATCGATAAATTTATCGAAATATGTCGATGTCCAAATGAAACCTGGGGCCTTCACCTTTCGTTCGATACCCATATTGTAGGGAATTTTTTAGGTTTTTGGGCAATCATATTTTGACCGATAACTCAGTTATCGATAAATTTATAGAAATATGTCGCTGTCCAAGTGAAACCTGGCGCCTTCACCTTTCGTTCGATACCCATATTGTAGGGAATTTTTTAGGTTTTTGGGCAATCATATTTTGACCGATAACTCAGTTATCGATAAATTTATCGAAATATATCGAAGTCCAAATGAGACCTGGGGCCTTCACCTTTCGTTTGATACCCATATTGTAGGGAATTTTTTAGGTTTTTGGGCAATCATATTTTGACCGATAACTCAGTTATCGATAAATTTATCGAAATATATCGAAGTCCAAATGAGACCTGGGGCCTTCACCTTTCGTTCGATACCCATATTTTAGGGAATTTTTTAGGTTTTTGGGCAATCATATTTTGACCGATAACTCAGTTATCGATAAATTTATCGAAATATATCGAAGTCCAAATGAGACCTGGGGCCTTCACCTTTCGTTCGATACCCATATTGTAGGGAATTTTTAAGGCTTTCGGGCAACCACATTTTGACCGATAACTCAGTTATCGATAAATTTATCGAAATATATCGAAGTCCAAATGAGACCTGGGGCCTTCACCTTTCGTACGATACCCATATTGTAGGGAATTTTTTAGGTTTTTAGGCAATCATATTTTAACCGATAACTCAGTTATCGATAAATTTATCGAAATATATCGAAGTCCAAATGAGACCTGGGGCCTTCACCTTTCGTTCGATACCCATATTGTAGGGAATTTATTAGGTTTTTGGGCAATCATATTTTGACCGATAACTCAGTTATCGATAAATTTATCGAAATATGGCGATGTCCAAATGAAACCTGGGGCCTTCACCTTTCGTTTGATACCAATATTGTACGGAAATTTTAAGGTTTTCGGGCAACCACATTTTGACCGATAACTCAGTTATCGATAAATTTATCGAAATATATCGAAGTCCAAATGAGACCTGGGCCTTCCCCTTTCGTTTGATACCCATATTGCAGGGAAATTTTAAGTTTTTCGGGCAACCACATTTTTACCGATAACTCAGTTATCGATCAATTTATCGAAATATGTCGATTTCCAAATGAAACCTGGGGCCTTCACCTTTCGTTTCATATCCATATTGTGGCGAATGTTCTTAAGAATTGCTCATCTCCCAACTCTAGCGTATTTCCATCACTAGCGTCACTACCGCAACTACAGCTGTTTAGATACATGACGTGAGAGCGAGAGGCAGCTCGCATGTTTGCGAATGTGGCACAAAGAGGAGATGACGATAGATAAACGTTTCGAGAACAGGCAACGTTATGGCAGCCTCAATGGCAGCTACGGAAGTGGGGAACTTTAAGCTTCCTCTACATGTCAGTTCATTGTTTCTGTAATGTTGGAGGAAACCTAAAAAAATGGAAGGATTGCGGCTTAAAAAACGGAGGAATTGCATAATTTGTGACATTCTTGGGAAGGCAAACAACCACCGATCGTAGATCTCTCATGGTGCTCGTGTTCAGGAAACGCCAAACATTTTACATGCAATTTGGTCAACACTGTTGTGAACATTTTTATTGCCACTTCGCTTGCTTGCTATTTTATTTGAAAGAACGCTATTAGTATTGGCCAAAGGAAATGAGGAAAATGCCGTTTATTTGTTTTTCTAATGAAATATGTATGTACTTACGAACATACATACATAAAAAAATGCCAAGCAAAATATTTATATTTTACTTTAAAATGTTCTTGAAATATTAAAAAAATAAAAAGGTATAGCGCGGTATGCCTACCCACTAAATAATTAATTTCGACTGGTTTCCGAAGTTGTTCCGTTGCGTCGAAAGATGTTTCGAAGTTCTTTAGAAAAAAACTAAAACTCACGCTTTTAGAGAGTATTGAACCAAAAAGTTGAAAATAATTTTAAAAACCCTACACAGTAGTATTGTGGAAAAAACGTGGTCCGCTTTGTTCCATAATCTTCGTTTTTTATTTAAATTATTTTTACCTTTTTAGTGCAATATTCTTTAAAAGCGCTTTTTAAACTATATTTATTTTTTACTTTTTATTTAAATGTGTTATGAAGTAATCGATAAATATGTCGAAATATACCGCAGTGCAAACGAAACCTCTGGGCCTCCACTTTCGTTTGATACCCATCCCTGCTGCGAAAGCAACTAGTTGAAAACTACTTTACAACTAGTTGGTGCACCGTGCCCAACTAGTCAGTGTTCTGTCTTTTTTCCATATAAGCAACTGGTATTTTTTACGTGTTGATGTCCTATGAGATGTCAATTGTCAGATTTCGACCAGAATATAAAAGTTATCTACTAGTCAGGAAATACCAGTTTCATACTAGTTGTAAAATACCAGTTCCATACTAGTTCAACCTGTATAATTTCCATAAAATGAACTAGTCCACATACTAGCCCAATAAGGACTAGTATGAAATATACTTGTCCCATACTAGTCCAAAAAGCATTGAACCTGGACTAGTATGAATTCAACCAGAATTTTCCTGGCTTACCCTTTATTTTATCGTTTGACTTTATTTTCATGTCTATTCTTAAGAAAGCAGCGGCTATTTATATTAACCTTATCACGAAGAAGCATCTATGAATTATAAGAAAAACGAAACGAATGAATTTTTTATTTTTTAACTGGTAGAATTTCATCCAAAAAAATCTAGTTGTATACCAGTATGGAATGGATATTTCCTGACTGGTATGGGTTCAGCCAGAAAATTCTAGTTGTATACTGGTATGAAATGGATATTTCCTGACTAGTGTGAATTCAGACAGAAAATTCTAGTTGTATACTGGTATGCAATGGATATATCCTGACTAGTATGAGTTCTGCCAAAAAATTATAGTTGTATACTAGTATTTTTCTGACTAGTTTGAGGTTTCGCTGCAGGGCATATTGTAGGCAATTTTTAATATTATTGGACAATATCAGTTTGACCGATAACTCAGTTATCGATAAATATATCGAAATATTCCAAAGTCCAATAGAAACCTGTAGAACTTCCCTTTCGCTTGATACCCAGATTGTAGGCATTATGACCGATAACTTAGTTATCGATAAATATATCGAAGTCCAAATGCAACCCCTATCGTTTGACATCCATATTGAAGCACATTTCAAGGTTTTTGTGACAGTCATATGCCAGTATCGGGTAGACTGAAGTAGAGTTATATACAAACAAGCAAACATACATATGAATGTATGTACAAGTAAAGCTAATGAAAGCGTAGTAAAGAAACTAGCATTATGTGGGAAAACCGTCGAGCGCTCGATATACGAAATTTATGGCACAAAGCGGACCACGCTTTTTCCACAATACTACTGTGTAGGGTTTTTAAAATTATTTTCAACTTTTTGGTTCAATACTCTCTAAAAGCGTGAGTTTTAGTTTTTTTAAACTATATTTATTTTTTACTTTTTGTCAAATGTCCTATGAAATTATCGATAAATATATCGAAAAATACAGCAGCCCAAACGAAACCTCTGGCCTTCCACTTTCGTTTGATACCCATATTGTTAGGAAATTTTAAGGTATTTGGCCTCACATTTTGACAACAACTCAGTTATCGATAAATTTATCGAAATATGTCGATGTCCAAATGAAACCTGGGGCCTTCACCTTTCGTTCGATACCCATATTGTAGGGAATTTTTTAGGTTTTTGGGCAATCATATTTTGACCGATAACTCAGTTATCGATAAATTTATAGAAATATGTCGCTGTCCAAGTGAAACCTGGCGCCTTCACCTTTCGTTTGATACCCATATTGTAGGGAATTTTTTAGGTTTTTGGGCAATCATATTTTGACCGATAACTCAGTTATCGATAAATTTATCGAAATATATCGAAGTCGAAATGAGACCTGGGGCCTTCACCTTTCGTTTGATACCCATATTGTAGGGAATTTTTTAGGTTTTTGGGCAATCATATTTTGACCGATAACTCAGTTATCGATAAATTTATCGAAATATATCGAAGTCCAAATGAAACCTGGGGCCTTCACCTTTCGTTCGATACCCATATTTTAGGGAATTTTTTAGGTTTTTGGGCAATCATATTTTGACCGATAACTCAGTTATCGATAAATTTATCGAAATATATCGAAGTCCAAATGAGACCTGGGGCCTTCACCTTTCGTTCGATACCCATATTGTAGGGAATTTTTAAGGCTTTCGGGCAACCACATTTTGACCGATAACTCAGTTATCGATAAATTTATCGAAATATATTGAAGTCCAAATGAGACCTGGGGCCTTCACCTTTCGTACGATACCCATATTGTAGGAAATTTTTAGGTTTTTAGGCAATCATATTTTAACCGATAACTCAGTTATCGATAAATTTATCGAAATATATCGAAGTCCAAATGAGACCTGGGGCCTTCACCTTTCGTTCGATACCCATATTGTAGGGAATTTATTAGGTTTTTGGGCAATCATATTTTGACCGATAACTCAGTTATCGATAAATTTATCGAAATATGTCGATGTCCAAATGAAACCTGGGGCCTTCACCTTTCGTTTGATACCAATATTGTACGGAAATTTTAAGGTTTTCGGGCAACCACATTTTGACCGATAACTCAGTTATCGATAAATTTATCGAAATATATCGAAGTCCAAATGAGACCTGGGCCTTCCCCTTTCGTTTGATACCCATATTGCAGGGAAATTTTAAGGTTTTCGGGCAACCACATTTTTACCGATAACTCAGTTATCGATCAATTTATCGAAATATGTCGATTTCCAAATGAAACCTGGGGCCTTCACCTTTCGTTTCATATCCATATTGTGGCGAATGTTCTTAAGAATTGCTCATCTCCCAACTCTAGCGTATTTCCATCACTAGCGTCACTACCGCAACTACAGCTGTTTAGATACATGACGTGAGAGCGAGAGGCAGCTCGCATGTTTGCGAATGTGGCACAAAGAGGAGATGACGATATATAAACGTTTCGAGAACAGGCAACGTTATGGCAGCCTCAATGGCAGCTACGGAAGTGGGGAACTTTAAGCTTCCTCTACATGTCAGTTCATTGTTTCCGTAATGTTGGAGGAAACCTAAAAAAATGGAAGGATTGCGGCTTAAAAAACGGAGGAATTGCATAATTTGTGACATTCTTGGGAAGGCAAACGACCACCGATCGTAGATCTCTCATGGTGCTCGTGTTCAGGAAACGCCAAACATTTTACATGCAATTTGGTCAACACTGTTGTGAACATTTTTATTGCCACTTCGCTTGCTTGCTATTTTATTTGAAAGAACGCTATTAGTATTGGCCAAAGGAAATGAGGAAAATGCCGTTTATTTGTTTTTCTAATGAAATATGTATGTACTTACGAACATACATACATAAAAAAATGCCAAGCAAAATATTTATATTTTACTTTAAAATGTTCTTGAAATATTAAAAAAATAAAAAGGTATAGCGCGGTATGCCTACCCACTAAATAATTAATTTCGACTGGTTTCCGAAGTTGTTCCGTTGCGTCGAAAGATTTTTCGAAGTTCTTAAGAAATTGTATGACAGGGTTGACGCGCCTTCGTTACGATTTTTTCTTACTAAAAAATATAGTTTAAAAAAACTAAAACTCACGCTTTTAGAGAGTATTGAACCAAAAAGTTGAAAATAATTTTAAAAACCCTACACAGTAGTATTGTGGAAAAAACGTGGTCCGCTTTGTTCCATAATCTTCGTTTTTTATTTAAATTATTTTTACCTTTTTAGTGCAATATTCTTTAAAAGCGCGTGTTCTCGCTTTTTAAACTATATTTATTTTTTACTTTTTATTTAAATGTGTTATGAAGTAATCGATAAATATGTCGAAATATACCGCAGTGCAAACGAAACCTCTGGGCCTCCACTTTCGTTTGATACCCATCCCTGCTGCGAAATCAACTAGTTGAAAACTACTTTACAACTAGTTGGTGCACCGTGCCCAACTAGTCAGTGTTCTGTCTTTTTTCCATATAAGCAACTGGTATTTTTTACGTGTTGATGTCCTATGAGATGTCAATTGTCAGATTTCGACCAGAATATAAAAGTTATCTACTAGTCAGGAAATACCAGTTTCATACTAGTTGTAAAATACCAGTTCCATACTAGTTCAACCTGTATAATTTCCATAAAATGAACTAGTCCACATACTAGCCCAATAAGGACTAGCATGAAATATACTTGTCCCATACTAGTCCAAAAAGCATTGAACCTGGACTAGTATGATTTCAACCAGAAATTTATTTTATCGTTTGACTTTATTTTCATGTCTATTCTTAAGAAAGCAGCGGCTATTTGTATTAACCTTATCACGAAGAAGCATCTATGAATTATAAGAAAAACGAAACGAATGAATTTTTTATTTTTTAACTGGTAGAATTTCATCCAGAAAAATCTAGTTGTATACTAGTATGGAATGGATATTTCCTGACTGGTATGGGTTCAGCCAGAAAATTCTAGTTGTATACTGGTATGAATTGGATATTTCCTGACTAGTGTGAATTCAGACAGAAAATTCTAGTTGTATACTGGTATGAAATGGATATTTCCTGACTAGTATGAGTTCTGTCAAAAAATTATAGTTGTATACTAGTATTTTTCTGACTAGTTTGAGGTTTCGCTGCAGGGCATATTGTAGGCAATTTTGAATATTATTGGACAATATCATTTTGACCGATAACTCAGTCATCGATAAATATATCGAAATATTCCAAAGTCCAATAGAAACCTGTAGAACTTCCCTTTCGCTTGATACCCAGATTGTAGGCATTATGACCGATAACTTAGTTATTGATAAATATATCGAAGTCCAAATGCAACCCCTATCGTTTGACATCCATATTGAAGCACATTTCAAGGTTTTTGTGACATTCATATGCCACTATCGGGTAGACTGAAGTAGAGTTACATACAAACAAGCAAACATACATATGAATGTATGTACAAGTAAAGCTAATGAAAGCGTAGTAAAGAAACTAGCATTATGTGGGAAAAGCGTCGAGCGCTCGATATACGAAAACTATGGCACAAAGCGGACCACGCTTTTTCCACAATACTACTGTGTAGGGTTTTTAAAATTATTTTCAACTTTTTGGTTCAATACTCTCTAAAAGCGTGAGTTTTAGTTTTTTTAAACTATATTTATTTTTTACTTTTTAGTCAAATGTCCTATGAAATTATCGATAAATATATCGAAAAATACAGCAGCCCAAACGAAACCTCTGGCCTTCCACTTTCGTTTGATACCCATATTGTTAGGAAATTTTAAGGTATTTGGCCTCACATTTTGACAACAACTCAGTTATCGATAAATTTATCGAAATATGTCGATGTCCAAATGAAACCTGAGGCCTTCACCTTTCGTTCGATACCCATGTTGTAGGGAATTTTTTAGGTTTTTGGGCAATCATATTTTGACCGATAACTCAGTTATCGATAAATTTATCGAAATATATCGAAGTCCAAATGAGACCTGGGGCCTTCCCCTTTCGTTTGATACCCATATTGTGGCGAATGTTCTTCAGAATCGCTCATCTCCCAACTCTAGCGTATTTCCATCACTAGCGTCACTACCACAACTACAGCTGTTTAGATACATGACGTGAAAGTGAGAGGCAGCTCGCATGTTTGCGAATGTGGCACAAAGAGGAGATGACGATAGATAAACGTTTCGAGAACACTGTTGCACGAATAAACCAGAAATGTGTAAACATTTCTAGGTTGTGAAGCTGCTGTCTGCTAGGGTATATAAACCGCGCAAAGACAACGCACTTCAATCAGTTTATTTTCAAGTGTTGTACAGTGAAGTACTGAACAGTGAGTTAACCCGCGATATTGTACTACGGTTTTTAGTAGTAAATAAAGCGTACTATTTATTAAGCAGAAACTGAGTGTTTTATTTAACGTACAGTGATCGAACTCAGGGAAAATAGTCGAGGATTCATCGAATTCGTCACAATTAGTGTCAGAAGCGGTATTGTTAAATAAATACAAGGACATTGAAAAGGATAACAAGGACATTGAAAAGGATAACAAGGACATTGAAAAGGATAACACGGACATTGAAAAGGATAACAAGGACATTGTAAAGGTAACAAGGATATGGCAAAGTTTGATGACTTGAAGATCCAACAACTCAAAAAGGAGTTGGAGAAACGTGAAATGCTAACAACAGGCAACAAGCCAGAGCTACAATCACGTCTACCCGAGGCTATGGAAGCGGAAGGAATCAACGTTGACGATTATGTTTTTCAGCTTTCGGAAGAGGGAGCGACGAAAATAGAAGAGCAAAAGGATACTCCGGATTCAGTAACAAATGTGGACACAAACTCGCTGTTGGCTGTATTGGCTCAGATGTCGACGAATATAACATCAAAGTTTGAAGAACAGAAAACTTGCATGGCATCTCAGTTGGAACAACAAGAGACACGCATGGCATCAAAGTTGGAGGAACAAGAGACACGCATGGCATCAAAGTTGGAGGAACAGAAGACACACATGGCATATCAGTTGGAAGAACAGAAAACTTGCATGACATCTCGGCTGGAACAGGTGTCATCACAGATCTCGGCTCAAATGGAGGAACAGCGGTCATTTATCACTTCGCAGTTGGAAGCACAGGAGGTGTTGGTGTCCTCAAAACTGGAAGCACAAGATGCAAAGATTGCACAGCTGCAGGATAAAATGGACGCTGAAGTCAATGCGCTGAGGGGACGTATCCAAGAGTTGCAGCTGAATCGTCCATCTGTTTCAACAAGCACACCCAAGGTAAAAACCCCATCCTTTGACGGTTCTGTTCCTTTCCAGGTATTTTTATTTTATTTATTTATTTAATACAGTCTACAGGAGTACTTACAGACTAATTACTAGTTTAAAGCAATGAATAAGTTTAATTTAAAGATATAAATACTAGCATTGAAATCTATTAAATGTGCATACTTATTACAAAGACGTATACATCGCGAAATCGGTTCATTATAACCATAATTAGTCCTATGTGACGTTTCAATAAGTAATCGATTATTCCTTAATTCACGTGAGATGGTATTAAAATTTATTAAACTGAGAAGTTCATCACAGTCAATCCATCGATTCACTAAATTATAAGCAAACATTAGTGAAAAATAAGTTCTGCGATCTTCCAAGGATTGCAAGCCAAGAAGTTTCCGTCTGCTGTCGTACGACGGCATATCGCAAGGCCAGTTTAATTTAAATAATCCAATCCTGGTAAAGCTTCTTTGAACTCGTTCAACTTTGCTAATGTGAGATGGATAGTATGGGCTCCACACAACACAACAATAGTCCAGATGACTCCTTACTAAAGAGATGAATAGAGACTTCAATGTACAAGGATCCTTAAATTCTTTCGAATTCCTTCTAATGAAACCCAGCAAGGATCGTGCTTTTGAAAGAACAACATCAACATGTCTACTGGACGTCAGTTTCATATCGAAAATCACTCCGAGATCTTTAATCTCCTCCAAACGGCTTAAGCTAAAGTTATTTATTGAATAACCAGACGTAAGAGAACTAAGTGGTTTAGAGAAAGAAACCATATTGCATTTGCTCGTATTAAGAAACAGATTATTGGCAGAACACCACCGCTGAAATATCTCAAGGTCAGATTTTAGATTTTGACAATCACCTGGACTACAAATCTTCATATAAACCCTGCAGTCAAATTCCGAACTACTCAGCAAACATACTAGTTCATTGACTAACTATTTTGTGGCATATGCCTACCAGTTGGTTGTTGATTAGTTTTAAAAGCAGTCAATGCCAAACTACTCAGCGAAAATTCTAGTTCATTGACTATACATTTTGTGGCGTATGCATACTAGTTCATTGCTGATTAGCGTTAAACCAGTCAATGCCAAACTACTCAGCAAACAATATAGTTCATTGACTATACATTTTGTGGTGTATTTATACTAGTTCATTGCTGATTAGCTTCAAACCAGTCAAGGCCAAACTACTCAGCAAACAATATAGTTCAATGACTATACATTTTGTGGTGTATTCATACTAGTTCACTTCTGATCACCTTTAAACCAGTCAATGTTGAACTACTCAGCAAACAATATAGTTCAATGACGATACATTTTGTGGTGTATTCATACTAGTTCATTTCTGATCACCTTTAAACCAGTCAATGTCCAACTACTCAGCAAAGAATATAGTTCATTGACTATACATTTTGTGGTGTATTTATACTAGTTCATTGCTGATTAGCTTCAAACCAGTCAAGGCTAAACTACTCAGCAAGCAATATAGTTCATTGACTATACATTTTGTGGTGTATTCATACTAGTTCATTTCTGATCACCTTTAAATCAGTCAATGTCGAACTACTCAGCAAACAATATAGTTCATTGACTATACATTTTGTGGTGTATTCATACTAGTTCATTTCTGATCACCTTTAAACCAGTCAATGTCGAACTACTCAGCAAACAATATAATTCATTGTCTATACATTTTGTAGTGTATTCATACTAGTTCATTGCTGATCACTTTTAAACCAGTCAATGTCCAACTACTCAGCTAACAATATAGTTCATTGACTATACATTTTGTTGTGTATTTATACTAGTTCATTGCTGATTAGCTTCAAACCAGTCAAGGCCAAACTACTCAGCAAACAATATAGTTCATTGACTATGCATTTTGTGGTGTATTCATACTAGCTAATTTCTGATCACCTTTAAACCAGTCAATGTCGAACTACTCAGCAAACAATATATTTCATTGACTATGCATTTTGTGGCATATGGATACCAGTTCATTGTTGATTAGCTTTAAACCATTCAATGCCAAACTACTTAGCGAAAATTCTAGTTCATTGACTATGCATTTTGTGGTGTATTCATACTAGTTCATTTCTGATTTCCTTTAAGCCAGACATTGCCAAACTACTCGGCAAACAATGTAGTTCATTGACTGTACATTTTGTGGTGTATTCATACTAGTTAATTTCTGATCACCTTTAAACCAGTCAATGTCGAACTACTCAGCAAACAATATAGTTCATTGACTATGCATTTTGTGGCATATGGATACCAGTTCATTGTTGATTAGCTTTAAACCATTCAATGCCAAACTACTTAGCGAAAATTCTAGTTCATTGACTATGCATTTTGTGGTGTATTCATACTAGTTCATTTCTGATTAGCTTTAAACCAGTCAATGCCAAACTACTCAGCAACATTATAGTTCTACGCCTAAAAATTTTGTGGTGTATTCATACTAGTTAATTTCTGACTACCTTCAAACTAATCAATTCCAAACTACTCAGCAGACACCTAGCTCGTTTACTATACATTTTATGGATGTTTTTATAGTAGTGATTACCCTTAAACCAATCAATGCCAATCTATTCAGAAAACATACTAGTATACAACTATAATTTGCTGGGCGAAATAATACTAGTCAGAAAAATCCTGGTTCGTACTAGTATGCTAGTATGTATGAAACTCGGGTTGAAATCATACTACACCTTTTTCAGTTTATATTCAGAAAGTTTTCTGAATATCAATTGTAATTTTCTGAATGTCAATTGTATTTTTCTGAAAATCAAATGGAAATTCTGTAACTGCATTCAGATCTTTTATGATCCCTCTAGATCTTTTATGATCCCATTTTGGCCAGGTTTGTTTGGATGTCCGGCACCCTGGGGATTGTTGCTACTTTTCGTTGGCTTGACGGAGTGTGTACTCCAAGCCAACGAAAGGTGGCAACAATCCCCAAGTTGCCGGACATCCAAACAAACCTGGCCGAAATGGGATCATAAAAGATCTAGAGGCATTCACGCCCTAAGAAGGAGAGAAATCTTAATATTAATAGGTGTTCTAACTGGGCACTGCCTTATTGGTAGGCACGCAGAAGGGGTGCCCTATCGACGATGCTGTAGGAGCTGCAAAGATGATGAGGAAGAGGAAACGGTGAAGCACCTCATCTGCAACTGCCCGGCCTTAAGCGGCGCGGGAACGCGCTTTTTGGGAGTTCCCTTCCTGGATAGTCTAAACCAGACCGCTGGGATTTTCCAAATGGCCGGGTCCCGGGACTGACTTTCCTAGTGCTGGTGGTATCACAACGGGCTTTTCAAAACTGGCCTAAGTGTGCCTCTGCGGCAGCCACTAACCTAACCTAACCTAACTGCATTCAACTGTTTGAACAGTCACAGATTTTTAAATTAAAAAAAAAAACTAGTTCCCGCCAACTCATAGGGAAAAAATCAAAGCAGCACTCTATAAGTTGGAAGAGAAGTTCGGCAAAAGTCTCGTTAGAGGTTATGACAACCTGTTGGTATATAACGGCCAATTTTTTTTACGTTGCGGCATAAACTTGAGTATATTGACAACAACAATATAAATTAACTCTACCAATGCTCCTTTAACTCGAGTGTATGGCCCAGCATGAAAGCAGTCTTACTTTGACTCTTTTTGATGTAAAAATAAGACTTAATTTTATCTATATATCATATTTGGGTCCGGAACTCCGCAGTGGACGACTAACTTAACCTTAATTTACCTTACCTAAAAATACAACCCCAAAGCCCCAATTACATAAAACTTTGACAAATGCGCGCCTCGTTTTTGAGCATTTGCAAAAATTTCGCTTCGCTTTACGTTTAAAAAACTTTGTATGAAAGTGGATCCTACAAAGTGGAATGCAATTTTGCCTTCACCTATATAATCAAACTTGACGAACGCGGAATTTGAAAGGAGCCATTGCAAGTAGAATTCAATAATTAAATTAAAAATACAATAAACAACATAATTTAAAAAATATAGAAAAGAAAACTTGTGTTAACTTTACCGAGAATCGAACTCAGAGCCTTTAGCTCATTTTTGGCTGTGTATGAACTAGTATATCAACTGGTATAATGCTGATGCAGAGGCTGACTAGTATACCAATTGGTATGGTGCTGATGCAGAAGAGGACAATTGCTTTTCTTTTTCTCTTGTAACTGCTTCTTTTTTACCTTGTAATTCACAGATGCTTTTTCGTGTTTGGGTAAATACAAATAGTCGCTGCTTTCTAAAGAATAAACTGGTATATTGCTGATGTAGAGGCTGACTATGATACTGGTGCATAGACCGACTAGTATACCAACTGGAATGAATCCAAATTCGTGGACTAGTATGACAAGTGGTACGATCTGAATGGGCATAATGATTAGTATGTCCTGCCGCATAGACTGAGCAGTATGTCAACCGGTATGATTCTGATGTATATATGAACTACAACTGGTAAGATTCTGATGCATATATGAACTAGTATGTCAAATGGTATATTTCTGATGCAAATTTGAACTAGTATGTCAACTGATATGATTCTGATGCATAAATGAACTGATATGTCAACTGGTATGATTCTGATGCATAAATGAACTACTATATCAACTGGTATGATTCTGACGCATATATGAACTAGTATGACAACTGGTATGATTCCGATGATTTTTTTAACTAGTCTGTTAATTGGTATGATTCTGATGCATTAATGAACTAGTCTGTCAACTGGTATGATTCTGATGCATATATGAACTAGTCTGCCAACTGGTATGATTCTGATGCATATATGAACTAGTCTTTCAACTGGTATGATTCTGATGTATATATGAACTAGTCTGCCAACTGGTATGATTCTGATGTATATATGTACTATTCTTTCAACTGGTACGATCCTGACGTATATACGAACTAGTATCTTAAATGGTATGATACTGATGTGTATAATAACAAGTATATCAACTGGTATATTCCTGATGCAGAGGCCGACTAGTCAGCCAATGGCTGATGCAGAGAAGGACAATTGCCATCTCGTAGGACATCGCCGTGTTAAAAATACCAGTTGCTAATATGGAAAAATTACAGAACTCGAACTAGTTGAAGCCGCCTAGCTGACTGGTATTTGATTAGTATAAAACTAGTTAAGTTGACTGCAGGGATGTTACGAAGGTTATATGAACTGAGGGCAGAGGTTGAGATATTTCTTTTTGATAAAAAAATGAGTGATACTTTAAAACAGTTTACAAATCCGACATGTCAACAGAATTTGGCTTATCTTGTGGATATATTCACACACTTAAATAAATTGAATATGCAACTGCAAGGTTCCGGAAACAAACAGTTAGAAAACGTTGCAAATATATTCAATTTTGAAGATAAACTTCGAGCCTTTATCTGCAAGCTTCAGTTGTGGATACGTAAAATTGAAGAAAATAACTATTCTCCGTTTGCGACATTGAAAGCTCTTGTGGAAGACAAAAAGTATGACGAGAGTAAAGCAAATATACAAGAGAATATCAAAACTCATTTACAAATATTGATTGATGAATTCAATCGTTACTTTCCAGAATATACCGAAGAGGCTAAAGTTGATCAAAAACTGATTCGGAACCCTTTTAGCATGGATGTTGGTGAAGTTACTGAAGAAATTCAGGAGGAGCTCATAGAATTCCAAAATGACAGAAACTGCAAGGATGCTTTTGAATCGAACTCAATTGAGTTTTTTTGGTGTAAACATGCTATTTCATATTACAAACTTCGAGAAATCGCCTTGCGCTATTTTATGATTTTCTCAACGACTTATTTATGTGAACAAGGATTTTCTGCTTTGTTGGCGATTAAAAACAAAGCCAGGAATCGTTTGAAAGTAAGTGATGATTTACGTGTAGCTTTGAGCAACAATATTAGTCCTAGGATCGCCGAACTCGTGAAGAAGATGCAAGCTCAAAAGTCACATTAGTACAAAATTACAAAAGTTTACTCTAAAAATATTTGTTTTCTTTTTATGTAAATCCCTATTGAATTTTTATTAAAGTTTCAGTTTGATTATTAGAGTTTACTTTTATTATACCTGCATAGTGGTCCCTGCAAACAATAATAATGTAAAAGTGGTCCCTGATCAAGAAAAGGTTCGGAGGCATTCTCTGCCACAGATTTCTATTGCATGGATTTCCGCTTGGAAAATAGTGGGGTAGCTACCCATTGGTATCGATTTTTTGTAGTTTGGTCCACAGATACCAGCTCCCGTTTTACCATCTTCCAGCTTCGATCCATCCGTATACCAAGTCTCCGAATCAGATTCAGCATATGGGTTCCCTGTTTCCCAGAGCACTCGATCAACAATTGAAACCTCAAATTTTCGCGTGATCCTGAGCGTAGGAGTTGTTGCATCATTTACTTGCAATGTAGGATCGTTTATGAAGTTCTTGACTATCTTCATATGTCCTGTCATATTTCCGATTTTTAGATCAGAAACATTTTGAAGTCTCAATGCAGCGAATGTGGCTTCCTTCTCTATCAGAATAGGGAGGTATTCCTACAAGGGCACTTAGAGCATCAGCAGGGCACGTTCTCATTGCACCTGACCAGCCGATGCATCTTACTTAATTTAGTTGCTGCTGTTCTCTGAGCAGTCTTAGGCCACCAGACCAGGGAAGCGTAGGTGACTATTGGCTTCACAGATGTATTAAATGACCAATACGTCATTTTGGGAGACAGCCCCCATGTTTTGCCATAAAGTCTAATGCGCGCGAAAAAGGCCCTCGTTGCTTTATTTATCGTAGCTTCCAGATAAGCATTCCATGTGAGGGTATTGTCCAATCTTACTCCTAGGTATTTTGCCTCCGTTGAAAAACTTATGCGGCTGCCTCCTAGGGACGGCTCTAACAAGGACAGCTTTCTTCGCCGCGTGAAAGGCACCAAGATTGTTTTGTTTGGGTTAATAGATAGTCCTTTGCTAGCACAGCATCTTTCAATGATGCGAAGGGCTTGTTGCATGCGATCGGATATTGTTTCGTCATCACCAAGTCATCTGCATAGCCCTGAATAGGGATTCCAATCATGATTCTAAACTTCTACCGAAAACATCCCCATTTCAGAGAAAAATAACTACTAGTACAACATTTGCAACACCGCCTTTTTACGCCTTTTTAAATAATCCGAATAATATATATGATAAGAAATTAACTTATCAGTCATTGGGAAGGAGCTCGAGAGCATCCTTCGTAATACAGAAAACAAGCTTCATAACGAAAACGATACTAATATCACCGACGAAGTGGTCGAAGTTGACAAGCCCGTTAGTCTTAAAGAAAAGTTGCATCAAGTTTTGACCAGCAGCTCCCAAATGTCCCACAATAGAAAAGAAAATGAATTAAAAAAAAGGTTTGGGGAAAGAAATTGATATTTTTTGTAATGGGGGCAACAAAGGCTATTACCTTCAGAAAGCATTTGACTTTTTGTCAACAATGTTTAGGCAGAGGCCAGGTTAAGAGATGGCACTATTGATGCAATAATTTCTTTAAGATCACACTTCAGACTTCAGAAAAAGTAATTCAAATGGCATTCATTATTATTTTTATCTGCAATGAAATTTTTATTATTACTATGCATTAGAGATATACGCCGCCGGCAAACGCCGCCGCCGCCGCCGACAAAAGTCATTTTCGACGCGCCGCCGCCGAATAGCCTTTTTAGCGGCGCAGCGGCGGCGGCGGCGCGCGCCGGCGCGTTTAAAATTTTTTTTGTGATAATTTTCTAAAGTTACAAATTTTTTTTTTTAATTTACAACTCACTAATGGCCGTGCCCTAAATGTGTTAAAAGTGCAGGTATTTGTTTCCTTTAGGGGTCAACTGTTAATAAATTAGCTAAAATTGTGCGGGAGGGCTTAAAAGACGGGATTTGGTCTCAGGATCACGAATCCGGAAGCGCTTTTTTTTATTATTTTGAGTTACATATTTGCGATCAAAGTTGTAAGTTTTCATGTGATTGTAATTTATTTAGGCCGTCCCTAAAAAGCGCTTCCGGATTCGTGATCCTGAGGCCAAACCCCGTCTTTAGAGTCCTCCCCCATAATTTTAGCTAATTTATTAGCAGTTGACCCCTGAAAGAAACAAATACCAAAGTGCAAAAGATGATGGATCTAGCAGCTGTATTTCACACAGCAAGAACGTCTCAACAGGGAATTTAACACGTCATTTAAAAAACGAGCACAATATACGTCACTTTGATGCAGAAAATACTTCTTCATCTACACTGACAAATTTTTTTCAAAAATGTCCAAAAAAAAGTTCAACTGATTCTAAATGGATGTTGGGAAGGGACTTAGCCTTATGGATGGCACGTGATTTATTACCGTTCCATACAATTGCACACAATGGAATAAAAGACTTTTTAAAAAAATACCATGTAGTAGTAAACGATAATGATATACCACATTATAAAACAATTGCAACAACAGCATTAGATGATGTTTATGAAAGCGTTTTAAAAGTCGTTAAAGGAAAAATATCTGGGATGGAACATTTTGCTTTAACTTTCGATCTATGGACGGATAACTACTGTAGGCGTAATTATATAACTTTTACTTTTCATTACCTTTCAACAAACTTCGCTGTGTCGAGTCTCACACTAGAAACAAAATATGTCTCAAAGTCCCATACAGGAAACAACATATTGCAGGAGAGTGAGGAAGTAACTGAATACTTTAACGTAAAGCTTGGTTCGAATTTCGTTGTCACTGACCAAGGCAGTAATATGAAGAAAGCCATCGATTTGGGCAGCCTTAACAACCACTTCTGTATTGGGCATGGGCTTCACAATTTGCTTACGGTAGATGGGTATGATTCCGTTCCAGAAATAAATTGTCTAATTTTAAAGTGTAAAAAAATCGCGTGAGCCCTACGTTTCAAAACACATACTCTGAAGTTACAGGCCGATGCCATACAAAAAGAGATTTTGTCAAAAATTGATAACTTGGAAGAACTCCTGGCTTCAGAAGACGCTTCATGGGTCGACTACGACGAAGGGTTCGGTCCCCTTGATGATGTGTCCTTGGAAGTATATAGAAACATAAATAATAGCAATGACTTGCATGGCAGTTTGGTGGATAAGAGAAACATCACCCTTAAAAATTCGATATCTACAAGATGGCACAGTGTCTTATCATTACTTGATAGTCTTGGATCTCAAAGGGCTGCCATTAATAAACTTCTTTTAAACTGTAATAAAAGTGACTTAATTTTACTCGAAACGGAAGTACTACTATTGTATAAATTAAGAGACTTTTTGCAAAAATTCAAAGATGCTGTCAATATTCTTTCTGGGGACTCATACCCATCGATTTCTCTTGCGTTAATCATTCGAACTGAGATATTATCAATATTATCTGAAAACGATGACACTGATTTAAATCAGAATAATTTCAGCTTTTGTCACGATCATTTATTGCAACAAATAAAAAAAAATATAAAGAGTAAACTTGACTATAGATTTCCAATAACTGATATTTTAGTATGCGCAACGCTGCTGGATCCGCGTTTTAACACATTAGATTGTGTTACAGAATACTGCAAAAGCAAATGTAAGACAGAAGTACAGTTTTTGATAGAGATGTATAAAAGACTTGTTGGTGATTCATCAAAAAACGGAAATAGTGTAAACGATTCTGAAGAAACTTGACCTTCTTCTAAAATATTGAAACTTGCCAAGCGGTATTCTTCGAGTTTGAAAAACTCTAATTTAGAAGCAGAATGTCATTTGCTGGTAACTCTGTCCTCCAATCAGAATGTTTTAGAGTTTTGGAGGGAAAAGGCGGCTGCAATGCCCTTGCTATCCAAGCTAGCAAAAAAAGTTGTATGCATACCTGCAACAAGTACGCCGAGTGAGCGAGTTTTTTCTATAGCTGGTCTGACAGTCACAAATAAGCGGTCACAGCTAAGCCCTCACAACATTAACAAAACAATTTTTATCCATGACAACTACGAGTCTTGTGTAGAATATTTAAAATGATTATTTTTCGCTATGAAAAGAGACACATACAACTTTATAAACATAAGATATACACAACAACAACTGTACAAAGAAGTGAAATGGTACAAATTTTTTTTTTTTAAACTAAATAAGTAAATTTCTATCAATGTAAGCATTACAATAGCTTTACTTTTATGTTAACAATGTATACAAAGACTGAATTGATATAATATTACACTATAAACATATATTTTAAATCACACATGCATATTGTAGTGATCATAACAAAGCCTTCGGTTAATGTACATAATTTTAGTCCTAGACTCAATATGTAACATAGTTATTTCAGTGTAAGAATTTAGTATTCTTCTATATTATATTATAAAATGTGAAACATTTGAAGTTAGGTTCATTTACATTACATAAAAAATGTACCCAAAATTTTTTGTCAGTTCAATAAAAATCCCAACAATTGAAATTATGGAGTTTTTAAATTCAACATGCGATTTTTTTATACCACCACGCCGGCGCACGCCGCCTTTCAAATCCCGAAAATCCCGAGAGGCTAGAAATCCCGGAAATTGGATTCCCTAGCCCTGAACGTCAAAACCATTGCCCTTCAAAAGGTAAAGAAGTTCGTCTATGACAAGGGTCCAAAGTAGAGGAGAAAGTACACCTCCTTGAGGGCATCGTCTTGTGGCCACGATTGAGCCAGCACTCCCTCCTATCTCAAAGCTGATTTTTCTTTGCTTTAGCATGGCCAGCACCCAGCGAGTAATCATTGGGCTTACGTCCTTGCTAATCATGGCTTCTTCAACGGCCTGATACGTCGTATTATCGAAAGCGCCTGACATATTGATAAATGCACACAGGGCTATGTTTTTAGACTCTATGGCCTTTTCAATTTTTTCCGTAAGGCAATGGATAGCAGTCTCTGTAGATTTTCCGGGTTGGTACGCGAATTGGGTTTTACACAGAGGAAGTTTCTTTAAGTTCTCTTCTCTAATGTGCTGATCCAAAATTTTCTCCATTCCTTTTAGGAGAAAGGAACTGAGACTTATTGGTCGATATGACGATAGCAGATTTTCCGCTTTCCCTGGTTTCGGTATAAAAACAACCTTAACCTCTGTCCACCTGTTAGGAATATATCCTAGCAGCAGGGATGCGCTATATCAATGTGATAGGACTGGAACTGTATAGTTAATTCCTTGCTGGAACAGGCAAGGATAGACCGCATCCGGTCCTGGGGATTTGAAAGGACTGAAAGTCGATAAAGCCCATTGGACATTTTTGACATTGGTTAGCTTTGTTGCCAGGCGATTTTCTCTTCCACTAATAGTTGGAGAATCATCTACTATAGGATGTGAGTGTTGATAGCCTGGTGTACAGTCCGGAAAGTGAGTAGCAAGCAAGAGTTTGCATGTCCTGCCGGCTGCTTGGTGTAGCTCCCATCTGAATTCTTCAGAGCACCAAAGACGTTGCTATGGCCTCTCACAAGGGCCTTTTGGAGCCGCACTGCCGTAGGAAGATCTTTAATGTTTTCGCAGTGTTCTCTCCAAGTCGCCCTCTTAGACTTCCTAAGTTCTTTATTGTAGGAGGTTAGGGCATTTTTATAGGATACCCAGTCTCCCGTGTCTTTAGCTGTATTGAGCAACCTTCTTGCTTGACATCTTAATTGCGCAAGCTTTTTGTTCCACCAAGGCACATCCCGTTGTACACGTTTTTTAGCCTGGGGACAACTCTCATTAAAAGCGGTTATAATATCTGACTGAAACTGTTCAGCTTCTGCCTCAATCTCACGCACCGTAGTTAACGGTTTTTGTAAGCAATAGTTCCCATTTCGTCTTCCTTGGATTTCTGAAAACGGACTCATGCTCAGAGAAGTGACCCTTGTCGAACACAATATGTTTGTGGTCCGACATTGATTCCTCCCCCGAGACGTGCCAATTTGTGACAGCGAAGGCCATGTTTTGGCTACATAGAGTAAGGTCAAGAACCTCCCCTCTAATAGCATTAACAAAAGTCGGTTCATTACCACGATTTATGACATTGATTATATGACTACTAATAAACTCCAGGAGGTGCTCACCCCTGTTATTTATGTTCGTACTACCCCAAGCTGTATGGTGGGAGTTTGCGTCACAGCAGAGGACCCATGGGATACCCTTCTGTTGACAATACTCAATGAGGGATTTGGATTCAGCAGTAGGGGCTGTTTCCTCCACACCGGGAGAGTAAGCTGATGCCAAAATGGCCTCTTTTTCACCTCTTGGGGTTGGAATTTTTGCCCAAACTGCAACCAAATCAGCCGTCATAAACTGTAGGAGCGGGATAAACGACAGTTTCTTGTTTCGAAGCATCGCCGCCCTGGGACGGGAACCGGTGGCATATATTAATTTACAGTCAGTACTGCTTAAACCTTTTACGGAACCATGCAAAATCCATGGTTCTTGAATGAAGGCCACTCCCAGACCTTCTCTGCTGAATCTTCTGCTAAGAACATCAGAAGCTGCCTTGGCAAGGTGAAGATTTACTTGGAGGCATTTTAGACGCCTCGAACTGCGAGAGTTTGCTGGGAGGGCTGACATTATAAAGATTTTTTGCGGTCCCTATCCGCCACCGATGACTTTAGGTTGCCGCTGAGCAAAGCATTCCTCAGTTTTGAGGTATCTGGCCGAAGTTTTTGACATGGGGCGAAGTCCAAAAGTACCTGATACCACTTAAGGGTACTGTTCTATGACACATGTGAAAAGATCCGCCATTTAAAAGCAGCCAAAGTTGGACCAGCCCGATTAAACATGTGAAAGCGCAGTAAGAACTATGAAAATTCCTCAGCCTTGAGGTGTCTGGCTGAAGTTTTTTCCATGGTATGAAGTCTAAGAATGCCTGATACTACTTAGAGATAGTGTTCTACGACACATGTGTAAAGATCTGTCTTTCAAAAACAGCCAAAGTTGGGTAAGCCCATTTGGACATGTGAAAGCACATTAAAAATGATGAAAAGTCCCCGTGCTTTTGGTTGTCTGGGTTAAGTTTTTTCATGGGATGAAGTCTGGAAATGCCTGATACTGCTTAAGGGTAGTATTATACGACACATCTATAAAGATCCGCCGTTTAAACGTAGTCAAAGTTGGAGAAACCTGATGAAACAAGTGAAATCTCTGTAAAAATTAGTGAAAATCCCGAGATTTGAGGTGTCTGGCTGAAGTTTTCGTCATGGGACGAAGTCTAGAAATGATTGAAATTACTTAAGGGTAGTGTTCTACGAAACATGTGAAAAGATCCGTCATTTAAAAGCAGTAAAAGTGGGACAAACAAGAGAAAGCAAATTAATAGGAAAATAAAACTTCACGAACTTTGAGGTGTCTGGCTGAAGTTTTTGCAATGGGATGATGTCTGGAAATGCTTGATTCTAATTAAAGATAACATTTTACGACACATGTGCTTTTTAAAAGTGGCCAAAGTTAGTCAAACCCGCTTAAACATGTGAAGGCGCAGTAAAAATTAGTGAAATTTCCCGAGTTTTGTGGTGTCTGGCTGAAGTTTTTGCCATGGGACGAAGTCCAAAAATTACTGAAACTACTTAAGGTTAGTGTCCTACGACACATGTGCAAAGATGCGTCATTTAAAGGTAGTAAAAGTGGGACAAACAAGAGAAAACAAATTAATAGGAAAATAAAAGCTCCCGAACTTTGGGGTGTCTGGCTGAAGTTTTTTCCATTTGATGATGTCTTGAAATGCTTGATTCTACTTAATGGAAGTATTTTACGACACATGTGTGAAGATCTGTTATTTAAAAGAGGCCAAAGTTTGGCAAACCCGCTTAAACATGTGAAAGCGCAGTAAAAATGAGTGAAATTTCCCGAGTTTTGAGGTGTCTGGCTGAAGTTTTTGCCATGGGACGAAGTCTAAAAATGCCTGACGCTACTTGAGGATAGTATTCTACAAAAAATGGGAAAATATTGGGTAGTTAAAAGCAGCCAAAGTGGCCAAAATGCGTAAAATTGGTAGAACAGAATAAATCTCCATAGGAAAATCCGCGAACTGTGGGTGTCTGGCTGGAGCCTTGTCACTGGTACGGGTCTAACAACACTTGATACTGACGCGGGTGGTAATCTACGTCAAATATGTGAAAATCATGCATTATAAAATAAGTGAAGTTAGGGTCATTTTTTGGCGACTTTGACCCCCGATTCCTAGGCCCTTGTCAGGTACCACGAAATAAATCCCAAAAAAAATATGAAATAAGTCCCAAATAATTTCCATACAAATTGGGACTTATTTCATAATGAAATAACTCCCAATGCGTTGGGACTTATTTCATAAAATTTAGTTGGGAATTATTTCATAATGAATTCCGTTGGGAGTTATTTCATTTTCCAGCATTGGGAGTTATTTCATATTTGTTGGGACTTATTTTATTTCTGTTAAAACTACAATTTATTATTTTTTACCATTGGGATTTATTTCATTTTCATTGGGACTTATTTCATTTCTCTTAAAATTGCAATATAACAAGCTTTCGCGTTTTTGTAACTGTTTCTATAACTGTTGTAAGGTAAGATTTTAGCAAAACAACCAACAGTCTTACATGTTTTATTTTATATCATTTCATTAACGTAAAGTAAGTTTTTCTCATGCAAAGTGACTCCAAAGTTAATGTAAATATGGTCTTTTTGGAACATATTGACACATAACTTTGGAAAACTTACCGATTAACAACAATAAAAAGATTTTGATCGATGACACATTTTCAATTGTTTCGCTGGGGTGTTTTAAACAGTTGATTTTGATCGCTAAAAGGTAGAAAAGGACTGGTCCAAATATTGGCCGATAACTTAGGTATCGACCGATTACTTTGAAATCGGTTGAGTTATCGGAATAATCGATATATCTAATATCTTTAAACGAGTTAATCTTGTATATTTGTATATTTGTATGTTCGGACTATCTCGAGAACCGCTTGACCGATTGGGATGAAATTTGGCACAAAGATAGTATGATGGATTCTAAGACTACCCACTTTAGGGTTGCCACTTGGGGCGGTTCACAGGGTTGCCACCTATCCCATTTTTTTTTAATTATGGAGCAAGATATGCCAATATGGGTATCATATGAAAGGTATTTTCGGCGAGATACCAACTAAAATATTTTTAAGTAGGGTTGCCACCTAGGGTTGCCACCTTACCACAATATATTTGTATATCCGTTACAATCTCGAGAATCGCTTGACCGAATTGGCTGAAATTTGGAATGGTGATAGTATGATCGATTTTAAGACTATGCACTTTAGGGTTGCCACTTGAGGCGGTTTACAGGGTTGCCACCTATCCCATTTTTTTTTAATTATGGGGCAAGATATGCCAATATGGGTATCATATGAAAGGTACTTTCGGCGAGATACCAACTTAAGTATTTTCAAGTAGGGTTGCGACCTAGGGTTGCCACCTTACCGCAGTACTATCTCGAGAACCGGTTGACCGATTTGGATGAAATTTGGTATGGTGACAGTATGAAGGATTCCAAGGCTATCTACTTTAGGGTTGACATTTCGAGTAGTTTACAGGGTTGCCACCTATCCCATTTTTTTTAATTATGGAGCTAGATATGACAGTATGGGTACTTCCTACTTCCAAGTAGGTTTGTCACCTAGGGTTGCCCGCACTATATTTATATATCCGGTACTATCTCGAGAACCGCTTGACCGATTTGGATGAAATTTGGCACAGTGATAGCATGCCTGATTCTAAGACTATCCACTTAGGTGTTGCCACTTGGAGGGCTTTTAAGGGTGGCAACCTATCTCATTTTTTTTTTTTTAATATTGAGTAAAATATGCGAATATCGGTATCAAATTAGAGGTATTTCCGGCGACATATCAACTAAAATATTTCTAAGTACAGTTGCCATCTAGGGTTGTCACCTTATCGCAGTATATTTGTATTACAGGGTTGCCACCTATTTAATTTTTTTATTTATGGAGCTAGATATGCCAATATGGGTATCAAATGAAAGGTATTTTTGCTGACATACCAACTAAAATATTTTCAAGTAGGGTTGTCCGCAAAAAGTCCATTACGGCTACGAAAATTACAAAATTTTAATAATTTGCCCACATATAAAGGACAGTGTAACACATCCTCACAAGTTTGGTAAGTAAAGTTAGCACTAAATTGATAGCACCGAGCAAGCTCGGTCACCCTGGTACTTAAATTTTAAGTTAGCCGTGTGGTTCTGTTTTGTTGTGTATGTATGTTCTCTTTTTTTTGTAGCGCTCTTTCAGGCGGCAAACCACTTGATTTCTGGTAGTGGTGACGTATTTTCTACAACCAATTATTGCAAAGGTTTGAGCTGGAACACGTGAATGTTGGAATCCTTTCGCGTTGAATTTTTTTATATGCAGATTTTTGTCACCCCAACAATTTGAAGTCCGCACAAGCTGGCAATACGCTTGAGTGATTATCCCGTGATATTCTTGCATGAGTTTATATGTATGTTTCAAGGCATCAATCACAATGTTTAAAGGATTTACAGAGATGGGTTGAATTATTCCGTATTCTGCTCATAAACATCAACAACATACTTCCATGCGTACACATGTATTTGTATATGTATGTATGAGCACAATAGTAAATATGTTACATATGAACATGTAAATTTATTTCTCTTGTTGTAGGTGACAGTATTTGACGGGGTTCGTAAGGAGTGAATTAAAAGCATTCAGAGGCGACAAACCGTAAAATGATGTGTCAATCGCAAGAAATGCACTCAATGCTTTTGTAACTGCTGCTACGTTCGCTCGTTGATTTCAATTTGGGACAATTGTGTTTTGTTGAATTATATTTTTTTGTTGTAGTGTAGTGTTGGCAGCGATTATGCAAATTTTGCGGTCGAATGTCAAGCGATAAGCACGTGGGAAGCGCAAGGCAGCGTGAAAGAAGTGAGCAGGTAAAGCGGTTACGATAAATACGAACCTACTACCTATGTACCTACTTGGATGACTCTTAGTTAGGTAGGTACATTAACAATTTTTGAAGTTAACCTCTTAGAAAACGATGCAATGTTTTTATGGAGGGTGAAGTTTCAATAGGAAATAAAGAAGGGGCAGAAATGAAAACTTTTAATGTCTATATGGGGTGTTGCCACTTTGAGCTGTTCACAAGGTTGCCACCCATCTTAATTGTAACAAATAAATGTTAATTTCGGTGTATACCAACGCAAATATTTTGAGGCATTGACCTTGGGGCAGTTTTCAGAGTTAATTTTCCTCAAAATTGCAATAATTGCACTCACTAGTATTTGATAAACAAAACTTTTGTGCACCGGATTCAAACTTTTTTTTTAATTACACAATTGAATGCGCGCATCAAATAACGTGGCAACCGACGAAATATAAAACTTTTGTTAGAAGAAATTTTTTTTTATTTTTTGACTATCCATATGAAAACGTCTAATATTAGCAAAAATCGTTGCTGACTAGTCTCGGATTTAGTTCAAATATTATCTCGAAATTGGTCAATTTTCAAAAATCATGGTTTTCAGGCTCGAAAACGGACATGTTTATCTAGAGATAAAAATACGAATTTGTCATGGACTCTAGTCCTGAACTTTGGCTTCAAATACCTCAACATTTCGATTTGTTATTTTCATACTAAGGGTCTCTGCAATTATCATAACTCTTGAACTAGTTACAGAAATTTGAAAATAACTTATATAAATTATGTACTATTTCAAGGAACAGATTCATATAATGCCGCAATTAATTTTTAAATATATGTAAATAGCAAGGTCTGAAACTGATTAAAATAACGTTCGGGTTACGGGTTACGGGTTTTGCAACGTGTTTCGGTTTCGGTTCCGGTTTCGTTCTTCAACATTTATTTCGGTTTCGGTTACGGTTTCGTTCCGGTTTCGGTTACCAAATAAAAACACAAACAAAATAAATTTTACTACTAAAATAGTCAAGTACCTATGTAGCTTCGAAATAGATCTGAATTTTCATAACTTTTTCCTGCTGCCATGATGGGATTTCTCTAATATAATAATAAATTTTATTAACGCTATGCATGGATGAAATTTCTGCAAAACAAATTCCTAGAATTAACTCTACTTTTTTATTAGAAAAATATTAAATGAAATGTATAAATCGCCAAAAACATTAATATGAGTGGTGCTTTCTGAGTCAAGCCTGAACATTTCGTTTTCGTATCTCGTAAATTTTTTTCGGTCGCTTCATTCAACTATAATCAAATTTCCTCTTTCAGAATTTTTATACTAAGGTTAAAACGCGTATTTTGTAACCTTGCTCGACAATCCTCCCTGAAAGTTTTCAGAGTACCTGTTTGTGCCCACTTAAAGAAGTGATACATTAAAAAAATTCAAAACCGTTTGGAACCCGTTCCGGCTTTTGAAACGGTTTCGGTTTCGTTCTTTTCCAGATCAAAATAACGGTTACGGTTTCGGTTTCGGTTTTGAAAAATGAATCGGTTTTAATCGGTTACGGTTACGGTTTCGGTTTCGGTTTCAGTCCTTGGTAAATAGTTTAGTAGTTATGATAATTGCACCCGGTTTTTTTTGTTGAAAAGTTACAAGCTTCAGCTTTCAGACTATGTAGCCAGCTTTTTGAATTAGACGTTTTCATATGGATTGTCCCTTTATTAAACTGTAAGGCTCTGAAATTTGCAAAAAAAAAGTAAAATATTACGTCCTTAATAGCCAATAAATAATTTCCAAAACTTGTTTAGTGGAATAACGTGGTACGCAATTCATTCAAATGGATAATACCACGTTATTCCGCTATAAGCAGCATCACTCTGTAGGTAGAGACTAGAGGCATACGCCGTCAAATTTCGCCGCGGTGTGCATTTTAGCATTTTAAAGCATATTTAACAAGGATTTTTGCCTAAAGTTAATTTTTTAATAGAAAAAGTGGAGTTAATTTTTAGAATTTCTTTTGCGGAAATTTCATCCAGCTTTAATGATCTGTATAAGCGGAGCGCTAAGGACAGCATCCAAGGAAGCTCTTCAGGCCATTCTTGGTTTTTTGCCACTCTATCTAGAAGGGTACCGGGTAGCAGTAGCATCGGCTCCGCGTTTAAGGTAAACGTCCGGTTGGGACGCAAGTACTGCTGGACACTCCAGTATTCTGGGATCTTACAGTTTTCTCCTTCTGAGCACAGATCGTTAGGCGACCACTACAGTCGGAGATAAATGCTTCAAAATAAATATTCCCAGCAGGGAAGACTGGGAGAAGACGGATCGGTGTCGTCGATCTCTTCAAGAGATGGCCCAGCAGAACCGCGTGAAGCTCACATGGGTTCCGGGACACAGGGACATTGAGGGAAACTGTAGGGGCGACGAACTTGCCAGACAGAGCACAACCAAGCGGGTTGTTCGAGATAAAGAGCGCTCAGGTATGCCGTTTGCCAAATGTGGCTGCAATCCCTAGTATGCCGGATATTACCCCCTACGGGTTAGGGGTTTAGAATATGCCTGAGGTAGGCATACCGGTCGTAAGAGGCGACTAATATGCACTTAGGTAATGACGTGCTAACTCGATGGTTGATCTACGGATATGATGCCTCCCACCTCTCATTACCCATCTTCTCCTTCCTCATGGATGGAGGGATGACATGACCTAGAAGGTTTCACTGGTCATACCAAATCGCTACCACGACAGTCGGGCAGTACCGCAGCGTACCGGGTTCATATCCGGCAAGGACTGTCAATTTCGGCATCACTCCCCAAAACCTTCGGGGACAGCAACACAACAGGATGCCGGATATTCAAACAAACCTGGCCAAAATGGAATCACAAAAGATCTAGAGACATTCACGCCATGAGAAGGAGAGAAATCTCCATATTAATAGGTGTATTAACTGGGCACTGCCTGTAGGAGTTGCGATGCTGTAGGAGTTCCAAAGATGATGAGGAGGAGGAAACGGTAGAGCACCTCATCTGCAATTACCCGGCTTTAATCGTCGAGAGAACGCGATTTTTGGGAGTTCCCTTCCTGGATAGGCTACGCCCCGTCGCGGAACTGGATATAAAGGACTTGATGGCCCTCATAAAGTCATCTCAATGGTTCGAAGAGGAGTAACGTTGTCGGTTTAGGAGTGTCAGTCCTGGGACTCTGCTATGTGAAGAATCCAAACTACATGGCCGCAGGAAAACAGTTATGAAAATTCAGAACTTTTTGAAGCTACATACTTGAGTTTTGTAGAAGTAAATGTGCACAGAGCCAAGAATGCCTAATAAAATTAAAGATTGTCTTTATGAGCGGTTTTTGGGCTCAGGGGTAGTCGAAACCATAGCTGTTAAATATTGATTACGATTAGTAATCGGTTAGATTATTGTAATGATTATTTATTATGCGTTTCAAATATTGGGATTACGTATTGATTACGATTATAAAGAATCAAAACATAATCATGATTACTCTAGATTACTAAAAAGAATCAAAAATAATCAAAATAAATAATTGATTCTTTTCAGCGATTCTTTTTGATTATTTTTGATTACTTTCAATCCAAAATACCAAACAACTTTTGGATTGAAAAGAATCAAAGATAATCAAAAAGAATCGCTGAAAAAATTCAATTATTTATTTTGATTATTTTTGATTCTTTTTAGTAATCTAGAGTAATCATGATTATGTTTTGATTCTTTATAATCGTAATCATTACGTAATCTAGTTGGGCCAAGATAATCGTAATGTAATCAATTATTTCACTATCAAATACAAAGTAATCAGATTACTAATCATTAAAATTAGTAATCAAAACTTAACAGGTATGGTCGAAACGAAAAAAAAAACTATACGCAAATCTATTTGGTTTAATGAAGAATTTCTTAGTGATATTATTAAGTGCAATTTCCTCTTATTTCTTTTCGATTTCTTTTTATATGTGTTATTAATAAGAGAATCTTTTCAAGATTTCCTTAAAAATATAAAAAAAGATAAAAGAGAAAAAACTTCTTATTTTAATAAGATTATCTTAGGGTTCCTAACAAGAAGATTTGACTTATTAATGTTTTCAAAGGGAAATATTGCAGAAAACGAACTGATTTCTTAGGGTTCCTAACAAGAAGATTTAACTTATTATTGTTTTCAAACGGAAATCTTGCAGAAAACGAACTGATTTCTTAGGGTTCCTAACAAGAAGATATGACTTATTAACTGATTTCCGCATAATTGTATGTATTAATAAGATGATCTTAGGGTTCCTAACAAGAAGATATGACTTATAAACTGATTTCCGCATAATTGTATGTGATGATCTTAGGGTTCCTAACAAGAAGACTTGATCAGGGCTGGTATGATGAGAGACTTGTAGAGCGTGATTTTTGTTTGCCGAGAGAGGACTTAAATTCTCAATTGCCTGCTACAGGCCACTCCTTTTCGCACTGTCAAAAGCAGCTTTGAAATCGACAAAAAATGACGGAAGGTTTTACGATCGGGGCAAATTACTGCAAGGCCAATAATGACGACCTGGTAACCGGCGTACAGAGTGTGCTTAAGATATGCAGATTTATACCAGATTTTCACGATATGCCATATCCTGGAGAAGACCCACGATAAGAGAATTGACACGCATCATATTTTTTGTGGATTTCAAAGCCGCTTTTGACAGTGCGAAAAGGAGTGGCCTGTAGTAGGCAATTGAGAATTTTAGTCCTCTCTCGGCAAACAAAGATCACGCTCTACAAGTCTTTCATCATACCAGCCCTGATGTACGGTGAGAGAACGGCGAGTATCGAAGGAAATTTAACGATAAGCTGTATACAGCCGTATACGAACTTTACGCAGACCTGACCATAGTTCAGCGAATTAAAGCTCCGCTGACCTGCTCATGTTATGCGAATGGATAAAGAAGAACCACCCCAGAAGGTTGTTCCATCGACACCGGAATTCGGCAGCAAAGGAAGGGGGAGGCCTCGACTGAGAAACAACACGTGGAGGATGACTTGAACTCCCTTGGTGTTTCCAATTGGCATCAGTTGTCGCTAAAAAGGAACGACTGGCGTGCTTTGATACGAAGCGGCCAAAATCGCTTAGGCGGTTAAGCGCGAATAAATCATGATGAGCCCTGGACATGAATTCCAGTTTTCGCTTGTTGTTGTTTACAGAAGGAGTTCGCACATCCCCTAGGGTCCTTCTTCGCCCTGTCGCCGAAAGTAATATCTACTTTATCCTTGTGTTGCGTTGGATTGGACAGAGCTTTGACCGTAGTCCATAATTTGCCAACACCATCAGAGAGGTTTCATTGCTGTAGGTGTTGTTTCCATTTGGCCAGTTTATGTTATCGACCAACCTACGAATTTCCGCGTTGAGATCCCTTATGCGGGGGTCTGCGTTATTGAGATTTCGCACTTCATCTCTTTCTCTAGCCATGGCCGCTGCCTCCGCGGGGAAATTTGGTCTTATTTGGGAGATTCGATCAGCAGGAATGAAGCGTTTAGAGACCGAGTCAATGATGTTGCGGAAGTCTTGTTCGTCTTTTCGTACGTCCGTAGGAATGGGTAGAGCAGGCAAGGATTCGCCCGTATATGTCTGAAAACTGTCCCAGTCCGCCTTGGTAAAGTTAATGTATGTACTATTCTCATGTAGCAAGCTAATGTCGGGGTGATAACCGGTGGGGCAACTTGAGATAGGGGGTATGTAGATGTTAATGATTTGCAGGTCGACATCTGCTGTACGGATGGTTATAGCTTGGTTTTCTAAGATATCATCCGTTCCTTCGATGTCGGTATCAAATTGATCATACTGTACAGAGTTGTGTGTTATGAACGCTAGACCACCTCCCAGACCTCCTGTTACTATATGACGGTCTTTCCGTTGGATGTTATATCCGCCATAGGTAATGAGGTCCGACCTAGGACTGAGCTTGGTTTCTTGGACTGCGGCAAGTTTTCTGTCATATTGCGTCATCAAAGTAGTTATCTCTGCGATCTTACCAGTTAATCCTTTACAGTTGTGCTGTAAGATTTGGAAGTGCGCCGGTGGGATCGATGTCGAGTTAACCATAGGCGTGAGAGACGGATGTGCTCGCGCAGGAGTTGGTAGGCTAAGACCAAGGCTGTGCCTCAGCCTAGTTAGCTGTGGACCTGGTGTAACCGAGTTGGCTGGCGTCGTAGGTTGAGACGTGTTACAGCATGGTGCGATGAATCCATCCGTCCAAAGGTTCCTGTTTGCGAGCCCAGAGCATAGATAAAGACCCGACAAAATTGGAAGTGAAGGGGTGTTAGCGAAAGAACGGTCATCGCATCTGTTTGCTCCGTCGCTCACTAGCAAGTACCGAAACCGTGCATAACCAACAACATCCATTGACTGGTCAATGCGATCATAGTAACAATGTCATTGTTCGAGAGGCCAAGCAAAGAGCGTAATAATCTATGTGAATTTGGTTCTCAGATTTTCGGACAATTGTCCCACTAAGTGCCTAGGCCTGGCATAGATGTACGTGGTATTGGCCTAAGCAGTTATTGCATTTGAACGATAAAGCGAGCGTGTATAATCTTTGCCGACAAACAGTACCCGTAGAGATAGGTGCGAGAAGATGTTGATCCTGACTCACGTGTGAATTTAAACGGGAGGGGGGTGTGATGTAGAAACAGAGAGAGACTGGTGCTCGGCATTGCTCATGTCTAAACTGCTCCGGTGGGAGCGAGAGTGTTGAGCTGCTGCGCGTGATGTTGACGCCATAAGGCACGAGGTACAGTCTGGAATTTGTGTGGCGGGTATAGCAGAAGTGCTGCTAGTCGTTAAGACATTATTATTATTAGTATTTCTACTAGAAAGCTGCGGTAAGGGTGCGCTTGATCGGCGCTTACCGCGGGACGCAAACAGCAAGGGGCCACGAAAGTACTAAAGAAAGTACGGGGTCTGTGGATGTTATGGTTAAGCCCTGAACATCCAGATTTATGGAGCCATCTCTTACACGAGAAGCATTGCACAGAATGCGACCGTTTAATATATATCTTTTTGCAACAGACACTGCATATCCATTCTTTTGGTCCGGGGTTCGGCTCAACGCCCGCCCGTAACAATAGAATATCTTGCAGCCCTGCTGCAAGAGGGGAGGATGATAGTTTCGGAATGGGACAAAATATACTAAACAGGGTTGCTTTGAAAGTGACAGTCCTTTGCCGAGGTAAAACCCCGGGTGGGTCCACTGCGCAGAGATCCATGGCGATGTCCTGGGTTTTCTGCTCTGAGAAGTGACTGTACATAATGGAACCTTCGCGAATGCTTAATCTCCATCTCCTAAAATCTCTAAATTCATTTTGCCAAATTTTAGCGACTCCAGTGAAAGAAAATCTCTATAAGCCTTCATCTTTGCTTCATTTTTGGCATATTTAACCCTAGAACACACACAAGGGTACAAATGTATCCACATTCAACTTTGAAGTGTAGTAACTAGATCGGACCATTGGTTCAGGAGCTACATCCTTCCAAACACATTATATACGTAAACACACACCCGGGATACGTTTGTACCCCAATAGTAAAAATCCTCATAATAATAAAAAAAAAACATTTTTTATATTATTTTTTTATTTGAAAAATTAAAAATATTCAGTTCACACATTAGATTATTGACTTTTATTATAAAAATTATAAAAATGCATCTTATATCTAAGGAAAATCATGGCAAATAGAGCAATTTGTGGATGTGACCGAATGTTCAAGACACATTGGCTTCTTACATTTCGCGCACAGCTTTCTGGTTTTTCTACGGCGTTTTTCCTCTTGTGCGTAACATAAATAGCAAGATCCGCACACAGGTTTTGGCGTGCGCGCTGCGGCAGATGTTGATGCTGCTGTTGACACCATTGATTCCACCGGTCGGTTGAAATATGCTTCAATAGCAATTTTAGTCGAAAAATTTCGCGTCACTTGACGATTTATGGCTCTGGCTTCAATAATGGGCATACACAATGCTTCAGCCAAGCTGCGCAGGATCAGCTTACGCTTGTTTGATCTCCAAGGCAACATTGGGTTATTCAAATCGTAGACAATGTAGGTGCGGCTGTAATCGAGCGTCTGTCTTGAAGCAAGCGGCTCGCTATATAAATGTGCAAAACTTTTCCCTCCCAATCCAGGGTGTTATGCGATACCGTGCCCATTGGACGTTTGCAGCCGGAGGCAAATCGTGGCTGTAGTCGAACGGAGCCTCACTGATACCGCCGCCTCAGGGAGTAACTATGGTCTTACCGCGGTATGGGGCTCTGCCGCGGCGGACGACACACTTCCCCTTACACTACCCTTGACCCTAAGCTGGCCTTGTCCGGCGAGGGGTCGTACGCACAAGATGAAGAACACACAAAATACAAAGCAATTAACGACTTCGTTTACTCCGCAGCAGAGAAGAACTATGCTGGAGCAAGCGAAAACACAACGCCGGAGGACAAACTCCGCCTCAAAGTTAACTGGGAAGCCGACAGCGATGGAAACTACGGGTCAGTCATCCCCCAAACTGCTATCAAGTAAGAGTGACTTGTTGGGAGCAAGCAGCAGTGCGGCTGCCTACGCAGTCAAGCAGAAAACGGCGGAAGCTAAACTTCCATCAAGCGCTGGTACGAAACCCAATCTCTTCACATCTGGGGCAATGGTCTCACGACCTGGTTTCAGAGTTTCGAAAGAGAAGGACGACGCCGCAAAGGGAGAGACCGCGATGGCAACTACGAGTCTGAATCCCCCCCAAGAGGCATCTCCCCGACGCTTTGCGTACTGGGATAAAAGAAAGGCCGCAAGGATCCTTAAAAAATATGAGGGAGCATCGCAGGAGAAGCTGTCGCCGGAAGAAAGGAAGATGGTGGAGGAAGCGAAAGCTCTGATACCAAATTTCCAGAGGCCCTATGTGCCTAAGAGGGTGAACGCTAATCCCTTCAAACGCCAGAGATCGGAGGGAGAGGTAAACCCCCATCCGAAGCGGCATCAGTTCAACCCCGTAGTGGGAAAACTCAGCTTTGCTGAAGTAACCAAGGACAGAATCCTTATAGGTTTCATTGACCGAGGTAACGACCGTTGGTCCATCCCCAAAGACCGGTGGCTGTATGTCCGGAATGAAATGGGCAGGGCCCTCCTCGACTTAATGCGTGAGTCTCCGCCGCGAGGTACTGACGCGGGCTGGCACCAAGGTCAGATCAAAATATTCGCGTGCGAGAATGCAAGAACTGTCGCACTGTATAAGGCAGCAGTTGCACGACTGGGTGAAGTCTACCCAGGGGCAAGACTAGATGTCGTCGACTGGAAGGACATTCCTGCTCGGCCAAGGGCAAGGGCATGGATTCCTGCCGTCCCTGCAGAACCCGAGAATATTCTTGAGATGCTGCAGGTCTGGAATCCGTCTCTCCCGACGCAGGTTTGGGGCATCAATCTGGTCGATGATGTGGTTGGGCCCAATAGACAGGTGGTTATCACTCTGAATAAGGAGGCGCTCGAGGCCCTTAAACGGTGCAACGGACGAGTGCATTACGGCTTGGGTCAGATCGTGATCCACGTATACCGTGGCGATGCACAGCGCGCTGCTATTCCGGACGCTCCGGAGGACTCGGAGATCGAGGCATCGGAAGGGGAAGCAGAGGAGTCCGACGAGGAAAGTATGTTATCCGCCACGTCAAATTGCGATGGTGCTGCGAACAACTCGGCGATAGAAGAAAGCACACTAACGTTGATGCTGCTTCAGACAGCAGGGTTCCCGCCACGCCAAATCGTGCAGGTGCTCTGAACAACTCCTCGTTGAGAGACAGCCCCCGGAACAGGCCAGACCTCGACGACACGCTGGCGGCAGGGAAGTCTGAGCTCTCTCATGTTGGTGGTGCTTCAGATAAATCTGCACAAATCTAAAGCAGCCTCGGCTGTTTTAAGCAGTCGTCTTTCTAAAGGCGACGTAGACGTGGTCCTTATCCAAGAGCCCTGGGTCAATAGCTCTAGGATCTGTGGATTGGGGACTAAGGGGTACAAGCTCATCCAAGCCAATGATGAGGGCAAGATCAGAACCTGTATTTTGGTGAAGTCTGAGCTAAACACCTTTCTATTACCCAACTACTCAAATGGTAACGTTACAGCTGCCAGCTTAACAGTCGGCAGCACCAGCCTAACGATGGCGTCGGTCTATATGCCCTATGACGCCGAAGAACCTCCTCCACAAAAGGAGGTGAAAGATCTGGTGGATAATTTCTGTACGGGCCATCTTATTATTGGAGCTGACGCTAATGCTCATCACGTCCAGTGGGGAAGCTCCGATATTAACGCTAGGGGCGAGTCTCTATTTGACTACCTACTAACAACTAACCTGGTGGTTTGTAACGTGGGTAACGAGCCTACTTTTATAACTAAAGCTCGTAGGGAGGTTATAGACCGCACTGTTTGTAGCGAAGGCGCTTATGAGTGGGTCAGAAAATGGCGTGTGCTTGATGAGCATTCATTTTCTGACCATCGGTACATAGAAATTGTGTTAGACTTTATTGTTGAGCAGCCAGTTATGAAACGAAATCCACGCAACACTAACTGGCAGCTACATAACCAAATATTAGCCAGGGACCTACCAGTGTTACCTCCACAAGCCGCTCATCAGTGGGAGAACTGGATGATCTGGTAACGACCTTTACAACGGCGCTCTCAAATGCCCTAGAGCAGGCTTGTCCAGTACCAAAACCACGCGGCAAACATAGACCCCACTGGTGGTCTTACGACCTGGATTCGTTCCGTATATCATGCAGGAAGCAATTTAACAAGGCCAAGAGCATCGGTACGGAGGCTGAATGGCTCGAATATAAAGCTAAACTGAGGGCCTATAAAAAGGCTCTAAGGCAAGCGAAGAGAACTTCGTGGAGAAATTTCTGCACCGGGGTCGAAAAAGTCGATGATACAGCGAGACTTAGACGAGTGCTATCAAAAACTCAAACAGCCATTAGCTATTTACGGAAGCCTGACGGATCTTGGACCAGCACGGAAGGGGAAACCCTGGAGCTGCTCCTGAACACACACTTTCCGGGGAACTTGTATGATGCACCTGTAGCATCTGCAACAAACCTGGCGGTAAACATACCCATTACGGAGGAAAGCGTAAGGTGGGCAATCAAAAGCTTTGAGCCGTTCAAGGCAGCTGGGCCAGACGGGATTTTCCCCGCACAACTCATAAACACGCTGGAAATATCAGCTAAATGGCTGGTAGTTCTCTATTCAGCCTGCCTGGCTCTTAATTACATTCCGTGCTCCTGGAGAAGCGCCACGGTAGTCTTTATTCCAATTCCGATCAGTCTCTCGTCTTTTGCACTTAAAACCTTCGAGAGGATAATTAGCGATTATCTCTCCTCTACTATTGATAGCAACCTTATTTCTAGCTATCAACATGCATACACCAAAGGTAAATCAACGGAAACTGCGCTCCACAGCCTAGTCTCTATTGTTGAAAAATCATTGCATGAAAAGGAGTACTGTCTCGTGGCCTTTCTGGACATCGAAGGGGCTTTCAACAATATAAGGCCGGAGGCTATTAACACTGCTTTAACAAACCTGGGCATAAATAGGTCTCTTATTGGACTAATTGATCAACTACTAAAGGGAAGGAAAATAGTTTCTTCACTGGGAACAGTTGATCTTACACGCTATGTCACAAGAGGAACGCCTCAGGGTGGTGTTCTCTCCCCGCTCCTATGGAACCTCACCGTAAACTCGCTGCTACGAGACACAAGGTGGGGGGCGGGAAGATAGTGGCATATGTAGACGATTTAGCTATTGCATATAGGGGCAAATTCCCACAAACCCTGTGTGACTTGATGCAAGTAGCACTGCGAGAAGTTTCTTCATGGTCCTCTCGCTGCGGACTTAGCATCAACCCGGGAAAGGTGGAGCTTGTCCTTTATACCAGGCGGTACAAGATACCACCGTTGAACCTACCAGAACTAGATGGCGTGCGCCTGAACTTAGCTGACAAAGCCAAATTCCTAGGCTCAGTTCTAGATAGAAAGCTTAACTGGAAGGAGAACGTCATCCAGCGCCAGAGGAAAGCGTGCATTGCACTTTACACGTGTAAAAGAGCCATTGGCAAAAAATGGGGGCTCAGCCCCAAAATTTGCAGATGGATCTACACTGCGATAATCCAGCCAATTATGCTGTATGGAGTCGTGGTATGGTGGCCTGCGCTAAGAAAGGCAACAAACCTTAATCTGTTAGGGAAAGTCCACAGATCGAGCATGATCTGTATAAGCGGGGCGTTAAGAACAACGCCCAATGAAGCTCTCCAGGCCATTCTTGGCTTTTTGCCACTCGATCTGGAAGGGTACCGGGCAGCAGCAGCATCGGCTGTGCGTCTAAGGGAAACGTCCGTCTGGGGCGCAAGCACTATTGGACACTCCTGTATTCTAAGATCTTACAGCTTTCTCCCTCTGAGCACAGATCGGTGTGCGACCACAACAGACGGAGATTGTTGTTTTAGAATAAACATTCCCAGCAGGGAAGACTGGGAGAACATAGATCGGTGTCCCGCTACTAATGGCGGCACTTGTATATACACCGGCGGCTCGAAGTTAGACGGCAGAGTCGGAGGAGGGGTTTACTCAAGGGATTTGGACCTAGAACTCTCCTTTAGACTACCTGATCACTGCAGCGTCTTCCAGGCTGAAGTTTCAGCAATCATGGACGCCGTGACTTGGATAGGTGAACGCACCATCGGACAGGATATCTGTATTTTCAGCGACAGCCAAGCGGCCATCAAATCCCTTGGCTCTTACTCGTTCAACTCTGAACTGACGCTCAGCTGTCGTCGATCTCTTCAAGAGATGGCCCAACAGAACCGAGTGAACCTCACATGGGTCCCGGGACACAGGGACATTGAGGGAAACTGTAGGGCAGACGAACTTGCCAGGCAGGGCACGACCAAGCAGATTCTTCAAGATAAAGAGCGCATAGGTATGCCGTTTGCCACGTGCAAGCTAATGCTGAAGGAGCATACACTCCGCGAAGCCAACGAAAGATGGCTACAAGCCCCAGGGTGCCGGATATCCAAGCAAACCTGGCCAAAATGCGATCTTAAAAGATCTAGACACATATACGCCCTAAAAAGGAAGGAAATCTCCATATTAATAGGTGTTTTAACCGGGCACTGCCTTATTGGTAGGCACGCAGCAAGGCTAGGCGTTCCCTACCGACGATGCTGCAGGAGTTGCAAAGATGATGAGGAAGAGGAAACGGTGGAGCACCTCATCTGCAACTGCCCGGCCTTAAGCGGAGCGAGAAGGCGATCTCTGGGAGTTCCCTTCCTGGTTAGCTTAAGCCAGGTCGCGGAGCTAGACATAAAGGACTTGATGGCCTTCATCAAGTTATCAAAATGGTTCGAGGAGGGGTAGCGGTGTCGGTTAGGAGTGTCAGTCCCGGGTTTCGGCTATATGGAGAGTCCCGACAGCACTGGGATTTTCCATATGGCCGGGCCCCGGGACTGACTTTCCTAGTGTTTGGTGGTATCACAACGGGCCTTTTATTACTGGCCTAGGTGTGCCTTTGCGGCAGCCACTTCTACCTACCTACCTACCTGGATATTCCGCAAACATTTGGTCCATTCGATCAACACCACCTTTGGTACGATTATAATATTCAATAATTTCAGGTTTCCCACTGTCAGCTACTTCAGCATCATTATGCATGGTCGAAAGCAAAATTACTGCTTTATTTTTTTTGGGAACATGAGAGCACATTGTCACATTATTTTTGAATCCAAATGTCGTTGAACCAATTGTCCTGTTTTTGTTCGGCTTCATTTCTTGAGGAATATATGATTTGTTTTTGCGCAAAGTTCCAACGATCGTGAGTTTCCAGGTGAGAAGCAGTTCTGCAACTGGCAAGGTCGTAAACAAATTGTCCATTGTAATGTTTCGGCCACTTCCTTGGTATTTGGCAGACAAATCCTTTACTACTCGTTCGCCTTGGTTCGTTTCCCTACCAGTTTCTACTTGGCCAGTATATATTTGTCCATGCAGTGGATATGCATTTGTGACATCGCAAATCCACCAAACCTTGATACCATATTTAGCAGGTTTTGACGGTATGTACTGCGTAAACCGTGTGCGTCCACGGTAAGGAAATAATTGTTCATCAATCGTCAAGCATGAGCTGGGCTTGTAATGTGCAGCAAGATTATTGTTCATCATCGTCCACAGCTCACTGATCGGTGCTGCTTTATCAGTTAGTAAGCGTGTTGCACGAGTGTTTTTATCGTCAAATCTTAGGAAACGCAATATCGAACCGAAACGGTTGACTCCCATTGTGGCGCGATATAAAGGATAGTTTTTGACGCTCCATAAATCTCGAACATGTTCTCCATTGCTATGGTTCGCACCAGTCATAAAAAGTATGCCAAAAAATGCATACAGCGCTGTTATTGACACAGGCGTCCATGACTTAGGAGTTGTGTTTGGATGCGCATTGTTGTAAGCATCATAAGTTTATTTTGCTAACTTATTTGTGTGGCGCATAATTATATCAGCCATTTGAACGTTCATGAAACATTTGAATGTTTGTTCTATTGACAATATTTCAGTGCATCTAGCTGGTCCAGAACGTTCTCTTATAATATTTTGTCTGAGTACCTGACGACTTACATTTCGTTCTTTCATCCACTCAGTACCATCACGTGCAACAAATTTTTCGTCACTAGCAGGTAATTCATTATTTTCTTCTACTTCTTCTTCTTCATCATCCTCATAGTCCGAATAATCAGGTAATACTTCTGCGGCACTTTGCGAAACTTCAGCATCGTCATCATCAATTTCAATGTCATTGATTTGAATTTCTTCTTCATCTTCTGAGTCAAAATCATAGGGAGCGTCATCGTCACAAATTTCATCAAATAAAGATTGTATATATGATTCTCGCTGTTCCTCAGTTAGCCTGCATAATAAAAAAATTAGTATATGTTTACATTGTTGCTTATTTTACATTTTTTACCTTCTGCTGCACTTGATAAATATTCGTTTCTTCTTGAAGCCATTTCGTATCCAGTTATTTATAGTTTCAGTTATATTTATTTTCACTTATATTTTCACTTCTTACACTTTTGAGCACCAAAACAATAATAAAAATATCAACAGGCAGCATTTATAACAACACCTCGTGTGAAAACAACCCTTGCAGCTGCATATAAAATACAAAACCCAGTTATACCAGTGTATTTGCTACCTACGTACCCATACCTTGCGCGACCTTTTTGCACATATCTTTTGAACCAGGTAGAATATTTCAATGAAATAAAAACCAAAATGTGTATTCGTTGTTACTCTACAAGTATATTATTATAAATTAAATTATTTTGTTTTGCATTTTTCAGGACAACAACAAAAACAAAAAAAAAACAAAAATCCACTGTTGCATGTCCTGACTTTATTTGCCCATATCGCTGGAACCAGTAGGAATATTCGAATGAAACAAAAGACAAAATACTTGTTATATATTAAAATATACATTTAAAAAAGAAATCATAGAAATCGGTTGAATAAGCATTAAAAAAAACCGCAAAATAAGATCCCGGGTCAGTGTTCGATCGATCGTGTAAGCTGCAGGTTCGCTTGTGCTCGCTCGCTCCTATACTTATATTTTCTACTCTGTGTACGGACTAAAAACAAAAAAAAATAACTAAACGAGGAATTGCATTTAGTGAAGACGACAATATGTCTTCATCTAAAACAATTAAATTTAATGATTCATCAGGCAAAAGTGGTGCATCACGGCACAATTTTTATGCCCCCCTTCAAATGTTAAATGATGATGATAGTGACGAGATAGATGTTGATGAACCAATAGAAATTATCAAAGAATCAATTTCGCCAATAAAAGTGCTAACTCAAAATAGCAATCAAGTTATTAAATATCTAGATGATAAAAACGTTAAAAACTTTCTTGTGAAAAAGATTTCGATTGGTATTAAATTGGTTTGTGAAGACAAACAAACGTTTGACGCAACTATAACTGTTCTCAAGGAAAAAAACTTGCAATTTTTTTATCATGATATGAGACAATATCGACCTTTCAAGGCCGTAATTCATGGGCTAGACGGCGTAAATGCCGAAGAAGTAAAAAGTGAGCTAATAACGCGCGGTCTCAAGTGCGTTGAAGTCAAAGTAGTGACAAAAACTTACAACAACTACACCACTACTCTCTACATTGTTGGATTCGAGAATGGGAGTATAAAGTTACGTGATTTACGCTCAAACATCAAGTCTTTGTTTCGTACGATTATTACATGGGATTATCAAATGCAATGTCATAACTGTCAAATGTTTGGTCATGGCGAAAAAAATTGTCATGTGGGAGCGAGCTGCTCAAACTGTGCCGGAAAGCACAAAACAAGTGAGTGCATAGCTCCAAATAAACTGCGCTGCGCAAACTGCAATGGCGAGCATAAGTCAACTGACCCACGCTGTTCAAACCGTGAAGCTTTTTAACGTATAAGAGAATCTATCAATATGAGAAACCAGCGAATCTCATCAAAAAAAATGAACATACAACCTAAGTCGTTTAACTACAACTCTTCTTCATTTCCTTCATTACACAATACTTCGAGAGTACCTCCACCAACTCTGCCTCCCAGCCCTGCCTGGCATCAGAGCAGTTCACACAACACAAATCATCAAAATAATAAGTTATTCACAGAAAGTGAAATAACCCAGCTAACGTTAGATATTTTAATGAAATTAAAAGAATGTAAAACCAAAATAGATCAGTTCAATGTTATCACGCAACTGGCAATTAAATATTTATATAAAAATAACTCATAATGGGTGATTGTACACTAAAACTAACTATGTGGAACTCTCGTAGTATCCTAAATAAAAAAAATGAATTATTTCATTACCTAGAAACCAACAAAACAGATATATGCCTGCTTTCGGAAACATGGCTAAATAATAAATTAAAGTTATCTCACTCAGACTACTTTGTCATAAGAAAAGACCGCTTACATAGACATGGTGGTGGTGTGGCTATGCTCATCCGTAAATCGATTCAATTTAGTGTTATTCCAAGCATTGTAACAGAAGAAATTGAAAATATTGGTATTGAATTGTGTTCCAAAAATGGTACAAAAATAAAATTGTTTAGTATCTATTTCCCAGGTGGGTCACGTTCAAATGGCATCCAAAGTAAGTTTAAAGCAGACTTGAGAAAACTTTTTAATCAAAACTGCAAATTCGCTCTATGTGGTGATTTTAACAGCAGGCACAGGATATGGGGCTGTTTGCGAGCAAATTCGTGGGGAAATATTTTACAAGAGGTCTCTACCTTGTATCCTGTATCAATGTCATATTCTCAAACTCCTACTTACATTCCCCCTGCTGCCAGGAGTAGACCTTCTACAATTGATCTCATCAAATATACCTGAATTCATTTCTCAACCTATCGCAGTAAACGCGCTCAGCTCCGATCACCTCCCAGTCGAGTTCAAAATGAAACTCGATATTTCTTTTAACCAGCCCCTACACTTTGACTACAAGCGGGCCAATTGGTACAGATACAATCAGTTTCTAAAACGGGAATTCAATAACATGTCTATGGACATAAGTGAAGCTACTAGCAAAATTAGTGTAGATAAAGAAGTTGAGCTCTCTGTTCCTAAAGTAGCATATGACAAATATCATTCCAAATTGCCTGCATCCATTTTGAACTTAATACAAATTAGGAACTCTTATCGCAGAGAATGGGTACGATATCGACAACAACCCGACTATGAGTTGTTGAAATACTACAATGCTCTGATTAAAAATGAGATTTTTAGGTTTAGGAACGAAAAATGGAACAACAGACTGAGCTCCCTAGAAGAAAGCTCAAAGCCCTTCTGGAATATAACCAAAATACTGAAAAAGAAAAATGACGTTATTCCTCCCATTGTATCAAACAACATTACACTATATAAAAATGAAGAAAACGCAGAATCTTTTTTTGAAAACTTTCTGGAATATCACAAGTTGTCCGAAAACCTCGGGTGTCCATCCCACACCACCAGAGTTAATACATTTGTTGCTCAATTTGATACTCAGGTAGTCGAATCCCCTCAATCTTTCTATGTCACACAGGATAGCGTATCTACTAATATTTCTTTTCTAAATTCCAAGAAAGCTTCTGGCTTAGATGAAATCAACAATAGTATGCTGAAATTTCTGCCAGAGAATGCCATTGCATATCTAACCTTTATCTTTAACTGTCGTCTTAAACTCCAATATTTCCCTGACACTTGGAAAGTAGCCTCCGTCATTCCAATACATAAAAAAGGTAAGCCAAATAATCTTAAGTCGAGTTATCGCCCCATAAGTCTACTCAGCAGTCTTGGAAAAGTACTAGAAAAGATATTAAAAGAAAAACTCTGGGAGTTTCTAGAATCCAATGACATCATCCCTCATGAACAGTTTGGATTTCGTAAATTTCATTCCACTGCTCATGCCATCAAACGACTTTGCAATGATGTAAAAACTGAATTTGGCAAAGGGAAGTCAACATCTCTTGTCTTACTAGATATTGAGAAAGCATTTGACTCAGTATGGCATAAGGGGTTAATTTACAAACTTATAAATTTTCGGTTTCCACCCCATTTAATTAAGATTATTCAGAATTATCTAACCAATCGTTATTTCTGCGTACAAATTGGAGATACCTTCTCAGATCTCGTACAACTACCAGCAGGGGTACCTCAGGGCTCAGTGCTCGGCCCCCTTCTGTATATTATCTTTTGTTCTGATATAGAAAAAGTTAGCAGTTGCAATTACTCTTTTTACGCAGACGATGTTGCTGTGTGGTCTTCGCACAAATTCGGTCATCAAACGGCGATCGAATTACAATGTGCCTTAGATATATTAGTTGATTATTTCTTTACATGGAAAATCAAAATAAACCCTGGAAAAACACAAGCAATCTTCTTCACGAGAAGAAGAAAACCTTGTTATCTTCCAATTTCAACTCTTCAAGTAAATAATTTCGGGTGCACCTGGTCCGACACAGTCAAATATTTAGGCGTAACGCTTGATATTATACTAGTTTTCAAAGATCATATTCAGAGTGTTTTGCAGAAAATTGATTTGGGAATTAATTAATATCCTCTAATAAATAGGAAATCAAAACTTAGCAATGCCAAAAAAATTATAATAGCGAAAGTAATTTTCCAATCTATGATGTTATATGGATGTCCCATTTGGGGAATCTGTGCTAAAACCCACATAATGAAATTACAAGTGCGTCAAAATAAAATTTTAAAAATGATGCTTAATTTACCATGGTACCACTCCACAAAACGCCTCCATATTGATAACAAAATTGAACTGGTTTCGGCCCAAATACTTAAGATTATTGAAAAATTCAATAGACACTGTCAATATTCAAATAATCTCCTTATAAACGCATTAGTTGATAGCTTAAATTAATTATTAATTTAGGTGATTACATACAAATATATCTATAATAATAATATGTAAATAACTATATAAAGGTTTTTTGTAAATACTTTTCCTTTAAGCATAACTTTTTATTCTTTTCCAAACTTATAAATATGAAATCGCAATGTTATAGTTGTAAAGTTCATTGTAACTGTATCTCTAAATGAAAATATGTGATAACTCTGAGTTTTTAAATATCTTACTTAATAAAATTGAATAAGATCCCGGGTGTGTCTTTTCGTGGTATTTTCTGGGTGTGTGTTCTAGGGTTAAGCGATAAACGCAGAATGAATTAGATAACGTAAGTCAGCTGGTTTTGATAGCTACTAAGCTAAATTTGCGATTCTGCATTTTTAGCCAGACCTGGGAAATAATGATTAGTAATCCTAATGATTACTAATCGGATTAGAAGCTTTTTGTTTCTAATCCTAATTGCCCAATTAGGATTAGATGGCTATTCTAATCGATTACTTTTTAATTAGATTAGAGCTAATCAAAAAACTAATGGCGATTAGCGACGATTAGCATATCTAATCAAAACTAATCAAAAAAAAATTGATTAGATTTCTCGATTAGTTTTGATTAGATTTGATTAGATCACCCTATTTGAAGTTTTTTTGTAAAAAGAAATATTTATTTTTGTATACTAACTATTCATTAAAAATATCAAAGGTTTAAAATGACATTTTCATACAAAGTTCCAATTATAAGAGCTAATAAACCAATTTTATTTTTATGAATAAAAACCTAAATTTACATGATATAAATATTTTTCAATATTTCATAATATTGTACTAAGTCATTGTTCATAGTTACACCACTGTACAATACCTCTGCCTGTTCTAGCTTTGCTTTCTAAGCATTGCAATTCGTCGCTGCAATGTTTGTATTGTTTTCGCCAAAGTACCGCTAATCATCGACTAATGGAAAAGTGCGTGCATAAAAACATAATTTTCGGACCGTCACGACGCACACTCATCTCTTCATCGCTGCAATTCTTCGCTACCCAACAACAACAAGCATTACTAAATTACCTTCGATTGGGACATCGCTCTTTACCCTTTACATTCGTTTACTTATTTGTTTTATTATATAAATTTCTTAGCATAAGCGTTGTAATTTTAAATACCTCTGTACAGTCCAGTTTAAATACTCCAAGAGTACGAATCTTTAAATATCTAATACTGAATTTTCGTTATATTTGTTAGTATTTCGCTTGCCTTTCTCGTTTTTTTTGTTGTATATTCGGTTATAAATATTGGTCTAAATTGTAAAGTGACAACTTGTTTGGTGAAACTGAAAATTGTGTTTTTTTTTTTTTTTTTTTTTTTTTTTTCAATTTAAAAAGTGTTATAAGTGAAGTGGTGAAAACTGTTTGTGTACATATGGCTCGAATTTTACCAAGTGAGCCACTTTTTTCATGGTGATATTTTTTCGAAAAAAGCCACTAATGGCTGGCGCTAGAGCTGGAAAACAATCGATGGCACTATCGATAATATCGCACTATCGATGTTTTTTCTACGATGGCGATATATCGACCCTTTCATGTTTTGTTGTTTTATGCAAGGTATAAAAGCTTCCATTGTGTTCAAATTAATAAAATTGCATGGCTCTATTTTGACAAGGCGAATATTTGCTTGGTTTTCACGCGACGATTTTCATTGTGCGCCAGCCGGTTCCCCCCATAAATTCAGACAACAAAAATTCAGAAACACATTTTTTCAGAATTTTTTTTTTCAGAAAGTCAAAATTCAGACGTCAAAATTAGTAAAATAAAATTGCACAAAATACAAATAAAATTAAAAAAATTAAATTAAATAAAATCACTTGAATATATTATGTGTTTATATGTATTATTTGAATTTCTGAAAAAAAATATTCTGAAAAATGTGTTTCTGAATTTTTGATTCTGAATTTTGGTTTCTGAAAAAGTGTTCTGAATTTTTCCTTCTGACTTTTGGTTTCTTGAATTTAAAAAAAAAAAATAATATTATGATGTAAGATAACGGTAAATGAATATTTAACTTTTCTGAAAAATTGGAGCCATATAACATTTTCAAATTATAAATACCGTAGTTGTCGAAATGGATCAAGATCTGTTTGATAACCAAGACTTCTCAGCCGATGACGATATTGTTGACCCAAATTTTATACCGGAGAAGGTGATCCGCAAGAGGAATATTGTTGCGGATAGTGAACCGGCAGTGAGCGGGAAAAAAAGAAGGAGTTCGCCTAAATTAAGTTTCGAACCAGAATTTTACGTGGCAAATGAAAAAGTTTGTTAAACTAAGTGTTGGTGAAGTTCAAACTATGTTGTGATGTTGTAGGTTCTAGTAGTGATTTTGTTTGTTTATTCATGAATATTTATATTAAATTATTGTTTAATTAATTATTTTTTTGTTATGGCAGTCAAATGGAAGAACAACGGGTACATGTGTCGCCTGTAATAAAGTCATACGAGGCACTGGTGAAGTAACGTCAAACTTCATATCCCATATAAAAGTTCGCCACAATGACCTATACAAAAGGTATTTAGGTATGAAATCTGGCCCATCCCATGAAAGCACGGCACAGGAAGCTTTTGAAAAAAAAATTATCCGTTTTTTGGTAGATTGCGCGTTACCCGTTTCAATTTTAGAAAAGGAGTCCTTCCGTGACTTGTTTAGTGGCACTGGATTACATGTTATGTGTAAAAAGTCTGCCATGAAAAAACTTGACGAAGGCTACAATAACATGGTGTCTGCAGTACGAAATGACATGTCGTCATCAAAGTATTTTTGTACCACGGCCGATATATGGTCGGGCAATCACAGAAGCTTTTTAGGTTACACATGTCATTGGTTTGATCAAAATTTTGAGAGGAAATCAGCTGCGTTGGCGTGTAGGCGAATAATTGGTGTCCATTCTGCGGAGAAAATCGCGCAAATGATTGGAGAAATGAATTCTTCCTTTGAGCTAAACAACAAGAACATAATTACGACCATCACGGACAACGGGTCAAACTTTGTGAAGGCGTTTCGTGATTATGGGTTGCCAAAACATGATAGTGATGAGGAAGAGGAAAATAGTGAAGACGAAATGCCGATTTTCGAAAATAATAAATATTTGCCGAAACACGATAGGTGTGCCAGTCACACGTTAAATTTATTAGCCAGCACTGACTATACCAAGATTTTGAAAAGCCAACCAACAATGGAAATTCAGCACTCAATGGTAAAATCTATACATTTTTTTTTAAATGCAACTAAAATTCATTTCTTACAGACGATCAAAAAGTGCAATCAACTTTGGAAAAAATGCAAATGGCCAAAATCCTCCGAAACTATTCAGGGCATTTTAGGTTCAGCTCTTGTTGTACCAGTAGTAACTAGGTGGAACTCACTATATGATGCAATCGTGAAGTTACTACAGTACAAAGATAAATTGAATAAGCTTTCCGATGAGCTGAATCTGTCTCCTTTTGCATTAAGTGATTTTCAATATTTGGAGTCGTACAAGCTGCTAATGGAGCCTATTTCCCAAACTTTAGACTTTCTTCAAGGTGAAGCCAATGTGAAATATGGTTGTATTATTCCTGCGTTATTTTCTTTGAGTAATAAACTGCTAAAATTATCCAGAAAACCCAAAGTTTTGAGCATTGTTAGCTCAACAGCAGTAAAATTAGAACATCAATTGAGAGAAAGGTTTAAGCCATATTTTACATTGGCTCCTGAGGTAAATATGGCATTAGCGGCAGCGGTGTTGACACCAAATGTGAAAATGAAATGGTTGCCTGTTATCCTAAAAACTTCGCCTAACTGTACTCAGGAGCACATCAGTAAAAGGGTGATTGAGGTAATAAGCACTTTCTTCCAAAACGATTCCACATGTACTGAAACGGTCGTGCCTCAGTTGGACTCTGAAAGCTCTTTTTATGATTTCAATGACGGTAATTTTATCAATATTTTTTGGTTTTTCAAACTACATAACTATTATTTTGATTCCAGAAGATGATGAGGAGGCGGTAATTCCCCAAACACCAATTTTACCTAACGCGCCAACCGGGTTTAAACAAGTCGTTAGCAATCAGCTATACGCTTACTTAAATGACCCGACGCCAGCCCCTGAAGTTTGGACGAAATATGGTGCGCTGAGGGAAGCGTATCTCGCTTTTAATACTCCGCTTACCTCATCAGCAAGAATTTAACTGCACTGCAACGGCACTAAGATTAGATCTTTGAGCGCTGCCACAACGACTTTAAAAGCCCGAATTGTTTAGGTGCAAGAATTTAGGCGGCCGCCGTGGTGTAGCGGTTAAGTGTTCGGCCTTCTACACCAAGTCGTGTCGGTTCGATGCCCGGCAAAAGTAACATCCAAAATTATTTAGAAAAAGAATTTTTCTAACGGGGTCGCCCCTCGGCAGTAGTTTGGCAAACTCTCCGGGTGTATTTCTGCCATGAGAAGCTTCTCAGCAAAAAATTCATTTGCTTTGCAAGTGCCGTTCGGAGTCGGCAAAAAACTGTAGGTCCCGCCAACTTGTAGGAAAAACTAAAAAGCAACACACCACAAGTTGGAAAGAGAAGCTCGGCTAAAAATCTCGTTAGAGGTTATGATGACCTGTTGGTTACCTCATCAGCGCCCGTTGAAAGGCTATTTTCTTTTGACGGCATAGTTAATAATCCAAGACGGAGTTCATTGTCTGACTTTTCTTTTGAAAAGTTGGTACTAATGAAGTCGAATGTGAACTTTTTGTAATATAATAAGCTTTTTTTTCATAATGTTTTTTCAATTTGTATACTTTAACTTGTATTTAGTGTTTATGTTTACAATGAAATTTTGTATAAAAGTTATTTTAAGTTTGCTACTTTATGAATTATATGACAAAAAAAGAAAATATTTCAAAAGAGTTGATATAATCAAATTTAATTAAAACTAATCGAGAAATCTAATTGATTATTTTTTTTTGATTAGTTTTGATTAGATATGCTAATCGTCGCTAATCGCCATTAGTTTTTTGATTAGCTCTAATTTAATCAATTAGTAATCAAAATAAAAAGAATCAAAAAAAATCTAATGATTAGATTACTTTATTTTTCTAATCGTAATGATTACTAATTCTAATCGAAGTTTCCCAGGTCTGTTTTTAGCCATCTCGTCAAATCTCCAATTTTCTCCAAAAGCTGGCAAATTTTGGAGACGAAAAAAAGTTGTTGCTAAAACGGAAAAAAAAGGAAAAAGGGTAAAACTATGTTGTTTTAGGCCTTAAAATATTAAAAAACATTAAATACGTGTAATTTATAAGAAAATTGGGGTCTACCACATTATCCCCAAAATCAAAATCCCCAACACGAACTCCCCATTTTATGTGTGAATCAATTCAAATCGCGGCGATTTTAAACCTAATTTGAATTTATTTCACACATAAAATTGTTATTTTATTTATTGAAGATATATTTTGAATTAAAACTCAGAAAAAATTGTATGTATAACGAATTAACAAGTATTTAATAGGTAATCGTAAATGGAAGGAAATACAGTACATAGCCATACATAATGAATAAACATATATTACAGAGTGAATCATATAAACAAATACAAATTTCTTTGTTTTCCAAATTACAAAAATTTTGATTTCACAAATACAAGTTTTACATATGTAGGTAAATTGAAGAAAATTCAGTACATAGCAATACATAATAAGTAAACATATAATACAGAGGTTGAAAAATGTATGCAAAAGAGCAATTAGTGAATCGATTTCTGACTATATAACGGTACAAGTTTTGTTTTCGAATAGTATATTAAAATATGTTTATTAAAAAATAAATGAAAATGTTACGCTTTTGTTTTAATAACAATGCTGCTGCGGAGAATTAATGCTTTTCAGCAATTGGGCCAGCTAGTAATGCCCTGGCTATTTTGTCATCGAATCTAAAATAGTACCGTAGCCGAGTGGCTAGAGGGTTGGACAACCATGCAACCGGCGTAGGTTGAATACTAGCTCAAGGCTCTATATTTTAAAACTGTAAACTAATATAAAAAAACTAATATTTTTTAATTTTTTTAATTAAAAAAATTAATTGATTATTATTAAAATTTTAAAGAAGTAAAGAAACTCCCCCGGCCTGGACTTGAACTTGCGCCCATTGACTTGATAATCGGTGAGTTACACCGCTGAGCTACCATCCAGACGTTCAACTTGGCGGCAAAATGCACACATAAAGCACACATGAAACACCACTTTCGTATAAATTTTTGTTACACTCTTGTTATTCGTGTATCGCCCTTTTACTGTTTTGATGCCAACTACAATTTAATATGATTGAATTATTGCGATTAATAGTTCCACATATGCATAGGTAAAAATATGTATAGTCATAAAATTAAAACATTACATAATACATAAATACGAATTTTAGCTCAGATCGAACAATGTTTTTGCAATTTTTTATACGGTAATATTGTTTATTCAAACCATGGAGATTTTGTTTTGGGAATTTGATTGTGGGGATTTTGATTTTGGTAATATCTGAAACTATCTATTAAATGTTTAAATTACTAAAATATGTAAATCACAAATATGAAAAAACTTACATTTTCCTTTTCTATTTTTCTGGTACTGATGACCCCAAAAACATGCGCCAACTTCCCAAGGATTCGTCAACTAACCCGAATTTAACAACCTCGAATTTACCTCAACCTCCTCAACCAATTGATCACTCATAGATTTAGCTTCTCCCACTCCTGGTACTTCCGCTCAGGCGAAATCTAGCAATCTTCCTCGGAGGATCTCTCCTAGGAGAAACTTAGATCCTCCAACTATTGAGATCGAACCTCCAACTATTGAGATCGAGCCTCCAACAGTTGAGGTCGAGCCCCCAACAATCACCATTGAGTCTGAACCACCAACTACACACAGAAAAATTTCTTACATTTTTAGTTAACATGATTCATGTTAAATCAACATGAACACCTCTTGTACGTAAAACAAAAACAATTTCAGAAAATCAACACGAACATTTTAACATGAAGCGTATGGCTAAAATAACATGAAATATTTCTGCAGGTTCCAGCATAAGCGAATACACCAAGCCACATGGCTGTCCCCTGATCAAAAGAACTAGAAACCAGATTGATCATGTCTTGATTGACGGCAGACATAGCTCCACCGTTCTGGACGTGCGTACACTGCGTGGTCCCAATATTGACTCTGACCATTATCTTGTCGCAGCCAAGATACGCACACGCGTCTGTGCAACGAAGAAAGTGCGCACAGTAACGGAAGGAAAGTTTGACGTCGAGAAGCTGCGCATGACACAGACAGCTGATAATTTCACAACTCGACTCTCACACCTGCTAGCAGAGGGCAATCCTCGACCTAACGATGTAACCGAGCAATGGAAGCATATCTCTCACTCATTGCGTACCGCCGCTGAGGCCACTATAGGGTTCCAGCGAGCCCGCAAGAACAACTGGTACGATGAGGAATGCAAAACTGCCTCGAAAAAAAAGGACGCTGCCTACAAGGAGACGTTGCGAACGGGCGCAACCCGCAGTGTATGGCAACAATATCGTGAGGCAAAGAAGGAAGAGAGACGCCTTTTCAGAAAAAAGAAAAGTGAGGCCGAAAGGCGTGAGTGTGAGGAGCTTGAGATGCTGGCTGACAGGAATGATGCCCGAAAATTCTATGAAAAGATCCAGCGGATGACGGAAGGTTTTAAGACCGGGGCAAGCTCCTGTAAGGACAATAATGGCGACCTGGTAACCGACGTACAAAGTGTACTTAAATTATGGAGGGAGCACTTCTCCTCACTGCTAAATTGCGAGGGAGACGTCGAACCCGATACCCCAATCCCTGACGATGGAAAAGTCGTCCCACCACCTGACTATGATGAAGTGAGGATAGCTATATCCCGGCTCAAAAACAACAAAGCGCCTGGAAAAGACGGACTACCCGCCGAGCTGTTCAAACGCGGAGGCGAAGAGCTGGTAAAAAGCATGCATCAGCTCTTATGCAGAATATGGTCAGACGAATGCATGCCTCCGGATTGGAATTTAAGTGTGCTTTGCCCAATCCACAAGAAAGGCGATCCCGCTAACCGCACCAACTACCGCGGAATTAGTCTTCTTAATATCGCATATAAGGTTCTTTCTAGCGTGTTGTGTGAAAGGCTGAAGCCCATCGTAGAAAAACTGATTGGACCTTATCAGTGTGGCTTTAGACCTGGTTAGTCTACCATCGACCAGATTTTCACGATACGCCAAATCCTGGAGAAGACCCATGATAAGAGAATCGACACTCACCATCTCTTTGTCGATTTTAAAGCCGCTTTTGACAGCGTAAAAAGGAGTTGCCTGTATGCCGCCATGTCTGAATTTGACTTCCCTGCAAAGCTTATACGGCTTTGTCAAATGACGTTGAGCAATACCAACAGCTCCGTCAGAATCGGGAAGGACCTCTCTGAGCCATTTGAAACCAAACGAGGCTTCAGACAGGGCGACTCCCTTTCGTGCGATTTCTTCAATCTGATGCTGGAGAAGATAATTCGAGCAGCAGAGCTAAACCGCAATGGTACAATCTTTTACAAGAGCGTGCAATTGCTGGCGTATGCCGATGATATTGATATCATTGGCCTTAACAACCGCGCCGTAAGCGCTGCCTTCTCTGGACTGGATAAGGAAGCGAAAAAAGTGGGTCTTGCCGTGAACGAGGACAAGACGAAGTATTTGCTGTCATCAAAGAAAGAATCGGCGCACCTGCGCCTTGGCAGCCATGTCACTGTTGATAGTTACAAATTTGAAACTGTGAGGGACTTCGTTGTGGGAACCAGTATCAACACCGGAAATAATATCAGTCTAGAAATCCAGCGGAGAATCACTCTTGCCAACAAGTGCTACTTTGGACTAAGTAGGCAATTGAGAAGTAAAGTCCTCTCTCGAAGAACAAAGATCATGCTCAATAAGTCTCTCATCATACCTGTCCTGATGTATGGCTCAGATTCATGGACAATGTCAAGAGAAGATGAGATGGCCCTTGGAGTATTTGAGAGAAAAGTTCTCCGGAAGATTTATGGTCCTTCCCGTGATGCCAACGGCGAGTATAGAAGGAAATTTAACGATGAGCTGTACGAGCTCTACGCAGATCTGACCATAGTCCAGCGAATTAAAGCCCAAAGACTCCGCTGGCTGGGTCATGTTATGCGAATGGACAAAGAAGCTCCAGCACAGAAGGTTTTCCTATCGTCGCCTGAATTCGGCAGCAGAGGAAGGGGGAGGCCTCGACTGAGATGGAAACAACAGGTGGAGGATGACTTGAACTCCCTTGGGGTTTCCAATTGGCGTCCGTTATCGCTAAAAAGGAATGACTGGCGTGCTTTGATATGAAACGGCCAAAATCGCTTAGGCGGTTAAGCGCCAATAAATGATGATGATGATTTCTGCATTAGAATTACATTAGTGTATATCCCTTACACTAAATTCGGTTTGTTTTAACATGAACAAGGGTTGTTTTCGACTGCCATCTGTTCCCCATCAAAGCTTGTGAACAGAATTGTTCTCAAACGAACAGAATTTAAGTCAGTGTGTAGATACCGACTTGATGAAAAGTTGTAGATATTATAAATAATTAATATATTGTGAAATTTATGGTTTCTTAACTTGCGAATAAGTTGTGAAGTTTTGCAAAAAGTTTTGGGTAAGTAATTTGTGTTGTTTTTCATATTTTGTAAACGCTTCCTGGTAAAACACGTCCAAAAATGTCGGGGTAGGTTAAAAACAACGCACACTATACATAAATACCATGGAAGCGCTTTAGGATTATGGATACCGGGTAGAAAAGGCGTCGTTTGATACTTATCCCTACATTAATTGGACGTGTGCTACCAGTTTACAATCGCTTGGATAATTTAAAGAGCTTTCAATGAAACAATTTTTATTTAATTTTCAGATTGGGGCTTGTTGTTGCTGTTTTCGATGCAGAAGTTGCCAATGATTGGATTAAAATAAGTATATGTATATGTATGTACATGTCGCTCATTTGCTGCAACGTCGTCATAACTCAAAAAACCCAAATTTTGAGTTAACATCACTAATATATCTAAAATAATATGTTTGATCAACTGACAAAGTGTTATATCCGAGGTTTAACATTTCACGCAGCATCGCGATAGAAGCCATTTGCTTTAATTACATATCCCATATAAATATACATCAATTCAAAAACTAAAAATGCGTTTTCTGTAATATCACATTATTTGAGTTATGACGACGTTGCAGCAAATGAGCGATATGTGTACTTTTATTATTTAAAATGATGATCGTGTTAATTTAACATGATGATCGTGTTAATTTAACATGATGATCGTGTTAATTTAACATGATGATTGTTAATTTAACATGATGATCGTGTTAATTTAACATGATGATCGTGTTAATTTAACATGATGATCGTGTTAATTTAACATGGTAGATGGTGTTGATTTAACAATAAAAACATGTTGAATTAACATGACAGATCGTGTTAATAAATTATACAAGCATTATATTCTTTCATACCTGAAAATATGTATGTTAAAGGTTTTCGATAAATGAATTAACTAAATAAAAATTATTAAAAACATCAAAAACAAGGTGTTTTATTTTAAGGGTTAATTTAACAATAAAAACCTGTTAAATTAACATGATAGATCGTGTAAATTTAACAGGACGAAAGTGTTATTTCAACATAGTATAGTGTTAATTTAACATGTCTGATCGTGTTGATTTAACAAGAAAAATAATGTTGTATCAACAGGAAATCATGTTGATTCAAACCTTTGTGATCATGTTAAATTCACACTGTTCCTTCATGTTGATCTAACATGTAGGAACAGTTAAAAACCAGCTTCATGTTAAAACAACCTGAGCGATAGTGTTGAAAAATAATAACCTGAAAAAGTGTTAAAAAAGTGTTGATTCAACATGAAAATTATTCTGTGTGTAGGAAGCTGGTTGTAGTCCCGCCTAAAAGAGCTATTTTCTTCCGAAGATGATCTGATGTATCATATTAATTCCAAAATTAGTGATCATAGCTTAGCAGTCAGAAAATTTAAATTTCCTCACCACAGAAGTATTTCTTCTTTTAAAGTTGATGTTTCGGAAAGAAACTTCGATACTGTTTTGAGCTGCTCTTTTTGGCCTCCGGGAACTCTTGTAAAAGAATTTGAAAATAGACCGAGTAGGAGCGTTCAAAATGCTGTCAGAATAGATCGTAGTAATGCCGAATCAAAAAACTGAAGTCTGTAAATTTCTTCTATCAAAATGTTAGAGGTTTAAACACAAAGTTAACTGACCTTTTTTTAAAATCTCTTCAATGTAATTTTGACGTTATTGCCTTTACCGAAACTTGGTTGAAACCACATGTTTTCAATGCGGAGTTTTTACCTAGTACATATCAAGTATACAGGAATGATCGCTTGAACAGAGTCGGCGGTGGAGTTCTTCTTGCCGTTCATACCTCTTTAATTTCAGAAGAGGTTAATTTACCTCACATAGATTTAATAGAGTTCAAATGTATCCGAATCAAGCTTGACAGCGCCTATTTGTATCTATCGGTTTCCTACATTCCCCCAGCATCTGATATTTCTGTCTACATGCAACATATCTCACTACTCAAAACTGTTCATTTAATGATTAACCCTTGTGATTCAATGATTGTCTTGGGAGATTTCAACCTACCTCATATTTCATGGAGTTTATTTGATGGAAGCATTGTTCCAATTCCATCCAAACCGGGTTACACCGTCTTTTTGGATGGCACTTCCGATCTGTGCCTCAATCAAATAAATATTACTGCTAATAAGTTGGGAAAAGTCTTAGATTTAGTTTACGTTGATGACAAAAATAAATTCTTTCTCAATAGGTGTGATCCTCTGGTCTTATCTGAAGACCTTTACCATCCTTCTTTAGAGATAGTCTAGTAAGGTAGGACGCTTCTGAAGTGTGCTAGTCTTCCACGCATAGAACGAAGTTTGTTAGTCTTCCACGCAAACAAAGAACAATGCTAGTCTTCCACGCTAACTGAACTGTGCTAGTCTTCGTTGGGAGCGACAAGATATTATTTTGTTTATTTTCTTTTTTTTGTATATTTAGTACAAACTTTTAATTTGGTGTTTACTTTTGTTCTGGAAAATTAATAAATATTTAATAATAATTAAAAAATTAACACAAATACCAAGAAGAAAAACAATATTACGCTCTGAATTATAAAGGATTTTTTATCAGGACTAAAATAATACTACGCTTTTGAGATGTTTTCATGTCATGGTAAGTGACGTACATTTACTTCTTACTTAAGGTAAGTTTTTTGTTGTGATCACCGGTGACTCACTGGCACAGAATGTGTTAAATTTGCGGATGTTACGTTTGATCGAATTTATTGATTTTTCAGTAAGAAGTTGCGTTGCGGACGTTACTCATTATACCATTTCGTAATCTGCTTGAAACACGTAAGTTTTAAGGGGTCTTGTATAAAGAAAACCTCCAAAAAATGTATTTCGACACACCCTATTAGTGTCTAATTTGGTTTTTAGAAATTTAAATTCGCTTATTTATTTGAAATTTACCTTAACATGTATTCAATTAAGCAACTTTTGACATCTTTTGCGATATCGTATCTCAAAAGGAAATTTTTTTCATACCTGGAAGGAAAACCCTACTAGCACTCACGGTAGGCGTGGTCTGATTTATCAGATATTTGCTATTTTTCTTCCATATGCCATTGCTATAGGATTTGTCAACTTTCAACTGCGTAGCTGCATTGGTTGAATTTATGCCAAAAAAATGGAATCGGGACCATTGTGTAATGGCTAGATTTTCCTACAATAGACAATTCTGCCTTGGGCCTGCCAGGGCCATGGAATGGAAAGCGTATGTAATTCACGGGCAATTTATGGTATATTCTGTAAGGGGGCTGCCTAGTTTTTCATACCTAGCTCAGTTTTTCCAATCGAGGGCCTGAATATTTTTTTCCTATTGGGGCGGCCTAGTTTTTCCAATTCCAATTTAATTCAAGTTGATCATTTGACGAACAAATTTCATTCATTGTAATAGCTGAATGGATAGAAATGACTAGTGTAATGTGAAGGTGCCTGGGTTCAATACTGGCTCAGAGGCAAGGCATTTTTTAATTGATTATTAAATGTATGTGAAATTTAATTCAAGTTGTTCATTTGCCGAAAATATTTCAATGATTGGAATAGCCCAATGGACAGAGAGGACGAATGTGATGTAAAGGTGCCCGGGTTCAATGCTGCCTGAAAGGCAATGGAATATTTTATTTCTTACCCCGCATTGCCTTGGAAAAACTAGGCAGAGCCCAGATTTGCATTAACCCACACAGAGCAAAAAGTCACATAAAATGCCCTCTAAATCAGAAGGATTTCTCTATAGAGATATATATATGATATTTTTCCAATAAGATGCCCGTCTTATTATGACTGGGTGTCTCTTTTTAATAAAACTGAGTAGATAATCACATAATATTAAGAAGATTTTCTTTTTAATATTTCAAATTGAAAAACAAAAAAAATGAACGCTCAAACCCAGATGTCTAGTCAGTCTAGTCTAATCTACACTACCATGCCATCGTATACTTAACTTGCCAACGTCTAATTACACCTTTGTTCTTTTTGCCTCACCACATGCCTTCACCGGGAATCGAACTAAGAATTATTAACTGTTGAACGGAGATCTCTACCATGATGCTATCGTGTGCTTGTGCTTGGTAGCGTCGAATTACACATTTGAAGAAGGCATACCTGAATTTGAATTAATAAGGGATCTTTTGAAAATATATACTTTTGCTTTTCAATAAATTCAATATGAATCTAGTGAAAATAAGAGGATGTTGTCATTAATTTACTTTGAACAGGGTTTCTCATAAAAACTAGCAGATTTCTTCTAACTTTTGACAAAAGTACCTAAAAAATTCATAAATAAGAAGCTAACTCCTTGTTTTAGCCGATATACTTTTCAATAAATTTCTTCAAATTTGTCCCCACTCGCTCTCCTCGGCCAAAAAGCTTTTTTAGACGTCGATCTCTTTGATTATAGGTGAACTTTTTGGTTCTGTGCACAGACCCTTTATTAAAAAGCATTAACAAACAGATAAGGGCCTGCATAAACTTTCCTTGGCAGGCCCATGATTTTAAAAGGGTAAACCTAGTCAGGCCCTAGGCTAAATTTAACAGATTTTTCTACCTGGGAGAGTAGTGGGTTCATATCCGGCCAAGGACTGTGAATTTCGACATCACTCCCCGAAACCTTCGGGGAGTATATTTGTCGTGAACAACAACATTTTTTTTTTTAATATTTTAGTTGAATTTGTCAACTAAGCGTGCTTAGTGAGCAGTTAGTACTGATAACACAGCCCCACAAAAAAAAAGTGTCGGGGTTGGGGGATCAGACCACCCTTTCCCCATGTATTTTGACGCGCTGAACACGAATCCGGTCCAGCACGTCTGGATTTTTTACGAACCTAAAAAAATGCGTATACCACCAAACATTTGACATGTTTTTTGAGATTAGAAAAAAGTCCAGACGTGCTGGAGCAAAACGGACACCGGATTCGTGTCCAGCGTGTCAAAATACATGGGGAAAGGGTAGTCTGATCCCCCAACCTCGACATTTTTTTGTGGATCCCAGTATCACATCACCAGGGCAACCCAAACTATGCAAATGCATATATTTTTTTTTGTGTTACAAGCTGTGATGTCGGTTGTGATTTGACTGCGATAGCGATTAGAAGTGTTTCTCTGCACTTGTGCAAATAAACATCAGCGCTTCGTTAACTCGCATATTTTTCTCACTGTTTGCATTCACTCTGTGTTTGCATGCATTTTTTTTTGTTTTCTTTGCTATAATTTGTTTTTCTTTCTAAAAAAAACAATTGACAGTTGAAGTAACCAACAACAAAGGCACCGTTTGGTGCTGAGAGAAAAACAGGAATGACTAACGAAAACAACGATGACCCAGACATACAATGGCAAAGCGTACCAGCGGCTAAAAAACGACAACATGAAGGTTCACCTCGAATACGGAAAAGACCAGAATTAATCGATACACCTGGAACATCTAATAGTGCTAACCGCTTTGACCTGATAAGAGATGACGACAACCCTGACAACGAAAATCATGACAACGCAGCTGCGATGGAAACTAATAGTGATCAAATCAATGATAATGTGAACAATAATACTGAAGGTGAAGTCAATGTTAAGCCGCCGCCAATATTTCTTTCTGATGTCAATGATATAAGTGGCATGATGTCATATATTTGTAACTACATCCAGAAAGACAGTTTCAGCTATAAATCTCAAAGAGATGGAAATGTAAGGGTTCTAGTTAAGACTGTGAATACCTATAGGCACTTAGTAGATTGTTTAAGAAAAGATAACATTAAATTTCACACTTACCAGCTAAAGCAAGACAGGGCATTTAGAGTAGTTGTCAAAAACTTGCATTACTCCACTCCTACTCGATTCATCAAGCAAGAAATTGAAAATCTAGGACACCAAGTAAGAAGCGTTAATATAATTAAGAGTCGTATCACCAAGGAGCCCCTTAATACGTTCTTCATTGATCTGAAGCCAAACAACAAAAACTCTGATATATATCGAATTAAATCTATTGGCAATGCTCTTGTCAAAGTGGAACAACCAAGAAAAGTTAATGACATAGTACAATGCTTTCGATGCCAGGAATTCGGGCATACCAAGTCCTATTTCAGAAAAAGCTACAAATGCGTGAAATGCTCTTTAGATCATCCTACAAATGACTGCCCTAAAAGTAAAGAATTACCTGCGAAGTGCGCCAATTGTCTTGAAAGTCATGCCGCTAGTTATAAAGGTTGCGAGGTGTATCAACAACTGGTAGTTCGTAAAGACAGCCCGTTACGTATTAACACACAGCACATAAATACAAATCCTTTTGGACCAACTACATCTAAAAACATAAACCAATATGACAGTCAGCCCACTTACGCACAAGCGCTTCAAGGCATCCAAGCACCTCAAGGCAACCTTGGGTCAAGGGACGAGTATCCATTTAAAAGAATTGAGGCCTTACTTGCCAAACAATTCGAATTAACTAACAATCCAATTATGCAAATAGATCAAAAAGATTTACGTATTGCAATATGGAATGCTAATGGTCTTTCCAATCACAAAGTCAAACAATATTGATATTATATTAATATCTCAAACACACTTTACTAATAGATATTTTTTTAAAATATACGGCTATGACCTGATTTGTGCAAATCGCCCAGATAATAGAGCTCATGGAGGATCAGCAATAATCACAAAAAGCAGTATTAGGTACAGGGTTATGGATAGCGTGAGTAGCAACGCTATACAAGCTGCTTGCATCCAACTGCAGTGCTTACACTTTGATATTAGTTTATCAGCCGTGTATTTTCCGCCAAGATTCTCTATAAATTGTAAAGAATACTGGGACTTTTTTCAGAAGCTTGGGACGAGATTCATTGCTGGTGGTGACTACAATGCCAAACATCCCTGGTGGGGTTCAAGACTAATTAATCCAAAGGGCAGGCAACTTTATAAGTGCATAACCGATAATAATTTCTCCATGCTATCTACAGGTAAACCGACCTACTGGCCTTCTGATCCTAGGAAGATTCCGGACCTATTAGATTTCATAGTATACTCAGGTAGACCCCAACACCAAATAAGTATAGCTGAAAGCTTTGACCTCAGTTCGGATCACTCGCCACTTATCGTAACCTTCAACTCCGTATCCATCGAGTTCTCCTTACAAGATTATTACATGCGTTCAAAAACTGGCTTGAAAATAATATTGATATAAATGTGTCCCTCAAAACTGGCACGGAAATAGACTCAATTGTCGAAGCGTTGACCAACAAGATACATGAAGCTGCCCTTTACTTCACTCCACCTCCAAAAGAAAAGACAAGAAGTAGTGAATTTATATCAGCAGAAATTAGACGATTAATAAAACATAAACGAGTTTTGAGAAGAAAATGGCAAACAAGCCGAAGTCCTGAGGACAAAACAGCGCTAAACAAGGCTAGAAACGAGCTAAAGAAACGACTTGCTGAACTAAGAAACGAATCAACTGCTGAGTTCCTAAAAAAATCTTGATCCCTTTACACATGATTTCGAATACACCCTTTGGAGAGCTACGCGATATCTGAAGCGACCTACCAGAAGAAATGTTGCTATTAAAGACAACAATGGAGTTTGGTGTCGGTCAAATGAAGACAAAGCGGAGGCATTTGCGCAACACCTCTATACAGTGTTCCAACCTAATCCTAATGGTAATAGAATAGATGAAGAAATTTCAAGCTTCTTAGATGCTCCTTGCCAAATGAGTCTTCCAATAAGCCATATTAGCACAATAGATGTAGAACTAGAGATTAAAAAAACTAATAGCAAAAAATCACCAGGATATGACAAAATAGATGGGAAAAACTTTAAAAATACTGCCCCAAAAGTGTATCCAGCTATTAAGGCGTATATAACACGCAATGCTAAGACTAGACCATTACCCAACGCAGTGGAAATGCGCAGAAGTTATCATGATACAAAAGCCCAATAAACCTGAAAACATCACGTCATCATACCGTCCGATAAGTTTGATGGTAACATTCTCCAAAGTATTTGAAAGAATACTTCTGAGAAGAATGTTGCCAGTACTGGAGAAAAACAATATAATACCGGAACACCAGTTCGGGTTTCGAAGAGGTCATGGAACAGAAGAGCAATGTCACCGAGTTATCAATCATATTACAGAGGCTCTGGAAAGTAAAAAGTACTGTACAGCAGTTTTCCTAGACATACAGCAAGCTTTTGATCGAATCTGGCATATGGGAATATTATATAAAATTAAGATAATACTTCCGCCCCATACTACTTATTACTAAAATCATATTTAACCAACCGGAAATTTTATGTTGTAAATCACAAGTGGAAAATTAAAAAATCTACGTATGTAACTTTCACCCTTAGAAGAGGAGACTGTCCTCCTGTTAATCTTTGTGAGACTCAAATACCACAAAAAAACGACAGTGAAATACCTTGGTGTACACCTCGATAGGAGGTTGACCTGGAGACCCCATATAAATGCCAAAGTGAAGCAACTGGCTTTTTAGAAAAAAATCACAACTAAGCCTAGAAAATAGAGTAAGAATCTATAAAACTATCCTTAAACCGGTTTGGACTTATGCATTACAACTCTGGGGAACGGCAAGTCACTCCAATATAGAAATAGTTCAACGCTATCAGTCAAAAACATTACCTAAGACTCATAACAGGCTCTCCTTGGTTTGGTAAAAATGAGGAAATACATAAAGACCTCAATATACCTTATGTTAAAGAAGAGATAATAAAATATAGCAAAAAGTATGTTAATCGACTCGACAAGCATTGTAGTACTTTAGCCATAAATCTCTTGGATAATAGTCAAAGTACACGAAGACTGAAACGAGTCCATATATTAGATTTACCAGATAAATAGTATAAAAGATCCTAACATAAAATATCATATAATGGTTAGTCTCAGTGGAGACTAAACCATTCCTGTTAAGCACCTAGGTTAAGATTACAAAATTATACAATTTGCTTATTGTCGTGAAGATAGATTGCAAATAAAAGTATACAAAAAAAAAAAAAAAAACAAGCTGTGATGTAATAGATTAAATACGAATGCGATTTACATACAAAGAAAGAGTTTAAGCTACATTTGTTAGCTCATATTTTTGCATATTTTGTAATAATTGCATATTTTGTAAATTATATTTGATATATTCATATATTTAAATTTTAAAAAATTTGTATGGTTTTAAATTTAATTCCTACTGCGATAAAATTTAAATCGCCTTTAACTTTTGCGCTCCCACCACTTGGCGAAAGCTAAATATGAGCGCGTATATAAATGCTATTTTTGTGTTACTTCTTCTTGTGAGCATACATGTGAGTTGGAAAGGGAAAACAATTAATTTCGTTTCGGTTGTTACCCGATTTGAAAAAGGCGAGATGATACAAGTGGTGGTAAACTAAAGTACATGCGGTCAGTGTCAAAAGAAAATGTACACCATAAAATTGCAATTTTCACCAATCATTTCTCCTTTTTGAATATTTTCGCTAATTTGAGAGTACTCCTAGAAATACCGCATGCTCTTTTTAATTAAAGCTAAAAAGTTTGTGCAAAATTCAGGAAAATTCGACAAATTTTCAGCCAATTTTCCAACTTTTTGCCCAGAATTTTTAGATTTTTTTGAGTACGAAGTTTTATAGCTCGTTAAATTTTATTATAGAAAGATACAAATCTTAAACCGCTAGCAAAATTCCCTGATTTTTGGCAATTTATTTTCTAGCTGGTCTCTGCATTTTTTTCCATACAAATTTATTCGAAGTTATAAGTTCCAGTCCTCAGAAGTGATGGAAGCATATTGTATTGCAACCTTTGTGAAAAAATGGCAAAGCGCCGGGCACAATGAAAGGCCAACCAGCATTCCAGTTCGTAAGTGCAAACAGAACAATTATTTACAGAATATAAATCGAAAAGTGCAGAATTCGCGAAAGATTTATGTAAAGCTTTCGTTTCGTCCGATATTCCTTTGTATAAAATAAGAAATGACCAGATTTTACTGTTAAATTAACGCGATATATTGCTAACAATAAAACACCTCGTTTTTTGTTTTTAAATAAATTTTATTTCGAAACCCTTAACATATTTAGTAATAAGTAATAATTAACTTAGATAAAATAATATAATATCTACATATTTGTATAATTAATTAACACGATCTATCATGTTAATTCAGCAGTTTTTTATTGTCAAATTAACACGATCTATCATGTTGATTTAACAGGTTTTATTATTAAATTAACACGATCTATCATGTTAATTTAACAGGATTTTATTGTCAAATTAACACGATCTATCATGTTGATTTAACAGGATTTTAATGTTAAATTAACACGATCCATCATGTGAATTTAACAGGATTTTTATTGTTAAATTACGCGATATATCATGTCAATTTAACACCTCGTATATATAAACAAAATATAATATTTGTATAGTTTATTAACACATTTTTTTATATATAAACATACATACATATGTATATTAGGGTGATTAAAAAAAAATGTCGCCTTGGTCTTACCACCTAAAAAGTTAGGTATTGATGAGAAAATAAGCCTTGCAAAAAATTAGCGTTCTAACTTCACCCTTAGGGGTGGCTATTTTTTTTCGCCCTTTCCCATACATTTTGTATGGGGAAAAATGGCATTTTTTCAAAGTGAATTTTCTTTTAATTTTTGAAACTTTTTTGAAAATATTTTTACATACTCCTTAAGTTGAAGCTTTGAAGCTTCGAAAATAGTATGCCGTGTGCGATTATCTTAACTATTGAGATAATTACAGCCATTTGAAAATGACTGAGTTTTGTACTATTGCACACACATACACAGTAACACGTACATATAAAATTTAGTAAATTTTAAGTGGCTGTAATTATTTTAATAGTTAAGGTATTCGCACATGGCTTACCATTTTGGAAGCTTCAAAGCTTCATCTTTATGAGCATGTAAAAATATTTTCAAAATAGTTTCAAAAATTTAAAGAAAATTCACTTTGAAAAAAATACCATTTTTCCCCATACAAAATGTTTGGGAAAGGGCAAAAAAAATAGCCACCCCTAAGGGTTAAGTTAGAGCGCTAATTTTTTGCAAGGCTTATTTTCTAGTCAATACCTAAAGTTTCAGGGGGTAAGACCGAAAAAAAACAAAATTTTTTTTATTTGAATCACCCTAATGTATATGTAAGTCCAATCATTGTGTTTGGGAAAAAGATACAAGCTTTCAGCATCTAAGACACAATCTGAAAATTAAACAAAAATGTGTGTCATTAAAAACTCTCTAAATTACCCAAGCAATTGCAAAATTGCTAATACACGTCTAAAAAATTTAATCATAATTTTTTTTTTACAAAATAGTACTTTTTGTTGCTCTGGTTCAAAAGTAGGGGTATGTCTTCAAATTACATATTGAACAACTTCGCTCAAGTTACTATTTCGCCGGCTAAGTGGAAGATAACTATATCTGGGTTATCTTTTCGAAAACGTCGGATCTCAGAATTTTTGTTTAAAAACGGTTACCTGAGATTTTTGTTGAAGGCTACCTATCTCACAATTTCTATTCCTGCAAAGATTGTAATACAATATTAAAATGACTCGCTGCTTTGCTTAGTTTTTCGTTAGTATTTATTACAATTAAGGTAACAAAAATTCATAGGTATACATGTAGCGATGCATTTAAAATAAAATTAAAACTTAAAAATAACGCCCCAGCAAGGCCGTAGCCAGGATTTCATTTGGGGGGATTAACTAAAAAAAACATTTCAAATTCAAATTACATATGTACATATCTTTATTCAGGCTTTACAGTGATTATTTACATATAATACATACTTATACATCTTAAAAAATATATTAAAAAATCATAAAATAAAAAAACTAAAAATATTTCATTTATTATGTACATACATATGTTAATCTACACCTGTAAATTGTTAAAAACACATATTATATGTACTAAGTATATATGTATTTATAAAATTAAATTTAATCGGCGAGCTTTTTTCGTAGCAAATATGTCAATGACTTCTTCTGTTGGCACATTTATACGGCGATGAACCGACATCAATGCCAAACCATTTAATCTTTCCGTGCTTGTTGAGTTTCTGAGGTACGTCTTTAACCTCTTCATAGTTGAAAAAGATCGCTCGGGAGAGCATGTAGTAACTGGCAAAGTTACCAAAATTTTTAAAAGAAAATGCACATTTGGAAATAAATCTTTATTGCAGGCTTCAAGCGATTCTATTGCTGAATTAGGCATGTTTATTTCGGGTTCGTTGCGCCATTTTGTTTGCCAAAGCTGCAATTCAGACTTAATGTTATTGTCTTTTAAAAAATTTTCATAAAATGAAAAGGTGTTTTCGTGAAATACTGTGCCAGCCTTTACAAACTCTTTTGGTAGCAATTTGTAAAGTTGTGTCACTGTTACATTATGCTTTTCAAATCTTAGTTTTAATTGGTTAATGAAATCATTTAAAAGTGGAAGTTAAATTGGTTATTCGGTAGTATTTTTTTGGATCTTTTTCAACTATGTTTGCGCGGTTTTGCTGTCGCCCAGTTATTCGAGGCAACGCTATTGTTACCCAGAAACTCAAGCAAGTTCTCAGCATCTTTAAAAATATCTACGAACTCTGTTTCTGAGTTTGCACGCATATTTTTAAAATTGTTTATAATGAGATCGACGTGCTGTACAGCAGCCGCTAAGTCGCATGAAGTTGTTTGAAGAGTTTTGCATTATGGTAAGGTATATGCAAATATACAATTTAGGCAGCACAAGCTTATCACGAACTCGCTAGTTGATATTGATCTTATAAAAGAAGATGCTTTTGATGAAGTATCGCAATCGCTATTACCACTTATTTCTTCTAATGCACCAACAATCGCTTTAAAAATCTCTTTAAACCTCAGCAGCCCATCATGGTTTTCAACCCATCGGGTCTCGCACATTGCAGTTAATGTTCTCCATTTTGTTTCTGGCATATTTTGTTTAATATATTCTGTTAAACAATTTGTTCGTTTGGCGGAGGATTTGAAAAAGAGCCCTATTGATTTTATAATGCCAATTGCATTTCTGATGGGTTGAATTTGGCATGAGTGACACAAAGCTAAATTTAGCGAATGAGAGCTGCAGCGCACATAGAGAGCTTCAGGATATTTTTCTCGGATTATTGCCTGCACACCATTCAAATTGCCTTTCATGCTTGCAGCAAAATCGTACCCTGTCCAACTAAATAATTACAGTCAATTTGCTATTGTGCTTTCAACAGTAACAAATGTAAGAAAATCTTCTCGTACGATATAAACATTGTTGTGGAGCTCGGTGTATCTTACACAGATGGACATTTGTTCCTGTCGTGATATATCCGTTGTTTCATCAGCCAGCAAGGAAAAACTCTTAGCATTATTAATAGCCGTCACCAGTTGTTTTTGAATTATTTCACCACAAGCAGAAATCAATTCATTTTGTATAGTTGGACTATAATATGTAGCATTTAACTGCAAAGTTTCATCATGTTGCTTCAAATCTATATCGCCGCATTTATGACGCATACGTAATATAGCTCGAAAATTACCATCATTAATATCTGGTTCAGACTCATTGAATTTAATTTGTCAAGCGGGTTAAACGTAGTTTCGTCTCCAGAAGAACTGGTAGTGGCGGCGACGGGAATAATAGGAGTTGAGCTATCAGTAGACACTGATGAACACTGATCTGGTTCTGGTTCCTTAGCACTATCATTGTTTTTTTTCCAAGTATTTGAAGTGTGTTGTTGCTTGAACGCTTAAAAAAAAATTTAGTATGCCTACGAATACAACACAACTTCTTTCTAACAACTTAACATTGCACTTTACTTACCTAATCAATAAAATAAACTAAAACTTTTTATTTATTCAAGCAAACTTAACAATATTATTAACCAAATTAACTATAACGAACTTGCCACTGTTAAACGCAATTCAAAAGTGACAAAATAGATTAAATATGTGATCATATGCTTTCGACAAAGGATAAGAAATATAAAGAGCATTTTTGGTGATTCCCCAAATTATAATAACAGACACATATGTATATGTATGTATGTGTTTTAAGAATGCAATGAGCGCGCTCTTTCCATTTTTTTGCTGCACAATAACCTCACGTACAATAATGGTACATACATATGGAAGTACGGACGGCAAAATCAAAGTCTCTTTAACTTATGCCTCTTAATTCCTATTATTGTTTTTGGCAAACAAAATTGCGTTTGGCTTTGATTTTTATGTTGACAAATATTGAAAATCGAAGCGGGCCATTCTGTAGGAAAAAAACACACCTACTTACATGCATGCAAACTTCATTGTTATACCCAGCTGTACTTGTACACAGGGTATTATAACTTTGTTAGGATAACGGTTGGTTGTACAGGTATAAAGGAATCGAGATAGATATAGACTTCCATATATCAATATGATCAGGATCGAAAAAAAATTTGATTGAGCCATGTCCGTCCGTCTGTCCGTCCGTTCGTCCGTCCGTCCGTCCGTCCGTCTGTCCGTTAACACGATAACTTGAGCAAATAATGAGATATCTTCACCAAATTTGGCATGCGTACTTATTTGGGTTCAGAATAGATTGCTATTGAAAATGGGTAAAATCGGACCATAACCACGCCCCTTTTTCGATATCGAAAATTTCGAAAAACGTATAAAATGGGTTAATTCAATATTAGAAGCAGCTACAATGATAAAATTTGCAATATGTATTGATTTAGATGTTCTAAGGCCGATTTTATAAAAATTTTTGAAAAGGGGGCGTGGTGCCGCCCACGTATATTTGAAGAAATTTTAAAATTTTGACTCTTAATAACTTCAGAACAGTTTATGCTAGTATAACGAAATTTCGTAGAGGACATACTATTGTTGTGGTAAATTCAGCTATAGAAAATAAACGAAATCGCTTCGCAACCACGCCTACTTTTTCATAAAAGTTATATTGAAAGGAGGTGGAAATATTGAAAAGTCCATATCTAATTAACTGATTTCGCTATAATAATATAATTTGGTACATACATCAACTTTCATATTCTTTACATAATTTTTTCAAAATTTTGGAAAGTGGGCGTGGCACCGCCCACTTATGAGTCAAGCAATTTTTATTAATTTTAACACCATTAACTATACAAAACAAAGAATAACAGCATTTTATGTGCACAGCTGGGTATGTAATGTTCGGTTTCACCCGAACTTAGACTTCCTTACTTGTTTTTATGATCGTATTGTACAAAGGTGTGAAAAGTTCTGCGTACATAAATTACATTTTCTTATTCTGATTTCGTTTCATCGGAAAAAATGTACACTTGCACGTTGAACATGTTTACACCCTTGCACAGAACACTGTAAAAGTGTGATAAAAGTGTACCCGTTCTACATGAACCTGCTATCGATAAAACGACCAAAAAAAATATATTATAAAAATATATTATAAAAAAAAATTTAATCGCATTAATTTCGGGGAAGGGGGGGGGGGGGATTGATAGATACGGCCTTGACTCATAAGTGCCCATTGGACGTTTGCAGCCGGGAGGCAAATCGTGGCTGTAATCGAACGGAGCCTCTCTGATACCGGGCCGCCTCGGAGAGTAACTATGGCCTTACCGCGGCATGGGGCTCTGCCGCGGCGGACGACACATTCCCCATACTCTTCCTTTGACCCTAAACTGGCCTTGCCCGGCAAGGGGTCGTACGAACAAGATGAAAAAAAGTAATAAAAACCTTAATAATAATGATACAACCATGTATACTGCCCAGCAGAGGAGGAAAATGCTGGAGCAAGCGAGAACGCAACGTCGGAGGACAAACTCCATTTCTTCATCAGCCGAGAGGTCGACAGCGATGGCAACTACGAGTCGATCAGCTCTGGATAATAAGGGGGCAATCCCCAAAGTAAGTACCGGTACAAACACGGTGAAGCCAACAACGGCTGATGCTAGAGCCCTAGTAAGTGCCGGTACCGAAACCAAGTCTTTAACGTCTGTGGCAGTGGTCTCACGACCTGGCCCCAGAGATCCAAATAAGGGAACGACCGCGATGGCAACTACGGGTCGAAATTTACCCCAAAAGACATCTCCCAGTCGCTCTGAGTACTTGGACAAAAGAGCGGCCGCGAGGATACTGAAGAAATACGAGGGTATTTCACAAGAGACGCTATCGCCGAATGCTAGGAAGACGGTGGAGATGGCTGAAGCTATCTCACCGAACTTCCAAAGCGATTACGCGCCAAAGAAGGTTAATATAAATCCCTTCAAACGCCAGAGATCGGACGTGGATTTAAAACCTCACCCGAAGCGGCAGCAACACGCCCCCGTAATGGGTAAACTCAGCTTTGCTGAAGTGACTAAGGATAGGATCCTCATAGGCGTCATTGACCGAGGTAATGAAAACTGGGCCATCCCTAGAGACCAGTGGCGGTTCGTCCGGAACGCTATCGGTAATGCCCTTCTCGACATTATGGATGAGTCTCCGGGTGCCACTCCGATGGGTTCTGATGCGGGATGGCACCAGGGCCGAATCAAGGTATTCGCTTGCGAGGATGCAAAAACTGTTGCACTGTACAAGGCAGCAGCTGCAAGACTAGGTGAGATCTACCAAGGGGCAAGAATCGAGGTTGTCGACTGGAAGGACATCCCGGCTCGGCCAAGGGCAAGAGCGTGGATTCCTGCTATCCCTGCTGAACCTGAGAGAATTCTCAGGATGCTGAGGATCATGAACCCGTCTCTCCCGACGCAGGACTGGGGTGTAAATCTGGTCGAGGACGCGGTAGGGCCTGATAGGCAAGTGGTCTTCACCTTGAATAAGGAGGCACTCGAGCCCCTTAAACGGTGCAATGGACGAGTGCACTACGGCATGGGTCAGATCGTGATCCACGTATACCGCGGCGATGCACAGCGCGCTGCTATTTCGGCTGCACCGGAGGACTCGGACATCGCAGTGCCGGAAGGGGAGTCGGAGATGTCCGACTCGGAAAGTATGGTATCTGCCACGTCAAATGGCGAAGGAGCAGTGAACAGCTCGGAGATGGGAGACAGCCTGCTGGACGGGGAGGACCTCAACGTCACAGTGATAGCAGCTAGTCCTGAGCGCACCACAGTTGACACTGCCACAGTTAGGAGGATCTCTGCCACGCCAAACCGTGGTCTGAAGAAATCGTCGTTGAAAGATAAGCCTCCAGACGAGGTGGAACTCGACGATACGGCGGTGGCAGGGAAGTCTGAGCACTCTCATGTTGGTGGTGATTCAGATAAACCTGCACAAATCTAAAGCAGCCTCGGCTGCTTTAATCAGTCGTCTCTCTAAAGGCGACGTAGATGTGGTCCTCATCCAAGAACCCTGGGTCAACAGCTCAAGGATTTGCGGTTTGGGGACTAAGGGTTATAAGCTTATTCGAGCCAGCGAAGGGGGCCGGGTTAGAGCCTGTATTTTAGTTAAGTCTGAGCTGAATGCATTTCTCTTGCCCAACTATACCAATGGTGACGTTACAGCTGCCAGTTTAACAGTCGACAGTACCAGTCTGACGATTGCGTCGCTCTATATGCCCTATGACGCCGAAGAACCTCCGCCACAGAGGGAGGTAAAAGACCTGGTGGCAAATTTTTCCATGGGTCATCTTCTTATCGGAACTGACGCCAATGCTCATCACGTCCAGTGGGGAAGCTCCGATATCAATGCTAGAGGAGAGTCGTTGTTTGACTATTTGTTAACAACTAACCTGGTAGTTTGCAACGTGGGTAACGAACCTACGTTTATTACTAAAACCCGTAGGGAGGTAATAGATCTCACGATTTGCAGCGAAGGCGCTTATGAGTGGGTCAGAAAATGGCGCGTTCTCGATGAGCACTCATTCTCCGACCACCGGTACGTAGAAATAGTTCTAGACTTTTCTGTTGAGCAGCCGGTTATGAAACGCAACCCACGTAACACTAACTGGCAGCTACACAATGAAATAATATCTAGGGACTTACCAGCACTGCCCCCACAAGTCCCCTCATCAGTAGGGGAGTTGGAGGATCTGGTAAAGACCTTTACAACGGCGCTCTCGAATGCCTTAGAGCAGGCTTGCCCAGTGCCAAAACCACGTGGTAAACATAGGCCGCATTGGTGGTCCTACGACCTGGACTCGCTCCGAAAATCATGTAGGACACAATTTAATAAGGCCAAGAGCCTTGGCACGGAGACTCAATGGCTCGAATATAAAGTTAAACTCAGGGCCTACAAAAAAGCTCTGAGGCAGGCGAAGAGAGTATCGTGGAGAAATTTCTGCACTGGGGTCGAAAATGTCGACGATACAGCGAGACTTAGACGAGTGCTCTCAAAAACTCAAACAGCCACAAGCTATTTGCGCAAACCTGACGGATCCTGGACCAGCACGGAGAGGGAAACCCTAGAGCTGCTCTTGAATACGCACTTCCCAGGGAACTTGCATGAGGAACCCGTAGCACCTACAACAAACCTGGCTGTATACATACCCATCACGGAGGAAAAGGTTAGGTGGGCGGTTAAGAGCTTCGAACCGTTCAAGGCTGCCGGGCCAGACGGGATTATTCCCGCACAACTCATAAACACGCTGGAGACATCAGCCAAATGGCTGGTATTTCTCTATACAGCCTGCCTGGCTCTTAGCTACATTCCGTGCTCCTGGAGAAGTGCCACGGTAGTGTTTATTCCTAAGGCGGGGAAGGCGTCTCATTACGAGCCGAAGGACTACAGGCCGATCAGTCTCTCATCCTTTGTGCTCAAAACCTTCGAGAGGATAATAAATGACTACCTCTCCTCTACTATTGATAGCAACCTGATCTGTAGCTATCAGCATGCATACACCAAAGGGAAATCTACAGAAACTGCGCTTCACAGCCTAGTTTCTGTTATTGAAAAATCGCTGTATGAGAAGGAGTACTGTCTTGCGGCCTTTTTAGATATTGAAGGAGCCTTCAACAACATAAGCCCTGATGCTATAAACACCGCTTTAACAAGTCTGGGCATAAGCAGGTCTCTTATTGGACTTATTGATCAACTGCTAAGGGGTAGACGAATAGTTTCATCACTGGGCTCGGTTGACTTATCACGCTATGTCACAAGGGGAACGCCTCAGGGTGGTGTTCTCTCCCCGCTTCTATGGAACCTCACTGTCAACTCGATGCTGCGAGACACAAGCTGGGGGGGCGGGAAGGTAGTGGCATATGCAGACGACTTAGCTATAGTATATAGGGGCAAATTCCCACAGACCCTGTGCGACTTGATGCAAGCAGCACTGCGAGAGGTTTCCTCATGGTGCTCGCGCTGCGGACTGAGCATCAACCCGGGAAAAGTAGAACTGGTTCTTTTCACCAACCGCTATAAGATACCACCGCTAACACTACCAAAACTGAATGACGTGCACCTGAACCTGGCTGACAAAGCCAAGTTCTTAGGCACAGTTCTGGATAGGAAACTAACCTGGAAGGAGAATGTTCTTCAGCGCCAGAAGAAAGCGTGTATTGCACTCTACACATGCAAAAGAGCCATTGGAAAGAAATGGGGGCTCAGCCCCAAAATATGCAAATGGATCTACACCGCAATCATTCGACCAATCATGCTCTATGGAGTTGTGGTATGGTGGCCTGCGCTGAGCAAGGCAACAAACCTTAATCTGCTAGGTAAAGTACACAGATCTTGCATGATCTGTATAAGCGGTGCGTTAAGAACAACGCCCAATGAAGCACTCCAGGCCATTCTTGGCATTTTGCCACTCGATCTGGAAGGGCACCGGGTAGCAGCAGCATCGGCTCTACGTCTAAGGGAAACGTCCGGCTGGGGCGCAAGCACTACTGGACACGCCTGTATTTTGGGATCCTATAGCTTTCTTCCGCTGAGCACGGATCGTTGTGCGACCACAACAGTCGGAGATAGCTGTTTTAAAATCAACATTCCCAGCAGGGAAGAATGGGAGAGCATGGATCGGAGTCCCGCCACTCATGGCGGCACTTCCATTTATACTGATGGCTCGAAGTTAGACGGCAGAGTTGGAGGAGGGGTTTATTCAAAGGATCTGAACCTTGAGCTCTCCTTCAGACTACCTGATCACTGCAGTGTCTTCCAGGCTGAAGTTTCAGCAATCATGGACGCCGCGGCTTGGATAGGCCAACACACTATCGGACACGACATTTTTATATTCAGCGACAGCCAGGCGGCCATCAAATCCCTTGGCTCTTATTCGTTCAACTCTGAACTGACGCTCAGCTGTCGTCGATCTCTACAGGAGATGGCCCAACAGAATCGCGTGAACCTCACATGGGTCCCGGGGCATAGGGACATTGAGGGAAATTGTAGGGCAGACGAACTTGCGAGGCAGGGCACGACCAAGCAGGTTCTTCGGGATAAAGAGCGCTTAGGTATGCCGTTTGCCACTTGCAAGCTTATGCTGAAGGAGTACACACTCCGCCAAGCCAACGAAAGATGGCTGCAATCTCCAGGATGCCGGATATCCAAAGAAACCTGGCCGAAATGGGATCATAAAAGATCGAGACAAATTTATGCCCTAAGGAGAAGAGAAATCTCCATATTAATAGGCGTATTGACTGGGCACTGCCTCATTGGTAGGCACGCAGAAAGACTTGGTGTGCCCTACCGACGATGCTGTAGGAGTTGTAAGGATGATGAGGAGGAGGAAACGGTGGAGCACCTCATCTGCAACTGCCCGGCTTTAAGTGGCGCGAGAATGCGCTTTTTGGGAGTTCCCTTCCTGGTTAGCCTACGCCAGGTCACGGAGCTGGACATAAAGGACCTGATGGCCTTCATCAAGTCATCTAAATGGTTCGAGGAGGAGTAACGGTGTCGGTATAGGAACGTCAGTCCCGGGATTCTGCTATGTGGAGAATTCCGTTAATACCGGGATTTTCCATATGGCAGGGTCCCGGAACTGACTTTCCTAGTGTTGGTGGTATCACAACGGGCCTTTTAATACTGGCCTAGGTGTGCCTCTACGGTAGCCACTTGAACCTAACCCTAACCTAATTCAACATGATTCATGTTAACTAAAAATGTATGAAATTTTTCTGTATGTACAATAAATAATATCAAAAGGGCTATAAAAGACCAATATCTATGGATATCAATGGACGAAACTACAGACGAGTCAGGCCGATATGTTGCAAGTTCATTTGACTTGTTTAGCACATGGATTTCATAGGGTATGTGAGGGAATTCGCAGCCGTTTCCCAAAAGTTGACCGAATAGTAGCAAGCGGCAAATTTTAAAGAAATAGAACCCGAACTACCCTTGCCGCCACAACCAGTCATTGCGAGGTGGGGAACTTGGATACAAGCCACCGTTTATTATGCAGATACCTATGAAAAAATTGAACAGATTGCTAATATGTTGGATGCAGAGGATTCACAATATGTGAAAGATATGCAAGAATTATTCAAAAACCACAATTTGAGTTTGCAACTTATTTATATTAAATCTAACTTTTCTGATTTAGTTGAAGCCATAAAGCAACTTTAAACAAGTAATTTAAGTCTAGTTAATCAAATTAAAATAGTTCAAGGTGTAGAAGAAGCTATTGATAAATGTGACTGCAACTCTGGAAAACTGAAATTTGCAAATGTTTTAAAAAAACCAAGGTTTTAATATCTTTAAAAAAGTTGCTAGTCAAATTTCTGAACAAAATTAAAATGAAACGGAGCCTATTGAAAAATTCTCCATATCAGAAATTGCTGCCTTTAAATATGCACGAATTACCTCAGTTGAGGTAGAGAGAAGTTTTTCTACGTATAACGCTGCCTATCATGCTAATAGACGCAGTTTTTTATTCGAAAACTTGGCGCAAATGTTTATTGTTTATTTTAACAGCAATATACATACGTAAGTGCATTTCATTTGCAAAATTTTTTAAATGTAAAAAAATTAACTTTTCCACTTTAGTCTAGGGGACAGGGACTAAACGCATGGCGCGGGCCATACGTATTTTTTTAAAATGTTTTTTTTTTAAATGTTTTTATTAGGTTGCTTTCGTCGTTCTTGTGCCCGGATTTTTGCATTCGATTTTGCACCAACTTCCTGTTGTGCTAGGGTCTTGAAATTTTCACCACAGTTCAGATCGCGATGACAATGCAATATTATGAAAAACAATTTCGATAGGTGGCGCGTGGGTCGCTATATTTTCAAAAATCGCATTTATGGTCCGATTTGGCTGAAATTCGGAACATGTATTACTACTATGAAAAGAAATATTTTCCTTAAAAAAATTCCGCTAGGTGGAGCTGAGATCGATAAAAACTGAAAGTCCTAATTATGGACCGATTTAGCTGATATTTAGCGTGTGTATTATTTAATCAATTTCCAAATGTCCAAAAAAAATTGGACCCGCTAGGTGGCGCGTGAGTTGCTCTATTTAAGAAATGCGAAGGTCTGTTTTCGGTGTCGATTAATACGTTTTTCAACGAACTTCCCGTTGAGGTAGAATCTTGAAATTTTCATCATCGTTTAGTTTTCTGCCCCCACGCACTATAACAAAAAAAATAATTCCGATAGGTGGCGCACGGGTAGAGATATTTGAAAAGTTTCATTTCCAGAGATTTTGCTTTGGATTTTGAACTAACTTTCCGTTGATCTGGGGCTTTGAAATTTTCATTATCAGTAAATGAACTGTCAAAATTTTTACGCAACGAAGTTTAGGTACACAAATTCGGTAAACTTCCGCGAGGAGTTTAGTGTGTAAACACTTCGAAAATTTACCCAATTCGATGACGCTGTTCGACATGCAGTTTTTCAAGCAGTCAATGCACCCTAGACAAAAATAGAAGAATATGCTAAAAAATGGGTCAAAAATTACTTTTTTAATGGGAATTTCAAAATAAAGAGTATTCACATAAATGTATCTATAGCGTTCATCTAACTGAGCTTTCGTTAAATTGTATAGTTACATGAGTACCACTAATATGACACAGAATATGTATCCGATTCAATCTTAGAAATTTGCACAGACTCACAACTAAAATGTATAATATAAAAAAATATTTTTAATTTAAAATGTTTTTAAAATGAACTAAAAACTGGAAAATAATTTCCCCTCTGCCTACATAGATTCTTCACCACGTAAAGCTTATCCGGAACATTTGTGAGTGGGAATTCTTATAGGTATTAAATAGTACTTGGAGTTTGAAATGTACAAAAACATTTGGCGCTTGCTATATCGTGAAAAGATGGTCTTTTTTGGGAAAGCTCATATCGGTAATAAGATTGCTAGAAATTAAGGCGAACCATCAATTTCCTTCGATACTGGCCGTTGGCGGCACGGGAAGGACCATAAATCGTCCGAAGAACTTTTCTCTCAAATACTCCAAGGGCTATCTCATCTTTTCTTGACATTGTCCATGAATCTGAGCCATACATCAGGACAGGTATGATGAGAGACTTATAGAGCGTGATCTTTGTTCTTCAAGAGAGGACTTTACTTCTCAATTGCCTACTCAGTCCAAAGTAGCACTTTTTTACAAGAGTGATTCTCCGCTGGATTTCTAGACTGATATTATTTTCGGTGTTGATACTGGTTCCCAAATAGACGAAGTCCCCCACAGCTTCAAATTTGGTACTATCAACAGTGACGTGGCTGCCAAGGCGCAGGTGCACCGATTCTTTCTTTGATGACAGCAAATACTTCGTCTTGTCCTCGTTCACCGCAAGACCCACTTTTTCGCTTCCAGTCCAGAGAATGCAGCGCTTACGGCGCGGTTGTTAAGGCCAATGATATCAATATCATCGGCATACGCCAGCAATTGCACGCTCTTGTAATAGATTGTATCGTTGCGGTTTAGCTCTGCTGCTCGAATTATCTTCTCCAGCATCAGGTTGAAGAAATCGCGCGAAAGGGAGTCGCCCTGTCTGAAGCCTCGTTTGGTTTCAAATGGCTCAGAGAGAACCTTCCCGATTCTGACGGAGCTGTTGGTATTGCTCAACGTCATTTGGCAAAGCCGTATAAGCTTTGCAGGGAAGTCAAATTCAGACATGGCGGCATACAGGCAACTCCTTTTTGCGCTGTCAAAAGCGGCTTTGAAATCGACAAAGAGATGGTGTGTGTCGATTCTTTTATCATGGGTCTTCTCCGGGATTTGGCATATCGTGAAAATCTGCTCACACAACACGCTAGAAAGAACCTTATATGCGATATTAAGAAGACTGATTCCGCGGTAGTTGGTGCAGAGTACACTTAAATTCCAATCCGGAGGCATGTACTCGTCTGACCATATTCTGCATAAGAGCTGATGCATGCTTTTTACCAGCTCTTCGCCTCCGTGTTTGAACAGCTCGGCGGGTAGTCCGTCTTTTCCAGGCGCTTTGTTGTTTTTGAGCCGGGATATAGCTATCCTCACTTCATCATAGTCAGATGGTGGGACGACTTTTCCATCGTCAGGAATTGGGGTATCGGGTTCGACGTCTCCCTCGCAATTTAGCAGTGAGTAGAAGTGCTCCCTCCATAATTTGAGTACACTTTATACATCGGTTACCAGGTCGCCATTATTGTTCTTACATGAGCTTGCCCGGTCTTAAAACATTCCGTCATCCCCCGGACCTTTTCATAAAATTTTCAGGCATCATTCCTGTCAGCCAGCGTCTCAAGCTCCTCACACTCACGCCTTTCGGCCTCACTTTTCTTTTTCTGAAAAGGCGTCTCTCTTCCTTCTTTGCATCACGATATTGTTGCCATACACTGCGGGTTGCGCCCGTTCGCAACGTCTCCTTGTAGGCAGCGGCCTTTTTTTTCGAGGCAGTTTTGCATTCCTCATCGTACCAGTTGTTCTTGCGGGCTCGCTGGTCCGAGTCGATATTGGGACCACGAAGTGTACGCACGTCCAGAAAGGTGGAGCTATCTCTGCCGTCAATCATGACATTATCAATCTGGTTTCTTGTTCTTTTAACAGGGGACAGCCAGGTGGCTTGGTGTATTCGTTTATGTTGGAACCTAGTACTACTGATGCCCATATTGCGAGCAGCGGCGAAGTCATGGAATTAGAAATATATGTGGGTGATCAAAAAATACCTACTGTCGCTCACCCCAATGACTTTCGACACCATGCACACTTTCGCTGCCCATTCAGCTACAATTGTCTCAAAATTACAGAGCCGCAAAAAAAAACCTCAAGTCACTAGCCGGCAGCACTTGGGGTAAAGATAAAGAAACGTTGTTGGTAACTTACAAGGCAATTGGTCGGCCGATCATGAACTATGCGATATGGTCGCCGGGGCTTGCAAACGTTTATTGGAGTCAGCTGCATGCCTGTCAAAACACCGCACTCAAAACCGCCAGTGCGTCCTTATGTCTCCCATAACTCATATACACCATGAGGCGGAAATGCTTCCAGTTAGGGAGCATAATGAAATGCTAAACAAGCAGTACCTACTGAATTGCTGTAAACCACAGCCCCCCAATAGGCAACTGTTTGAGCTAACTCCGCCTCCTAGGACTGTAAGGACGCATCTATGTAAACATTTTGATAAGATCCGGCACTTTATGACAACGCCGCTTGATCCAGAGGTGCACAAGCAGGCTTTGGGGCATATCCATAAAACGCCTGTTGGTCACCAGGTCGCGCTCTGTCCGGTGAATGCTGTTTTGCATGCCTCAACACCACGAATTTCTGTAGAGGAGCGTCATCTTCCTCGAGAGACAAGGGTCACTCTGGCTCAATTACGCTCTGGATATTGTAGCAGATTAAATTCCTACATATCCAGGCTGAACCCTGATGCGCCGAATGAATGTCCGGCATGCGGCTCGTCCCCCCATATTACCAACCACCTATTCACTCGCTCTACGGAGCCCACTCTTCTAAGACCCATCTCCCTTTGGTCCAACCCTATTGAAACTGATAGTTTCCTTGGACTCCCGTTAGAAGATATTGATGACAATTTAGGCTAAGGAAAAATACGCGTTGGACAGGACTACACCTTGTTACAACAACAACAACAACATAGGCTTTTTAAACTATATAAATCGGAAATAACACCAGTAACTGAGATAAATATGTATGAAGATGTGATACGTACTCGTAAACAGATAACACGAATTTAAATATTTATTAATTAAAACGGTTTTTGTTTGTTTCTGTTATTTAAGTAGAGATGTGAATTTTGGTCTTCACTTTATTCCTATCCCATTAATGGTTAATTAAAAGTTTCATAGTAAATTCCTTTGAAGTTGTAATCAACGGCTGTTGAGAACTTTGTCTTCTTCATTTCACGAGGCGTCAATGCTATGGCCATACGAAGCGTAATTTTTAATTATATGCACATTGTTTGAAAATGTTTGTAGCATAATTTATGGCGCTGTACAAAGAACGCCATTCTCATAGCCCTCGTTTTACTTAAAGCGTTGGTAAGTTTTATACAAAAGTTTTGGTATGAATTTTCACTTAGACGACAGCTTTATTAAACCTCGTCATTCATTATTATGACATTATGGCAATTTAAAAAATACAATAATAATACTGGCAAACAGCATACACACATATGTACATATGTATGTATTAGAAGCAAACGAGTGACCATTTCATCGTGAATAATAAAGGTGGAAAGGTGCTTTAGCTTCTGTTTTACCTGCATATGTGGTTGCATAGGTCTCCATACAAAAAAAAGGTGCACAAGACAATCTCTAAATTTAACGCGGGTAGAAAATAACCTAAGCAAGTCTATACTTAACCTAGGCGCCACAATAGACAAAGATGACTAGGACCTGCAAGGCTCTAGCATGGAAAGGGATGTTTTCCAAGTGATTGTACACTGGTAAAAATAATTGTCCTAAATTTGAGGAAACGTACTACTTGACTTGAAAAAAAAAAATATTTTTCCTATTTTTAATGAATAAACGCTGTTTTTAAGGACAAATCTTCTTAGTTTATAAAACATTCAATTCAATTTATTTCAAAGTAATATTAGTACAATATTTTTATAGTGCAAAATTAAATTTGGAAAAAGAAAAGTTCGGACAAATTATAACAAGGACGGAAACCGGAACCGAAACTGTAACGGTAACCGATTAATTTTTCAAAATCGAAACCGAGACCGTAACCGTTATTTTGATCTGAAAAAGAACGAAACCGAAATCGTTTCAAAAGCCGGAACCGGTTCCAAACGGTTTTGATATTTTTTGGTATCTTACTTCTTTTAGTGGGCACATAGGTATTTTCTTTTATAAAAAGGTCCCTGAAAAATATTCATGAAGGATTGTCGAGCAAGGTTAAAAAATACACGTTTTAGGTTAGGTTAGGTTCAAGTGGCTGCCGCAGAGGCACACTTAGGCCAGTTTTGAAAGGCCCGTTGTGATACCACCAACACAAGGAAAGTCAGTCCCGGGACCCAGCCATATGGAAAATACCTGAGTTGTTGGGATTTTCCACATAGCAGAATCCCGGGACTGACACTCCTAAACCGACACCGTTACTCCTCCTCGAACCACTTAGATGACTTTATGAAGCCCATCAAGTCCTTTATGTCCATTTCCGCGATCTGGCTTAGGCTATCCAGGAACGGAACTCCCAAAAAGCGCGTTCTCGCGCCGCTTAAAGCCGAACAGTTGCAGATGAGGTGCTCCACTGTTTCCTCCTCCTCATCATCTTTGCAACTCCTGCAGCATCGTCGGTAGGGCACACCTAGCCTTTCTGCATGCCTACCAATGAGGCAGTGACCGGTTAATACCCCTATCAATATGCAGATTTCCCTCCTAGTTAGGGCATAAATGCGTCTAGACCTTTTAAGATCCCATTTTGGCCAGGTTTGTTTCGATATGCGACACCCTGGGGATTGCAGCCATCTTTCGTTGGCTTGACGGAGTGTGTGCTCCTTCAGCATTAGTTTGCATGTGGCAAACGGCATACCTAAGCGCTCTTTATCCTGAAGAACCTGCTTGGTCGTGCCCTGCCTGGCAAGCTCGTCTGCCTTACAGTTTCCCTCAATGTCCCTATGTCCCGGGACCCATATGAGGTTTACGCGGTTCCGTTGGGCCATCTCCTGAAGAGATCGACGACAGCTGAGCGTCAGTTCAGAGTTGAACGTGTATGAGCCAAGGGATTTGATGGCCGCTTGGCTATCGCTGAAAATAGCGATATCTTCTCCGATAACACGTTTGCTTAACCAGGCCGCGGCGTCCAGGATTGCCGAGACTTCCGCCTGGAAGACGCTACAATGATCAGGTAGTCTGAAGGAGAGCTCAAGGTCCAAATCCCTTGAATAAACTCCTCCTCCAACTCTGCCGTCCAACTTCGAGCCGTCGGTGTATATGGAAGTGCCACCATTTGTTTCGGGACACCAATCCGTCCTCTCCCAGTCTTCTCTGCTGGGAATGTTTATTTTGAAACAGCTATCCCCGACTGTAGTAGTCGCACAACGATCTGTGCTTAGAGGGAGAAAGCTGTAAGATTCCAGAATACTGGAGTGTCCAATAGTACCCGCAGCCCAACTGGAGGTTTCTCTTAGGCGCAGAGCTGATGCCGCCGCTGACCGAAACCCTTCCAGATCAAGTGGAAAAGTGCCCAGAATGACCTGGAGGGCTTCGTTGGGCGTTGTCCTTAGCGCACCGCTTATACAGATCATATTGGATCTATGGACTTTCCGCAACAGATTCAGGTATGTTGCCTTGCTCAGCGCAGGCCAACATACGACGACTCCATAAAGCATGATTGGGCGAATGATGGCCGTGTAGATCTAACTGCATACTGTAGGGCTGAGCCCCTATTTTTTGCCAATGGCTCTTTTGCATGTGAAAAGAGCGATGCAAGCTTTCTTCTGGCGCTGAAGAACATTCTCCTTCCAATTCAATTTCCTGTCCAGAACTATGCCTAGAAACTTGCCCTTATCCGACAAGCCCAGGCGCGTGCCATCTAGTTCTGGTAGGCTTAGTGGCGGTATTTTGTACCGGTTGGTGAAGAGGACAAGTTCCACCTTCCCTGGGTTGATACTAAGTCCGCAGCGAGAGGACCACGTCGAAATTTCACGCAGTGCTACTTGCATCAGGTCACAGAGAGTTTGTGGGAACTTGCCTCTGAATGCAATAGCTAAATCGTCTGCGTATGCCACTATCTTCCCGCCCCCCAGCTTGTGTCACGTAGCAACGAGTTGACTGTGAGGTTCCATAAAAGCGGGGAAAGAACACCACCCTGGGGTGTTCCTCTTGTGACATAACGTGATAACTCAACCGTACCAAGTGAAGAAGCTATTTTCCTTCCCCTTAAAAGTTGGTCAATTAAATCAGTTAGAGGTCTATCTACGCCCAGATTAGTTAGAGCGGAGTTGATAGCCTCCGGGCTTATATTGTTGAAAGCCCCCTCAATGTCTAGGAGGGCCACGAGACAGTAGTCCTTTTTACACAGCGATTTCTCAATGACAGACACTAGGCTGTGCAGAGCGGTTTCTGTTGATTTACCCTTGGAGTATGCATGCTGATAGCTAGAGATAAGGTTGCTATCAATAGTCGTTAAGAGGTAGTCGCTTAGTATCCTCTCAAAGGTTTTTAGTACAAAGGACGAGAGACTGATCGGTCTGTAGTCTTTTGGCTCGTAGTGGGATGCCTTCCCAGCCTTAGGGATAAACACTACCGTGGCGCTCCTCCAGGAGCCCGGAATGTGGCTGAGAGCCAGGCAGGCTGTGAAGAGAAATACCAGCCATTTAGCAGATGTCTCCAACGTGTTTATAAGTTGCGCGGGGATAATCCCGTCCGGCCCGGCAGCCTTATACGGTTCAAAGCTCTTAACTGCCCACCTTACTCTTTCCTCAGTGATGGGTATGCAGGTGCTAGTGGTGCATCATGCAGATTCCCCGGGAAATGTGTATTCAAGAGCAGCTCAAGGGTTTCCTCTTCCGTGCTGGTCCAGGATCCGTCAGGTTTTCGCAAATAGCTGATGGTTGTTTGACTTTTCGAGAGGACTCGTCTAAGTCTCTCTGTGTCGTCGACCTTTTCGACGCCAGTGCAGAAATTTCTCCACGAGGTTCTCTTCGCCTGTCTCAGAGCTTTTTTGTAGGCCCTTAGTTTAGCTTTATATTCGTGCCAATGAGGCTCAGAGCCGAAGCTCTTGGCCTTGTTAAATTGTTTCCGGCATGATATTCGGAGCGAGTCCAAATCGTAGGACCACCAATGTGGCCTGTGTTTACCGCGTGGTTTTGGCACTGGACAAGCCTGTCCTAGAGCATTTGAGAGCGCCGATGTAAATGTAGTAACAAGATCCTCCAGCTCCTCTACTGATGAGGGGGCTTGTGAGGGCAGTACTGGTAGGTCTCTGTCTAATATTTCATTGTGTAACTGCCAATCAGTGTTAAGTGGATTACGCTTCATGATTGGTTGTTCTACAATAAAGTCTAAAACTATTTCTATGAAATGGTGGTCGGAGAAAGAATGTTCTTCCAGAACCCGCCATTTTCTGACCCACTCATAAGCGCCTTCACTACAGATAGTGAGGTCTATGACCTCCCTGCGGGTCTTAGTGATAAAAGTAGGCTCATTACCCACGTTGCAAATCACCAGGTTGGTTGTTAAGAGGTAATCAAACAGAGACTCGCCACTGGCATTGATGTCGGAGCTCCCCCATTGGACATGGTGAGCATTAGCGTCCGCTCCAATAATAAGATTACCTGTGCAGAAATTTGACACCAGGTCTTTCACCTCCGTTTGTGGTGGGGGTTCTTCGGCGTCGTAGGACATATAGACCGAAGCCACCGTCAGGCGGGTGCTGTCGACCGTTAGACTGATAGCGGTAGTATCCCCATTGGTGTAGTTAGGTAGGAGAAAGGAGTTCAACTCAGACTTGAACAGAATACACGTTCTGACTTTGCTCTCCTCGCTGGCTCGAATAAGCTTGAAGCCCTTAGTCCCCAATCCGCAGATTCTCTAGCTATTGACCCAGGGTTCTTGGATGAGGACCACATCCACGTCGCCTTTAGAAAGACGACTACTTAAAGCAACCGAAGGTACTTTAGATTTGTGCAGATTAATCTGAAGCACCACCAACATGAGAGCGCACAGACTTCCCTGCCGTCCCCATATCGTCGAGGTTTGCCCCATCCCGGAGGTTGCCTATCAACGACGAGTTGTTCCGATTAACTGCCCGATATGGCGTTGCAGGAGTCTTGCTGTCTATAGCGTTAGATGTTAATCGCTCAGCGTTGGCTGCTACCACCGTGACGTCGAGGGCTTCCTCGTCCTGTAGGCTGTCCTCCATCTCCGAGTTGTTCACAGCACTATCGCCAAGGGACGTGGCGGATAACATGCTTTCCGCATCGGAATCCTCCGCTTCCTCTTCTGGTAATTCGTTTTCCGGTTCCCCCGGAGCAGCCGAGAAGGCAGCGCGCTGAGCATCACCACGATATACGTGGATAACGATCTGGCCTACGCTGTAGTGTACTAGGCCATTGCACCTTTTGAGGGGCTCGATTGACTCTTTATTCATGGTGAACACCACCTGTCTGTCGGGCCCTACCGCATCCCCGACCAGATTGACACTCCAGTCATGCGTTGGCAGGGACGGATTCATTAGCCGTAGCATCCCGAGAATTCTCTCGGGTTCGTCAGGGATGGCCGGAATCCACGCCCTTGCCCTTGGACGAGCTGGAATGTCCTTCCAGTCGATGACCTCTATCTTTGCGCCCTTGTAGACTTCACCCAGCTGAGCAGCTGCTGCCTTGTACAGTGCTACGGTTTTTGCATCCTCGCATACGAGTAATTTAATCTGACCCTGGTGCCAACCCTCATCCGTTACTCGCGCCGAACTACCCGGAAACTCTGGAGCAACATTGAGAAGAATGTTGCCGAGTTCATTTCGCACGTAACGCCACCGGTCCTTAGGGATGGCCAGACGGTCATTGCCTCGGTCAAGGACGCCTATAAGGATCCTGTCCTTGGTTACCTCAGCAAAGCTTAGTTTGCCCGCTCCAGGGGTATTCTGATGCCGCTTAGGAGGGGGATTTAACTCCAGGTCCGATCTCTGGCGCTTGAAAGGGTTAACTTTTAACCTCTTTGGCATGTACGAATTTTGGAAATCCGGTATCACAGCTTTCGCTAGCTCTACCGATTTACTGGAATTCGGCGACAGCGATTCCTGCGGTACCCCTTCATACCTCTTCAGGATCTTTGCAGCCAATCTTTTCTCGTGGTATGTGAAGCGGCGGGGAGATGTCTCCTGGGAGTGCGGACCCGTAGTTGCCATCGCGGTCGCTCTCCTTGCCGAAATCTCAGTTGCAGCTTCCTTCTCCTTCGAAACTCCGAGGCCAGGTCGTGAGACCGCTGCCACAGACGTAAAGATACTGGTTTTCATATCAGCGGTTGATGGGAGTTTAGCATCCGCCGTTGTCCGCTTAGTTGCGTTGGCAACCGCACTGGTGCTAGCTCCCATCAAGTCAATCTTAGTCGATAGAGGGTTGGTTGACCGACTCGTAGTTGCCATCGCTGTCGATCCCCCCCTTGATTGTGGAACGGAGGTTGTCCTCCGGCGTTGTTGTTGCTTTCTCGCCTGTTCCTCCATAGCTCTCCTTTGCTGAGGAGTGAAATTTGGCGTTGTTTGTTTTTTAGGTTTATCGTTTTTATTTGGGTTATTTGAGTTCATCTTGTTCGTACGACCCGTCGCCGGACAAGGCCAGCTTAGGGTCAAGGGAAGAGTAGGGGAAAATGTGTCGTCCGCTGCGGCAGAGCCCCGTACCGCGGTAAGGCCATGCTTACTCTCTGAGGCGACCCGGTATCAGAGAGGCTCCGTTCAAATACAGCCACGATTTGCCTCCCGGCTGCAAACGTCCAATGGGCACGGTTTCGCATAACACCCTGGATTGGGAGGGGGAAGATCTTTGTCGTCGCGCCAGAGAGGCTAGGCTGCTCTCGTGATGAAGTGCCGTACGGAGCTATGATCACAAGGGCAGCGTAGCCCTGTGGCTATCGACTTAAGCCCTCGTACCGCGGCAAGGTATCCACCCTTCACGACATCAATATCAAAATTCTGAAACAGGAAATTTGACTATATTTGAATGAAGCGATCGAAAAAAATTTACGAGATCCGAAAAAGAAATATTCAGGCTTGTCTCAGAAAGCACCACTCATATTCATGTTTTTAACGATTTATAAATTTCATTTAGCTTCCATTCTAATATTTTTCAAATAAAAAAGTAGTTAATTGTAGGAATTTGTTTTGCTGAAATTTCATCCATGCATAGCGTTAATAAAATTTATTATTATATTGGAGAAGTTTCATCATGGCCGCAAAAAAAAAGTTATGAAAATTCAGACCTATTTCGAAGCTACATAGGTACCTGAGTATTTTAGTAGTAAAATTTATTTTGTTCGTGTATTTATTTGGAAACCGAAACCGGAACGAAACCGTAACCGAAACCGAAATAAATGTTGAAGAACGAAACCGGAACCGGAACCGAAACCGAAACACGTTGCAAAACCGAAACCGAAACCGGAACGTTATTTTAATCGGTTTCAGACCTTGATTATAACTAATTTTATGATATCATAAATAATAATAATAATATTACAGAAACATATAAAAAACAAGTAAGGAAGTCTAAGTTCGGGTGAAACCGAACATTACATACCCAGCTGTGCACATAAAATGCTGTTATTCTTTGTTTTGTATACCTAGTTTCGTAAATCTATCTCACACCGTTCTGAAGTTGTTAGCAGTCGAATTTAAAAATTGCTTGACTCATAAGTGGGCGGTGCCACGCCCACTTTCCAAAATTTTGAAAAAATTATGTAAAGAATATGAAAGTTGATGTATGTACCAAATTATATTATTATAGCGAAATCAGTTAATTAGATATGGACTTTTCAATATTTCCACCTCGTTTCAATATAACTTTTATGAAAAAGTAGGCGTGGTCGCGAAGCGATTTCGTTTATTTTCTATAGCTGAATTTACCACAACAATAGTATGTCCTCTACGAAATTTCATTATACTAGCATAAACTGTTCTGAAGTTATTAAGAGTCAAAATTTTAAAATTTCTTCAAATATACGTGGGCGGTACCACGCCCCCTTTTCAAAAATTTGTATAAAATCGGCCTTAGAACATCTAAATCAATACATATTGCAAATTTTATCATTGTAGCTGCTTCTAATATTGAATTAACCCATTTTATACGTTTTTCGAAATTTTCGATATCGAAAAAGGGGCGTGGTTATGGTCCGATTTTACCCATTTTCAATAGCAATCTATTCTGAACCCAAATAAGTACGCATGCCAAATTTGGTGAAGATATCTCATTATTTGCTCAAGTTATCGTGTTAACGGACAGACGGACGGACGGACGGACGGATGGACAGACGGACGGACATGGCTCAATCAAATTTTTTTTCGATCCTGATCATATTGATATATGGAAGTCTATATCTATCTCGATTCCTTTATACCTGTACAACCAACCGTTATCCTAACTAAGTTATAATACCCTGTGTACAAGTACAGCTGGGTATAAAAACATATAAACACTAGCAACAATCAATAATGGTCCTTAAATAGTAAAAGTAAGAAGTAAAGGAAAGTAAAAGTAAAAAGTTTATTGACACATGGTCAGATCATCTTAGATATTCATTTGTAAAAATTATTTAAAATAGATGTTTTGAAATTTGTTTTGTTAAAACTTGCTCTTCTGTTAGCAGGGGCCTTATCATGTAATTCGATTCTATAGTACATAAATGCTATTCGAAAACTGTCAAATCACATACAATTTTTTTCAAACTCGAGCGAAATTTCTTTCGGATCGAATTACATGATAAGGCCTCAGGAATAGAGTTCCAAATGCGAATCGCGTTGACGAAAAATAGTCTTGCTGAAGCCAGCGAGCCGAATTGGGGAATTATTAGTTAGCCGAGCAGATCTGGTAAAAACCAACTTCGTATAAAGATAATTGGGGACTCTCAAAGACATTAATTTAAGGAAAAATACAGTTTCTGGCTTTAAGGTAATCCAAAATGTCACGACCCAAAAGACGACTTTTAAACTCAGAAATGTGATTAAATTTGGACGGGCCATAAACGTACCGTGTCACGTTGTTAAATAAGAGGGTAATCTTGCGGGCCGAGACGCTATCAAGTTAGCTATAAACCAATTCGGAGTATAGGATAGGTACAATATCTGTGAAAGGGTTCAAGGTAGGGACCTGAAAATTGGTATAGACCTATAAAATTATATTTTTATATCTATATTTTATTTTTAAATTACAACGTCAATAATAAAAATTTTCTATTTGATTTCTAAAACAATGAACATTTTTTAGATTTGAATTTTAAAAAAAACAATAAAAGAATTAAGTTATTTTTTAACAAGTAAATGTCCTCCTCATTTCCCCCTCCAGAGACTTTGCTTAACGACTAAGTCTCGATCTGAAGCGTACATGGCGTGGAATGCGACTCCTTTCATTGGAATGAATTGGGACAAAAACTGTTCGAGGATCTTCACAAATATCAGTGTTAAAGATGAATGCTGGTTTAAGTCGATCAATTGAAATTGATTTTGTGAAATCATTGATCTTGACGTTAAAAACTTTTTCATTTCTGCTGACAACCAGATAAGGACCATCATAAGGCGACTGAAGAGATTTTTTAACCGAATCTCTACGCACGTATACATGAGTACATGATGCAAGATCCTTGTGAATGAAAACAGATTGATTTGATTTATGCTTAACTTCAATTGGGCGCAATGAATTCATTGAAGATTTAAACTGTTGGACATATTCATCAGAAGGAGAAAATTCACATGTGTTATCGAAAAAATCGCATGGAAGCTTTAGAGAAGTGCCATACACAAGCTCAGCAGAACTAACGTTAACATCTTCACGTATACTTGATCTTAGTCCTAAAAGCACGATTGGTAATATTTCCATCCAGTTGTTGGTGTTGTGACACATGAAAGCAGTCTTCAGTGAACGGTGCCACCGCTCAATCATACCGTTGGCGCAGGGGTGATATGGCGTAGTGCGTATTCGTTGGGATCCAAAAAGTTTTGCAAGTTGCTTAAATAGATTTGATTCAAATTGACGACCTTGATCCGTTGTAATTCTTGACGGAACTCCAAAGCGAGATATCCAACCACGATGTAAAGCGTCTGCAACTGAACGTGCACTTGCATCTACTATGGGAAATGCTTCTGGCCACGGGTGAATCGATCAATACAAGTTAAAATGTATGAATATCCATGCGAGGAAGGCAATGGTCCGACGAGGTCAATGTTAATGTGCGAAAAACGTGAGCTAGGAGTTGGTACAAGCTTTGCACCAAGTTCTAATATTTTTTTTCAAATTCGGCCAAACAAAACGTTGTATTTATTTTAGATGTCGTATTTGCTCCTGGATGGGACATATTGTGAATATTGTCGAAAATTTCCCTGCGAAATCCTTTGGGAATAGAGGGCCTTGCAATGTCCGTGGAAATGTCACAAAATATGGCCTTTGAAGACGATGGTATTTTTAAAGTTTTAAAAATTAAGGATGAGGAGCTTGGGTCGACAATTAATGCTTTCAGTTCTGCATCTTCTTCTTGAGCTTTTGCTAAATCTTTCATTTCCTTTTATGTGACGTATATCAGTGGATAGTTGAGAAATAAAGTCAAGTTGACGAAATTGGCGAGGAGAAGCTTTTTCAGGTTTCTGTTTAAAAGCAAATGTAAGAGGTTTATGATCGGTATAGATTATGAAACTACGACCTTCAAGCATGTAGCGAAAATGCTTAACCGTAAGATATACGGCAAGAAGTTCTCTATCATAGGTACTATATCGTTTCTGAGTTTCATTCAGTTTCAAAGAATAGAATCCAAGTGGTTTCCAAACATCATCAACTTTTTGTTGAAGAACACCACCAATTGCTACTTCAGAAGCATCAACCATAACAGATATTGGAGCTGAATTTGTAGGATGAGTTAACAGAGTGCATCGAGATAATTCGTGCTTACATTTTTCAAATGCGGTTTGAGCCTCGGGTGTCCATTTGATTTGAGATTTGTCGTTCTTTTTATTACCTTTCTGATAAATAAGAAGTGGAATTTGAATTTCAGCAGCGTTTGGTAAAAATCTTCGATAGAAATTTAACATGGTAGTAAAACGTCGCACCTCCCTTACAGTTTTCGGTTGTGGAAAATTTATGATCGCGTCAACTTTCTCAGGAATTGGTTGAATACCTTCGGCGGAAACTAAGTGGCCAAGAAATATCACTTTATCTTGTCCGAAATGACATTTAGAAAAGTTAACTGTCAGGCCATACGATTGTAGACGATCAAATAATTGTTCAAGATGTATTAAATGTTTCTGAGAAGATTTAGATGCAATTAGAACATCGTCGAGATAGGGAAAGCAAAAATCTAACCCTCGAAGTACCTCATGCATAAACCGTTGAAAGGTTTGAGCCGCATTACACAAACCGAAAGTCATATATCGAAACTCAAATAATACGAATGGAGTAATTATTGCCGTTTTCGGAACATCGGCTGAAGAAGCCGGAATTTGATTATAGGCGCGTACTAAGTCTATTGTAGAAAAAACAGTTTTCCCTGCAAGGCCATGAAGCAAATCATGGATATGCGGAATGGGATATCTATCAGGAACTGTTTGTGCATTAAGACGAGGATAGTCTCCGCACGGACGCCACTGACCATTTTTCTTTAATGCCATATGCAACGGACTAGGCCATGAACTTTTGGACGGGAAACACAATCCTTCATCTATCATAAACTGAAATTCTCGTTTTGCAATTTCAAGTTTGTCTGGTGGCAAACGACGAGGTCTAGAAAATATCGGAGGTCCTTTAGTTTCGATAACATGCTCAACGCAATGAGGAACTTTTTTCTGATGCAAAGATGGATTCGTCAAATCCGGATACCGAGATAAAAGTTGGTGAAAGATTGTTGAACCTGCGATCATCTTTACCGCCGGTGATTCATTTACTTTACATAACTTATCTACCAGAAGAGCTCAGGCCAGCTTCAATATCAATTAGACATCTTTTTTTAAGTCTACCAACAAACCAAAATCTTTTAAAAAATCCGCGCCAATTATAGCAGTGTTGACATCAGCAATAATGAATGTCCAAGTAAAAGAACGACGTAAATCAAAAGTGGGAGTTAAAAGTTGAGTACCATATGTATTAATAGGTGTGCCATTAGCCGCAAAAAGTTTGTACTTTTCTTGTTGTTTTGTTGATGTACCACTTGATGGAAGAACCGACACATCTGCTCCCGTGTCAATTAAAAATGTTGTGCGTGTGGAGTTATCGAAGATATACAGACGGTTGATTGTAGAAGTCCGGCCACTAGCCTCATCTAGTGACCGGGTGCGATTTTCCTGGACTGTGTTGTTTAAAACTGCAAGGTTGTCGACAATTCTTCGCCTGAGATCCAAATCTACGATGATAATAGCACAGGCCAGATTTATTTTCAGTTGACTTAGCTCTGTATCGTCCGTTCGAATTTGATCGACTTCTGCGTTGAAAGCGCTGTTTCCGAAGATTGTCCACAGATCTACTTAAAGTTGCTATTTGTTGTTGAAGACTTGAAAGATCAGGAAAAGATTGAATGGGTGCAACCATTGGTTGTGGTGATGAAATAGCTTGAATTTTATCTGCCATTACTGCAAGGTTATCCAATGTTTCTGAAGATGTTGCTAAAACAGCTTGAGTCTGTGAAGGAAGAAGGTTCGTAAAAAATCGTCAGTAACACCACCATGTGATAGACCACGCATCTCTCGAAGAAGGCAACTATGTTTCTTATCTCCAATGTGTAAATCGCTTAACAGTTTTTGAATTCTTTTTTCCTCCGAAATAGAAAAATGGTAGATGAGACGTTTTTTAAGTTGCGTATCGTTACCTTAATTCACAAAGGCCCTAATTGACACATTTTTCGAAAATGGCTTTTTTACATATTTAAGTATAATATAGTTAAATACACACTCACATCAAATTTCAAGGAGTTACTAACAGTAATAACGGAGATATTCCAAATTTACAAAGCTATATTTACATGCGTTCAATGTAAAAAAAATTTTGTTTTTTGCTTCTCCTGTAAAATTTTTTTTATGTCAATTAGGGCCTTTGTGAATTAAGGTGACGGTATATACATTCAGAGGTTGCGCCAGAATAATATCGCTCACCTGACTTAAAATGTCAGATTCCAATTCAGGAAGAATTATGAAATACTTAGTTTTTTCCAACACAATTCCATGATGTTCAAATTGTGCTTCGATTTGAGCAAACCAAACCAGCGGATTCTCTTTCCAAAATTTGGGAATGCGTAGATGAACTAAGCCTGCAGGATTTGATGACGAGATTCTGTTGTTGATTGAAGTTTGTTCTTGCGATCCAGCAGCATTTTCTCCGGAGCGTGTATTCGGCATGATAAGTTTTTTGCGTGATTCGTTAGTACGCGGTCACCAATATAAAATTATATTTTTATATCTATATTTTATTTTTTAAACAAAATAATTACAACGTCAATAATAAAAATTTTCTATTTGATTTCTAAAACAATGAACATTTTTTAGATTTGAATTTAAAAAAAAAATAAAAAAAGAATTAAGTTATTTTTTAACAAGTAAGTGTCCTACAGACCTATATGATATCAAACGCATTCTCGCATATAAAAATGGGGGGTTATCAGAAAAGGGGGCGTGGCACCTCCCATAGAAACTAAATTTTCAAGCAGAATATCTGTGAAAGGGTCTAAGGTAAGGACCTGGAAATCGCTATAGAACTATAGGATATCAAAACCGTAAGTAGGGGTCATGTGAAAAGGGGGCGTGAAGATGTTTTTATTCCGCGTATTCCACACAGAGCCAAAAAATTCACCTATAATCAAAGTGATCGACGTCTAAAAAAGCTTTTTGGCCGGGGAGAGCGAGTGGGGACAAATTTGAAGAAATTTGTGCTAGGAAATCTTCTAAATTTTAGCTTGAATTTCTTCTCAAATTTATTGAAAAGGAAATCGGCTAAAAACAAGGAGTTAGCTTCTTATTTATGAATTTTTTATGTACTTTTGTCAAAAGTTAGAAGAAATCTGCTTGTTTTTATGAGAAAACCTGGTTAAAGTAAATTAATGAGAAAATCCTCTTATTTTCTCTAGATTCATATTGAATTTATTGAAAAGGAAAACTATATATTTTTAGAAGATCCCTTATTAATTCAAATTCAGGTATGCCTTCTTCGAATGTGTAATTCGACGCTACCAAGCACAAGCACACGATAGCATCATGGTAGAGATCTCCGTTCAGCAGTTAATAATTCTTAGTTCGATTCGCGGTGAAGGCAATAAGGCAAGTGGACATGTGGTGAGGCAAAAAGAACAATGGTGTAATTAGACGTTGGCAAGTTAAGTATAAGTATACGATGGCATGGTAGTGTAGATTAGATTTTAGACTAGACATCTGGGTTGAGCGTTCATTTTTTTTTTTTAATTTGAAATATTAAAAAGAAAATCTTCTTAATATTATGTGATTATCTACTCAGTTTTATTAAAAAGAGACACCCAGTCAAATTAAGACGGGCATCTTATTGGAAAAATATCATAGAGAAATCCTTCTGATTTAGAGGGCATTTTATGTGACTTTTTGCTCTGTGCAATGATTCCAAAAGATTTGCCTTTTGATTGTAAGCGAATTCAATTTCCCATTCGCCTTTCTTCTGCTATTACAATCAATAAGGCTCAAGGTCAAACACTTCAATTGGGTGGAATTGACCTAACTTATCCATGCTTTGGAGATGGACAACTGTGTGTAGGATGTTCGCGAGTAGGGAAACCATCGTTGTGTTTATACACCGCATGAAAATAAAACCAACAAGTAAGGAAGTCTAAGTTCGGGTGAAACCTAACATTACATACCCAGCTGTGCACATAAAGTGGGCGTGATCGTTCACCGATTTTTCTTATTTTCTGTGGTAGTACTCTACATAGACATAACATGCCTGGTACCTAGTTTCGTAAATCTATCTCACACCGTTCTGAAGTTGTTAGCAGTCGAATTTAAAAATTGATTGACTCATAAGTGGGCGGTGCCACGCCCACTTTCCAAAATTTTGAAAAAATTATGTAAAGAATATGAAAGTTGATGTATGTACCAAATTATATTATTATAGCGAAATCAGTTAATTAGATATGGACTTTTCAATATTTCCACCTCCTTTCAATATAACTTTTATGAAAAAGTAGGCGTGGTCGCGAAGCGATTTCGTTTATTTTCTATAGCTGAATTTACCACAACAATAGTATGTCCTCTACGAAATTTCGTTATACTAGCATAAACTGTTCTGAAGTTATTAAGAGTCAAAATTTTAAAATTTCTTCAAAGATACGTGGGCGGTACCACGCCCCCTTTTCAAAAATTTTTATAAAATCGGCCTTAGAACATCTAAATCAATACATATTGCAAATTTTATCATTGTAGCTGCTTCTAATATTGAATTAACCCATTTTATACGTTTTTCGAAATTTTCGATATCGAAAAAGGGGCGTGGTTATGGTCCGATTTTACCCATTTTCAATAGAAATCTATTCTGAACCCAAATAAGTACGCATGCCAAATTTGGTGAAGATATCTCATTATTTGCTCAAGTTATCGTGTTAACGGACAGACGGACGGACGGACGGACGGACGGACAGACGGACGGACATGGCTCAATCAAATTTTTTTTCGATCCTGATCATATTGATATATGGAAGTCTATATCTATCTCGATTCCTTTATACCTGTACAACCAACCGTTATCCTAACAAAGTTATAATACCCTGTGTACAAGTACAGCTGGGTATAAAAATGTTGTGTATCAGAAGGCTGTTGCGAAGCCAAGGTTAATCCCGAATACAAAATTTTAGAACGCAATTGTATTGTGGTGTGTTGTTTAAAAGATCTGAAGTTATTTATTGTTTATTAATAGTACATTGCTATTAGGTATGAAGAGGCAAATACAGTACAATAAGTTGTTAACTTACTTTAGTAACCAAGGGATGTATCCTTATTTGTCTGATTTAGGTCTTACACGTTTTATAAATTTTACAATAGTTCGCAGAGAAAATGTAAACAAGGCAAAGCAAAATGTCAAAGACCGGAAACATTCCTAATTCATACCATTCGTTTCTGCCAGCTACGGCGTTGCCACACCTTTCTTAACACTCCCCCCCCGCCTTGTAATTACTGGTAGGTACTCACGCACCCATCGTCTCCAGAATACGTCTGCCAGGTTCTGAGCACATTTCCAACCTTTTCTAAGATCCAAGGGTTCTTTGGACGGCTGAAGTAGGGGCTTCATTCCATTTGAGCTACCTACCAAAAAGTGATTCGGTGTGAGAGCTTCGTCGTTGTAGTGGTCGAGCGGTATATAGGTGAGTGGACGAGAGTTCACTATTGATTCTACTTCCATTAACGCGCCTCGCAATAGCTCATCGGATGGACGTTGAGAGTGTAGTATGTTGTAGAGCACGTCCTTAACTGATCGGACGAGTCTCTCCCACACACCTCCCATATGCGGCGATAATGGTGGTATAAACATCCACTTCATGGAAGAGCTAGTAAAGGCACGTACAAGCCGGTCTTTATCCATCAGATTAAATGCTGCCGCGAGTTCTCGTTGGGTGGCTTTAAAGTTGGTAGCATTATCACTCCAAAACTCAGTCGGGACGCCACGTCTTGTCATGAAACATCGAACAGCAAGACTGCAGGAGTCGGCGGATAACGAGCAGGCGACCTCCAAATGAATACCTCTGGTTGTTAAGCAGGTAAAGAGCACGCCGTATCTCTTCTCAGTGCTTCGTCGTACAGACACCGACAGTGGTCCGAAGTAATCGACTCCCACGTAGGTAAATGGGCGCACAAAGGGAGTGACTCGGATGGCGGGCAACTTTCCCATTTTAGGCGGCTGTGGGGCAGCATCCCGCGAAGATGCGGGATCCAAAACTGCTGCTGGATTTCGTTTACGACGGTTTCTGCGTTCCCGTGACGATACCTGCTATGGAAGTCTGATACGATCAGTCTGGTTATATTATGAGCTTTCGGTAACACGATTTGGTCCTGCCATCCGGGCCGATTGACTCTACCACCAAGACGTATAAGAGAGCATTCGTCGAGGTAGGGCGAAAGCTTGTAGATTGAGCTACTACGATTTACGGCTTTCCCTTTTGAAAGCAAGGCGATCTCATCCGCGAACGCATCGTGCTGTGCTTCCCTAAAAAGAACCTTCTCGGCGCGATTGATGTCTCTTTGTTCCACACGACAGCACAGTTTTACCCCTGTTTGATACAGTTTCCATATACGGACTGTTAGTACTACAGTCGACATTACTCGTACCAGTTGAGACCATCGTGAATAGCGCTCGTGTATGGCAAGAGTCGAATGCTTTTGGTCTCCAATATTATGGTGGCCATGAAATTTCGCTCGTAGCTCTTCGGTTGTGCATTCATCATCTCTCCAGTCGATGGGCCAATTGTCACGGTCTCGTTGTAGAAATGTAGGTCCGTTAAACCATCGACTTTCCCTTGCCACGTCGGGCGTTGCATGCCATTTTGTAGCGTCGTCTGCTACATTTTCTGCCGACGGAATCCACCTCCATTCTGTCGTGTCAGTTAGCTCTAAGATCTCACCGACTCTAAATGCTACGAATGGTGAGTACCGCCGGTGATCAGAGCGAATACATGCCAGCACAGTGCGATAGTCGGTCCAGAATGTCTTGCCTCGAATGTTTAACGTGTGTGAGGCGATGGCAGGTGCGCCCAGTCTAGCACCTAAAACAGCGGCTTGAAGCTCCAATCGCGGGATGGAGAGCATCTTCAGCGGAGCTACCTTCACTTTACTGCCGACCAGCTTACAGTCGACGTTATTTCCAAGGGTGTCACGTAGATAACATATGGCGACATAGGCGTTCTCGCTGGCGTCGACAAATACGTGCATTTCCAGATCGGAATCGTTGTTCAAGTTATTAAAATAGCATCGTGGTATTTTCAAAGCCTCAACTCCAGGAAGGAGTTGGGCCCATTTAAGCCATTCCGCGTAATGTTCATGGATGATGAGGTCATCCCAACCAATTCCTGAGCGCCAAATCTTCTGAAATAAAACCTTTGCATAAACGACATAAAAACTAAGTAGCCCCAAGGGATCGAAAATGCTCATGATGACGCTCAGTACTTCCCTCTTGGTGGGCCGGCGGCAGCTGTATAACAGATCTCCATTTTTGTGGTGTTTGGACACACGGAATGTAAAACAGTCTTCCTTAGTGAGCCACCCCAAGCCTAGCACCTTTTCGGCTTGTAGTTCTTGATCGGGGTTTAAGCTCATGTCAGAGTTGACGGCGTTGGCTCCTAGGGCGAGTAACACCCCTTCAGAATTCGAACGCCAGTTTCTGATACGGAATCCGCCTTCACCATGAATGTATGTTACGTCCTTGGCCAACGTTATTGCCTCTTCTATTGTGCTCACACTATCCAGCATGTCGTCAACATAATGGTTGTTTATAATGCATTCGGCGGCCCTCGGATAACGGTCTCGGAACTCCTAGGCGTTTAAGTTCTTCACGTATTGTGCGCTGCTGGGTGAGCAGGTTGCTCCAAAGGTCATAACATTCGTCTTAAAAACGGAAGGTTCAGTGGCTCCAGGTGGCAACCATACGAAGCGCTGATACTCTTGGTCATCACTCCTGATTCGTATTTGATGAAACATCTCTTCTATATCTTCGAAGAATGGATATCATGCAAGCCATTTGGTCCGGCCCTTTTAAAAGTACCGTGTTTAGGGATACACCTTTTGTTTTGGCCGCCGCTTCCCAGACGATTCTAGTTTTGTTCGGTTTATTCGGGTTGCGCACTGGAAATATTGGCAGATACCAGCATCCGGTGTCTAACAGCGACTCGTGTGATAGTGGCGATGCATATCCTTTGCGTACGTAATCCCCGATTTTAGACGATAAAATGTCGGCAAGCTCTGGGTCGCGTGTAAGTTTAGCCTGCAGACACTGAGCTCTACGCAAGGCAAGTGGTAAGCTATCAGGAAGTGTACGGTTATTGCATCTCCAGATTAACCCGGTCTCGAAGCGACCCTCAACACGTCTGCTAGTATTCTTCAATTGCGAGACGGCCTGTCGGTCTTCCTCGGATACTAGGTCTGCAGATCTTCCGCTTACGTCGAGATTATCCAAGCAAAAATAAGTCTTAACTGTCTGTATTAACTCCGTGTTACTGGCAGAGTCACAGTCGCAAGCATGAAAGGCATGATAACCGGAGTAAGCCCGATTAGAAGAAAGGACCCCCTTTATGGTCCAGCCCAGAGGAGTCTTCTCCGCTACCGGCTCATCATCACACCCCTCTCGTGATCGCAGAGTCAGGCCTACTCGGCTGTTGTTCAGCACGTCGTTTCTGTAACTTTTTAACGAAGTTCGTTACATAAAAATCTTTAATTTGACACAATTTTCTGTACAAAATTTGTCAAAATCGATGTTAACGACAATAACGAATTTCGTTAAAAAGTTACAGAAACTGGGTGCAGACCTATTAACAGCTGAGGTACGGCGTCGCTTAACGAGGACAATGGTAGGCCACGAAGGTGTGCGTACTTATTTTGCAGCTGTCTAACATCAACGGTATGCTTCGGTAGATCGAGTTCCTTTACTGTATGCACGTCCCTCAACGTAAAATGTTTCTTGGTGTTGAATCCAGATATGTCTAAAGTCAGTACCTGCGAGTCGTCTTCGTAGCGGTGAGTATTCGCGGTCCATTTCAAGCATAAGGGCTGTGCGGTGCCAGAGAGCTTCAGTCTTTTTAGTAAGGCGGCGTTCATCAACGTAAGGGAAGATCCATCATCAAAAAACGCGTATGTTTTTATTTTGATATTGTTACCGTGTAGCGTGACTGGCAGCACTTTAAATAGTATCGACTCCGCATCACCACTGTGGGCATTGAGGGCAGAATTTATTCGGGGCGAAACCATCGTACTGGACTGTTTGTGGAGTAGCGGGTGGTGAAGGGAATCACACCCGTTTACCCCACATCTAGCCTTAGAAGGGCACACTCTAGAATGTACGTTTAAGCAACGGCGGCATAAGTTATGCTTTCTGACTAAATCCCAGCGCTCAGACCTGTTTGCAGCCCTAAACTTGTTGCAGTTTTCAATCATGTCACACATTTCACAGCAAATAACACATGTATGCTTCTTACTTTCGATATCGCCATCGTGCGCGTTCAAGTACCCACGCTTCGTTGACCCCTTCGATGCTGTCGGGGGTACGATCACACTATTAGCCCCTTGAGCGAGTTGGAATAACCAGTCAGCAAAGCTTTCAAGATTACAAGATGTTAAATTTAATTTGTGCATACCCCAAAAGGCGGCTAGTAGCCCGGGAAGCTTGTTGACTAGCTCTTGTTCTAGCTCCGGGTTATTGAGATGGCCCAACATGTTCGAAGCTTTCATTGTAGCGCAAACGTTTTGGACTTCCAGGGCCAGGTCGACCAAGGTGTCAAGACGGTTTTACTTTACAGCTGGTATTTCCCGGATGCGCGCAAGGAGTACTGCGATAATAAGCTCGGGACGCCCAAACTTCATTTTCAATGTGCTAAGTATTTGCGGTACGCAGGAAGTGTGCAAGAGCAGATTGCGTACAGCATCTCGAGCTGCACCCTCTAGCGCATGACGTAAGCGTAGTAGATTTTCGCCTTCAGAAAATCCGCAAAGTTCTGTAGTTTGCTGGTAGGTGGCTAAAAACAGAGGCCACTCCTCGGGTTTGCCGTCGAACTTAGGTAGCTCCTTGCCAACGCTAGTGCGTGCCGCAATCTGGTTTTTTGTAAGGCATAGAGGCTGCACTGATGTGCCTTCTCCCATTTTCTATTTGGGCCGATAAATCCACGGGAACCACTTTGGGTATCCAAGACAAGCAGCCTTTAGTGTCGCGGCCCTGTTTGATCACCGCAGACTGTACATGTGCTGACGTTATCTGAGGCTGAACGTTGACATCGTCGGTCACTTCCTTTGGCTGACCTAGGGCCTATAAGCGGAGTTTTCGGTGGCGCTACCTTTGGCACTGCAGGTCCCGTAACGTTTAGCCACTTTTGTACCGCGGTCGAGTCGAAACCTTCTTCCAGGTCTGAACATTCGTCTTCAGTTTCCAGACTTTGTAAAAGTTTCCGGCGTCTTTCGATAAGCGCTTCTCGTTTACGTAGAATGTCTAATTCTTCTTCAATAAGAAAAGCTTCGGCGCGTTGTCGTCGTAGTTTTGTAGATTTAACGCTGGCATTACTGCGAGCAACTCCTGTTGGGGGTACACCTATCGGTGTATGTGCGCCTGTCTGACCAGTACCTACGCCGTCGTGAGCGTGCAAAGTGCTGGGTACATTTCCCTGTCCAGGGATTTCTATTACCTTACCTACCCTATTTTGATCGCCCTCGGCATCTTCCTTATGCGCCGCCATAGTGGTACAATCTGCACATTGCCAATCCGCGTGTTCGATTTCGGCCGTGACACCAACACATGCAAAGTGAAACCATTTCTCGCACTTGTCACAGCAGACCATCTGTGAATCATCGGCTTTGTTGCAGATCTTGCAGCTGTAGTTTTTAAGTTGTTTCGCCTACGCCATTTTGCAATTGGAAGTTAAGTAAAATCTTTTAAAATTGTTGCGAAGCCAAGGTTAATCCCGAATCCAAAATTTTAGAACGCAATTGTATTGTGGTGTGTTGTTTAAAAGATCTGAAGTTATTTATTGTTTATTAATAGTACATTGCTATTAGGTATGAAGAGGCAAATACAGTACAATAAGTTGTTAACTTACTTTAGTAACCAAGGGATGTATCCTTATTTGTCTGATTTAGGTCTTACAAGTTTTATAAATTTTACAATAGTTCGCAGAGAAAATGTAAACAAGGCAAAGCAAAATGTCAAAGACCGGAAACATTCCTAATTCATACCATTCGTTTCTGCCAGCTACGGCATTGCCACACCTTTTTTAACAAGAAGGCTTTAGAATAAGTTGTTAGTTTACAATAATTAGAGTCAGTCACTAAAATAAATAAAACATTGTTATTAGAATAAGTCACAAATTAATGGCCGAACATGAATTAAATGATAAAACAAGAAAAAAAAAAAACAAAGAACACCTTTCATTTCTATTTTTCTTTCACCCAGCGAAGCGGGTCTTAAAAATTCAAATTAAGTCAATTCCTTATGGGGGAGGCAAGGTGAGTAAGAGTGTAATGGAGTGTGGTTGCTAAGTGACCTTGCTCAATCCCGACTCTTGCGTCCTCGTTCGTGCACTCTGGGCAACGGGAGCTACCTAGGCTCGCGGCAGAAAGAGAGGGAGCTCCGGTGGGGCCACTCTGACATACTTGGTTTAAGGGCTCACCGAGGTTTTTGCGTAGCGTCTGTTCACCATGAGGTGCGGCTGCAAGCGGGCGTCTGTCTTGAAGCAAGCGGCTCGCTATATAAATGTGTAAATATTTTCTAAAACCCCGAAACGGGTTGTGCGCTGGGTTTGTGACCCGCCACGTAAAAACTTAATTCCAATGAAAACAAATGCAAAGCCTCGTATGAGAACCCCCTTTGATGTTGACGACCCGGCAAAACGAATAAGGCATATTGATTTGGATATTAGGGCATGTACCGGGAATGTCCGGACCCTTTCAAGGGACGGTACCTCTGCCCGACTGGTTGATGTCCTCGTAGGCGCAAAGGCCGACATCACCGCCCTGCAGGAAATGCGATGGACGGGGCAAGGAAAGACGACCATCGGTCCTTGTGACGTATACTACAGTGGCCAGACACGCGGCAAAGCGCGTGGTGTAGGATTCGTGGTGGGAACGAGACTTCGCCGCCAAGTATTAGCGTTCACTCCTGTGAACGAGCGTCTCGCTGCGATCTGCATCAAGGCGAGGTTTTTCAACATAATATTTTTCTGCGCCTATGCGCCGACTGAGGAGACGGACGACGCAGAGAAGGACTCCTTCTACGATAAACTTGAACAGACTTATGATCGCTGCCCCCAGCATGATATCAAAATCGTGCTCGGCGACTTTAATGCCAAGGTGGGCAAGGAAGGAGTCTTTGGTCCCACAGTTGGAAAATTCAGTCTCCACGATATAACATCCCCCAACGGCACTAGGTTGATTGACTTCGCCGCTGCTCGCAATATGGTCATCAGTAGTACCAGGTTCCAGCATAAGCGAATACACCAAGCCACATGGCTGTCCCCTGATCAAAGAACAAGAAACCAGATTGATCATGTCATGATTGACGGCAGACATAGCTCCACCGTTCTGGACGTGCGTACACTGCGTGGTCCCAATATTGACTCTGACCATTATCTTGTCGCAGCCAAGATACGCGCACACCTCTGTGCAACGAAGAAAGTGCGCACAGTAACGGAAGGAAAGTTTGACGTCGAGAAGCTGCGCATGACACAGACAGCTGATAATTTCACAACTCGACTCTCACACCTGCTAGCAGAGGGTAATCCTCGACCTAACGATGTAACCGAGCAATGGAAGCATATCTCTCACTCATTGCGTACCGTCGCTGAGGCCACTATAGGGTTCCAGCGAGCCCGCAAGAACAACTGGTACGATAAGGAATGCAAAACTGCCTCGAAAAAAAAGGACGCTGCCTACAAGGAGACGTTGCGAACGGGCGCAACCCGCAGTGTATGGCAACAATATCGTGAGGCAAAGAAGGAAGAGAGACGCCTTTTCAGAAAAAAGAAAAGTGAAGCCGAAAGGCGTGAGTGTGAGGAGCTTGAGATGCTGGCTGACAGGAATTATGCCCGAAAATTCTATGAAAAGATCCGGCGGATGACGGAAGGTTTTAAGACCAGGGCAAGCTCCTGTAAGGACAATAATGGCGACCTGGTAACCGACGTACAAAGTGTACTTAAATTATGGAGGGAGCACTTCTCCTCACTGCTAAATTGCGAGGGAGACGTCGAACCCGATACCCCAATCCCTGATGATGGAAAATTCGTCCCACCACCTGACTATGATGAAGTGAGGATAGCTATATCCCGGCTCAAAAACAACAAAACGCCAGGAAAAGACGGACTACCCGCCGAGCTGTTCAAACACGGAGGCGAAGAGCTGGTAAAAAGCATGCATCAGCTCGTATGCAGAATATGGTCAGACGAATGCATGCCTCCGGATTGGAATTTAAGTGTGCTTTGCCCAATCCACAAGAAAGGCGATCCCGCTAACCGCACCAACTACCGCGGAATCAGTCTTCTTAATATCGCATATAAGGTTCTTTCTAGCGTGTTGTGTGAAAGGCTGAAGCCCATCGTAGACAAACTGATTGGACCTTATCAGTGTGGCTTTAGACCTGGTAAGTCCACCATCGACCAGATTTTCACGATACGCCAAATCCTGGAGAAGACCCATGATAAGAAATCGACACTCACCATCTCTTTGTCGATTTTAAAGCCGCTTTTGACAGCGTAAAAAGGAGTTGCCTGTGTGCCGCCATGTCTGAATTTGACTTCCCTGCAAAGCTTATACGGCTTTGCCAAATGACGGTGAGCAATACCAACAGCTCCGTCAGAATCGGGAAGGACCTCTCTGAGCCATTTGAAACCAAACGAGGCTTCAGACAGGGCGACTCCCTTTCGTGCGATTTCTTCAATCTGATGCTGGAGAAGATAATTCGAGCAGCAGAGCTAAACCGCAATGGTACAATCTTTTACAAGAGCGTGCAATTGCTGGCGTATGCCGATGATATTGATATCATTGGCCTTAACAACCGCGCCGTAAGCGCTGCCTTCTCTGGACTGTCATCAAGGAAAGAATCGGCGCACCTGCGCCTTGGCAGCCATGTCACTGTTGATAGTTACAAATTTGAAACTGTGAGGGACTTCGTCTATTTGGGAACCAGTATCAACACCGAATCACTCTTGCCAACAAGTGCTACTTTGGACTGAGTAGGCAATTGAGAAGTAAAGTCCTCTCTCGAAGAACAAAGATCACGCTCTATAAGTCTCTCATCATACCTGTCCTGATGTATGGCTCAGATTCATGGACAATGTCAAGAGAAGATGAGATGGCCCTTGGAGTATTTGAGAGAAAAGTTCTCCGGAAGATTTATGGTCCTTCCCGTGATGCCAACGGCGAGTATCGAAGGAAATTTAACGATGAGCTGTACGAGCTCTACGCAGATCTGACCATAGTCCAGCGAATTAAAGCCCAAAGACTCCGCTGGCTGGGCCATGTTATGCGAATGGACAAAGAAGCTCCAGCACAGAAGGTTTTCCTATCGTCGCCTGAATTCGGCAGCAGAGGAAGGGGGAGGCCTCGACTGAGATGGAAACAACAGGTGGAGGATGACTTGAACTCCCTTGGGGTTTCCAATTGGCGTCGGTTATCGCTAAAAAGGAATGACTGGCGTGCTTTGATACGAAACGGCCAAAATCGCTTAGGCGGTTAAGCGCCAATAAATGATTATGAAGGTGAGTAAGAGTGGTGTAATTCCATAAATAGAACAAAGGTGTAATTAGACGCTGTCAATCGTAAGTATATGATAGCTTCGTAGACATCTGAGTTCACCATTCGAAAAGTTGTGAGTTCGATTCTCGTTGAAGGCAATATAAAAACTGTATAAAATTGGTTTTTTTTAGTTTAAGAATACTTAACTTACATTTAAGTGCAAGTCCTACTTAAAAGTAAATTTAAGTATAACAACTTCTTTCTTTTATGGCAGTGCGGCCTTGGTGCAAAATTGTTCACTTCATTTACTTGAATTTGTATGGAGGTTTCCTAACTTTTAGGAAATCGTTTTTATCAGTGTAATTGACCACTTATTTGGATTGGGAAGTGGTCTAACATACCTTTAAGTGTTCCTCTCATTTGGTTCAATTTTGAAATGGTGTGTCCAAAACGCGATCTGTCAACCAATTTTTTAATGATCCTAGTGCATTTATTAACGGATGTTGTTGTTGTTGTAGCGAGGTGTAGCCCTGCCTAAATGTCAGACAGGGTCACCCCGAGTGTACTGCTCTTGGCCGGGTCGATATAAGAAAACGGCCCGGGTCGTTTCGGCACGATGGGTACAGCACAAGTACTGGTACCGTTCTCGTAGAACCGGCAATACAAGAAACTAGCCGTGTAGGATATGTAGGTCATTTAGCGTTACCCAGGGTGCACCAACTGGGAGGCGACCTACTTTTACACCAACGGATCGAGCTCGGTGCCAGTGAGGACTATCATTAGAATCCCAAATACATACCTACTTAAGTAAATTTAAGAATTTGAAAAAGAAAAAAAAATAAATGTGGCAAGCCTTCTCAAAAATCCAAACACTTTTTTGTTTTTTTTTTATGTAAGTATAATAATTTAGTAGTGGAGTCGAAAACTTCCCGCTGTGAGCAAATTAACCATAAATCCCAAGTGATCAGTCAAAGTGCCCATCGATATAGCAGCTAAAATAAAAATGTTGCATAGGCCTAGATGGAAGCCACAACGAGATGAATGGATTTTGTCGCCTGACAAATTAATTCCAGTGCTAGTAGGTACTAATGCAGTTTACTGTATAAAACACAAAAGTTGGCTTGTATGACTCGGTTACAGAATTTGTCATGTTTTTCAGGTATTTACCATCATTACAACTGTCTGCTGTTTTTAGTTGGATGCATAGCGTGCATGCGGTGCAAGTCTACACGATTTCGAAGACTACAGGCTTGTTGGAATCGTATCAATCTTTATTATGCTCACATGTAGCTATCGACATTATGTGTCGACATGACTTGATCCTTTAGTTAACCAATTGGCAAGTTACATTTTTTGTCTCGGTCATGTCGCATCGCAACGAGACGCATTCGAATACATGGGATCGCATTTCATATAATTAAAACCACAATGATTCATAATTAATTGAAATAAGCGCAGGCGCAAGCTTGGCGTGAGGTTGTTTTGTTGTAGGTTGAGGTGAGCGATCGTTGATCAGACCTATTATCAATGAAATGGTCTGGGATATGTTAGACATAGTTGTTCGCTGCAGATATTGTTGCGAAAACATGGCTTACATCTGAAGAATTTTGATTGTTAACTCAGCTGCGATCAAGTCTACCGCACCCTTTACGGCTGCATTTTAGTAAAAGGAACATAAAAGAACATATGTTTATCATATACATACATATGTACATTAGGGTGGGCCAAAACAAAATATATTTTCTTTTTTTCGAAGAGCATACAGTAATTCGAATTCCTGATCACTGTTGCCACTCGCATATTTTTTTCGTAGCAAAAACCGTGCCAAAACACAAGTACCAAATTTCTGGAAATTGTCTACAAATATGGTCCGAACATTTTTTCTCTAAGGGTAACCAGTTCTGAGATATCGCGACTGTAAAATTAGCTCTGCAAATTATATAAAAATATATGCTACGTATGGCACCCCTGCAGGTTGGGGTTCTAGAATATGCCCGCGCTAGGTATTAAGGCGGGTCGATTTATTAACCTATATCGCGCCATCGATTTTTCGATAGGTTTGGGTTTAAGGAAAAAAAAGTTCCACTACGCCTACCCAAAAAAATAATTTTCGAGCCTGCAAAATTTGAGTTTTTTGATATTTTTTTTCGTTTATTTTTAAGGTTTTTTTAATGACCTACTTTAAAAATTTTCATTTGACTTAAAAACTTTCATACATACCCTGTCCGACTCAAAATTGTCCGCTAAAAACTTTGGCGATAACAGTTTTTTGAAAAAAAAAATATTTTTGGGGTTTTGAGGAGTGTTTGGGTGTAAAAAATAACTTTTCCGCCATTTTTTTAAGGGTTTCTTCAAAAACGTGCAAAAGTGTTGCCGATGAAAACGAATTTGTCTCGTAGTTCCTATCCCACTTAAGATTATGCGATAAAAACGTTGGCATTAACAGTTTTAAAAAAAAATAATTTTTTTGGTTTTGAGACTTGTTTTGGTCGAAATCGATTTTTTTCATTTTCAAGGCTCCAAATCATTTTTTATGTATATGCTTCCGTTAGACCCACCAATAAATATACCAAAATGGGCAGAGGACGAGCTGAGTTGATTTAGCCATGACCGTCTGTCCGTCCGTCCGTCTGTCTGTTTGAACGCAAACAAGTCCCTCAGTTTTTTAGATATCTCGATGAAATTTGGCACACAGATGTCTACTGGCATTATAGGAGATATATGTCGGATCCGGTAGGATCGGACCACTATAACATATATCTCCCATATAACCGATCGTTCAGATAAAAGGTTTATTGCCATTTCTCCCAAATCATTTTTTATGTATATGTTTCCGTTAGAACCAATTGTTCATATAAGATATTTTTTTTCATAACTCCCCATTGTTGATTGTTTAACAGCCTTTTTTTAATGAATTCTAGAGGCAAGGGGTAGGCGTCTCTTAGCATAATTGTTATATATCTGCAATATGTTGAGACAAATTAATTTATATTTTTGTGAATGTTTAAAGCCTGCCTCCAACACAGTTGAAAACTGTTTTGCGTTTGTAATAATGATCATGACCTTGGAACCACGAGTACATAATCGGCTTGTCAACGAAAAGACTTTCTACCTGTTTGTAAAAAGATGAACTCACCATTACTGTCGATTTACTGCAGCTCATGCCCCTTCTACCCTACATCCCTCGTTTAGGTAGCACAATAAAAACTGAAGATTGTAGGCAAAAACTATTTCTACCTGACTCTTAGCCTTATTGAGATATTGTAGGAAGTTGTTTCAGTTGATATTGCGAGTTCAAAGCTTAACATCACTTAAATTTTAAAATTGTGTTTTTTTCAAAACAAGTTTTACTATTCCGTTCTATTTAAACGTTTTTGTCAATCCGGATTTTTTACTTCGACATAAAGTAGTTTACTTATTGCGGTTTTTAAAAAAGTTTATTATATCTACACATTCGTTCAAAATATATTATTGGCATAAGAAATACAATATGGACGAAGGAGCATTATCATCATCAAGAAATGTAGAGCAAAATGAGGGCGAAGTAGAAGAAGCATCAACGTCAGCACCATCGTTAGGCAACTTACATTCTCATAATGTGGAACTATTCGGTCCAGCAAGGGATCTGGATGAACTTTCTTTGCCAACTGCATTCGATATTCTGAAGTTTTACTTTTTTTTGGCTGATCAGATCAGACAGACAAATAAAATATTCACATATAAGGCATTCACACCAAATGTTTACGACAAACTTATAGAAATTTGGAGCAAACTGAATATTGATTTATTGGATAAAAGGGCCATCACAAAAAAACTACATGCATTACTTGACAAATACAAGGAAATGTCAAGGGCCGGACGATATTTGGAAAAATGTGAAAGTTTCGTTGACGGTACAAAGAAAATATTTTTCATCGCAAAATGCAAATGCCCGCTGCTAACAAATCTTTGTAACTGTGGTAAAATTCCCGATAACCTGAAACACTTTATTTTTGACCAGCACAACGATAGAACACTATCAATACCTGTTGTTGAGGATCCTTCAGAGACAGAAGTGTTTACAATACAACCATCATTGGCAGTAACCGTCGATGTAACGTATCAGCCAACTCCCTCAGATTTGCAAGGTGATACTCCAATGGATGTGGCTCATACATCGACCGAATCACATTATTCTCCAAGATACAGTATACCAAAGTTTGCAATGATGTACGATAGATTGGGCGTGACAAGCAGAGTTGCATCTTGCCTAGCATCAGCTTTGTTTGAAGACATTGGATGGAGAGATAAACACAGCCGAGAGAAAACTTAGATTGGATGTTCTCCGCCAAAGCAAAACAGGGTGTTTGAAAGCATTTTCGTTTGACGGTCGAAAAAACGACGCATTGACTCAAATAAAAGTTGGCGAAACTTACTATTCGGAAATGAAGAAAGAATCACATTTAGTCGTCGTACAAGAGCCGAACAACCAATTGCTTGGTTATGTCAACTTGGCAGGCAAAAATTATTCTGCTGAAGCGAAACATGGAGCTTTGAAGGAATTTTTTGAAGAAAAGCAGATTCCTCTGGATAATTTAATTGGCATTTGCTCTGACGGCGAAGTTACAAACACTGGGGAGGGCAGAGGTATATTGCGACGATTTGAAATGCAACTGAACAGAGCATTACACTGGTGGATTTGTTTACTACATTTCAACGAATTGCCGTTTCGTCATTTGTATGAAACACTGCACGGTTAAAATTTTGAACCTAAATTTTAAACTTTTTTGGACTACATATATGACCAAACAAAATTTGGATTCAAATTCAAACTAGACCAGTTTCCATGAAAATTGGCTAAATGAATCGGGTTTCAATTATAAACAAGAAATTTTTTAACAATTTTTTAAAGATAAAATAAATTGTTTGTCCGTTGGCGGGAATTCGAGCCAAGACTACCCGTATCATGCCCGTCTGCTCTACCACATAAATTTTGTTGGCAAAATTCAATCTTGAATAAGCTTTCACAAATAAATTTGAATTTTCAAACACAAAAATTTAAATTTTAGACCGAAAAGTTTTAATTTTCAAACTGAAAAATCCTTAGTTTAAAACGAAAAGTTTTAAGAATAAAATAAAACTAAAAAAATGTGGCAGCTGGCAGGACTCGAACGAACGAAAACGCTCAGAAGTCACAGCCGACTGCTCTGCCGCTGAGCTATGACGCACATGAAGTTTTTGGGGGCAAAATTCAATTATATTCAAACAAACCAAAAATAAAAAATTTAGACTGCTTTTTCATTTTGATTTTAAATCGAAACCAAAAGAAATTGAAAATCTCTGTAGGTATTTGGACGGTTTGAAATATTGTACAAAAAAGTTTGAAAAATTGATTAAACTTTATACGGGTTTAAAATTTAGGTACATTTTTTTAGCCGTGTAATAAATTCCCAACAACAATATATTTTCCAGGTTGTTACGAATTTTGAAGCGATTCCACTTGAAAACATGCCACCACGCTTGGATGAAGATGAAGAGAAGAAACTATCAACGGATGCGAAGTATCTATACAAAATTGCTAATGCTATTTCGAATGGCTACGTTCCAACTTCACTGGCTATGATTACACCGGGCCCTATAAATCATGCTAGATGGCTCACAAAGAAGAATCCTTCGTCTTTACGCTACAACCTACACTCCATCCAAGAATTTTAAAATCTTGGCAACATACATAATGTGCGTGTACGTTCCAATGTATTTTAACGTCAAATATTATAAGTCGGTTGTATACGGTAGTGCTTTGCTTGGAAAATTCATACGATGGACGCAATATTTGCCAAACAATTTACGTAAAGTGATCAACAACACAATTGATAATAATTCCTATTTTGCACATTGTGAAAATGTTTTACTCAGCATGCTCTTCGACGACCGAAAACATATTCGGAATTATGCACTGAAAAAAATTGTATATATTCGGGATAATTTATTTGATCCATCTCTCCGTGCCTACGTAAAACCAAAAATTAGTTTTGATTGCACTGAGTACGTTCATATGATTGATTTGAACGACGATAATGTGCTGTCAGAACCGCCATTCACAAGAGGCATACCGTATGAACATTTGAAAGCTTATTTTGAAGACGAAGAAGATGCACCGCTTCCGGATCCGAATATTCCATGCCATATTCAAGGCACCGAGCGAAGGGATTATGGCGACTACAGTAGAAAGCCGAAGTAAAGTGAGCCGAATGGAATCCAAGCAGGATTTGCAAGGAAATCTCTGAACTTTAAAATGAATTCCCATATTTTTCACACTTTTTTGTAAACTGCAACTGCAAACTGTCATTTTCATAATTTCAATAAATAGTTCAAACTAGTTCAAAAGTTTTATGTTTTAATTTCCAATTTGATAATTTTTTGAACACATTTTTAATGGTCAATAAGCACGTACTTTACCAAGTTTCATGCTTTAATCTCTAAAAATGAGGGAGAAATGGCAATAAACCTTTTATCTGAACGATCGGTTATATGGGAGATATATGCTATAGTGGTCCGATCCTACCGGATCCGACATATATCTCCCATAATGCCAGTATACATCTGTATGCCAAATTTCATCGAGATATCTAAAAAACTGAGAGACTAGTTTGCGTTCAAACAGACAGACGAACGGACAGACGGTCATGGCTAAATCAACTCAGCTCGTCCTCTGCCCATTTTGGTATGTTTATTGGTGGGTCTAACGGAAACATATACATAAAAAATGATTTGGAGCCTTGAAAATGAAAAAAATCGATTTCGACCAAAACAAGTCTCAAAAACAAAAAAAATTTTTTTTTTTTAAACTGTTAATGCCAACGTTTTTATCGCATAATTTTAAGTGTATAGGAACTACGAGACAAATTCGTTTTCATCGGCAACACTTTTGCACGTTTTTGAAGAAACCCTTAAAAAAACGGCGGAAAAGTTATTTTTTTCACCAAAACACTCCTCAAACCCCCAAAAATATTTTTTTTTTTCAAAAAACTGTTATCGCCAAAGTTTTTAGCGGACAATTTTGAGTCGGACAGGGTATGTATGAAAATTTGTAAGTCAAATGAAAATTTTTTAAGTAGGTCATTAAAAAACCTTAAAAATAAACGAAAAAAAAATTCAAAAAACTCAAGTTTTGCAGGCTCGAAAATTATTTGGAACTCTTTTTTCCTGAACCCAAAACCTATCGAAAAATCGATGGCGCGATATGGGTTAACTTTCTTCCATACAAATCGACCCGCCTTAATAGGTATGCCTGTCGTAAAAGGCGATTAAAATCCAAAGAGAGGACAACTCAATAAAACCCATAATTCCGAGTGTGATCCGTACTGTGCTCATGGGATGAACGGCACTACATTAGTGTGTCTTATAACGGTGGCCTCCAGATACCTGGCGCCCTCTGGTTGTAATTAGTCTTACTGGGATATCGGGGGCTATGTCTCAGCTGACCTTCTTTCCCCTACACTCGTGGGAATTATATGTATCGATTAAATGAGAAAAACCATACTTTAGATCATGTTAAAGTTGAATTGCTTTCAAGTGATCTGGCCTTTCGGTTGATACCGAATCAAAAGCTGAAACCGCAGGTATGGGTGGGGCTGATTTGGTTGCAGTTTGGGCAAAATTTCCAACCCCAAGAGGTGAAAAAGAGGCCGTTTTGGCATCAACTTACTTTCCGGGTGAGGTGGAAACAGCCCCAACTGCTGAATCCAAATCTCTCATTGAGTATTGCCAACAGAAGGGTATCCCATGGGTCCTCTGCTGTGAGCAAACTACCACCATATAGCTTGGGGTAGTACGAACATAAATAACAGGGGGGAGCATCTTCTGGAGTTTATTAGTAGTCACAATATCAGTGTAATGAACCGTGGTAATGAACCCACTTTTGTTAACGCTATTAGAGGTGAGGTTCTTGACTTTACTCTATGCAGCCAAAATATGGCCTTCGCTGTCACAAATTGGCACGTCTCAGGGGAGGAATCAATGTCGGACCACAAACATATTGTATTCGACATGGGTCACTTCTCGGACCATGAGTCCGTTTTCAGAAATCCGAGAGAAACAAAGTGGGAACTATTTCGCTTTACCATGGAAGAACGCGGCAATTGCTTGAATCAACCAATAACTACGGGGCGGGAGCTCGAGAGAGAGGCAGAACAGCTTCACTCAGATAACAGCTTTCTGCGAGAGTTGTCCCCAAGCCAAACAACGTATACAACGTGATGTTCCTTGGTGGAACAAAAAGCTTGCACAATTAAGATATCAAGCCAGAAGGCTGTTTAATGCAGCTAAAGACACTGGAGACTGGGTCTCCTATAGAAATGCTCTAACTTCTTATAATAGAGAACTTAGAAAATCTAAGAGGGCAACGTGGAGAGAACACTGCGAAAATATTAAAGATCTCCCTACGGAAGTGCGGCTCCAAAAAGCCGTTGCGAGGGGCCATAGCAACGTCATTGGTACTCTGAAGAACTCAGATAGGAGCTACACGAAGCAGCCGGAAGACACATGCAAACTTTTGCTTGCTACTCACTTTCCGGACTGTATACCAGGCTATCAATCCTCGCATCCCGTAGTTGATAATTCTCCGACAATTAGTGGTAGAGGAAAGAGCCTGGCGACAAAGCTAACCAATGTTAACAAGGTCCAATGGGCTTTATCGACTTTCAGTCCTTTCAAATCTCCAGGACCGGATTGGGTCTATCCTTCTTGTTAGCATCCCTGTTGTTAGCATATATTCCCAACAGGTGGACGGAGGTTAAGGTTGTGTTTATACCGAAACCAGGAAAACCGGAAAATCTGCCATCGTCATATCGACCAATAAGTCTCAGCTCCTTTCTCCTAAAGGGAATGGAGAAAATTTTAGATCAGCATATTAGGGAAGTAAACTTAAAGAAATACCCTCTGTGTAAACAACAGTTTGCCTACCAACCCAAGAATAGATTTGCCTAGATTATTTTCTACCCGGGTATTTATGTAAAAGATCTTGAAAAGAGCATCTATCTCTGCCAAAAATTACTTTACATCAATTATATTTCACTTCTGATCTTGAAAATGGGCGTGGCTCCGCTCCTTTTATAGTTTTTATAATCAACTATATTCCTGGGAAAATTGGTCACCACTAGGTAGGTCTAGATTGGATTTCTCCCAAACTTGAAGTTCTCTAATTGTTTTATTTACTTTAAGGGCCGATTTCCCATTGGTTGGTTGACTTACGCTCCACAGATTTCCAATTTTCATTTTGAGTTAACCTAAGGTTAACTGCCCAACGTTGGTGAGTTAACCTGTGGTCAGATTTGAGAATGCCGTATACCAACAATTTATGAAGTAAAAATTCAATTAAATTACTTAAATAAAATTGCGAATCCATAGTTAACTGTGAAACTAAAGTTAGCCTGCCACTGTGAAATCGGGCCTATGGGGGATAATCGGGAACCAAAACTTCGACCTGCGAAATTTTTCGATAAAATTAGCTAAAGGGCCGTTTTTCGAGTTCCCGTTAACGTCGAAGTTCATTGTCAATTTAATAGTCATTTCATAAGCCCTTTTAACAGGAGGATGAACTAGGTCTAGATTCGCTAAGTGTGAGTTTTGAAATTTAAAATTGTTCACCATTTAAAATGTATGGGAAAAAGGTGTACATTTCTCGAAATTTGCAAAACGGCCATCAAAATTTCCAACTTTTTTGGCAAAACTTCTAGCAAATTTCTAAGCAGTTTTCTAGGCCAATCAATTTCACTATAATGATGTACCAGTAGGAAGTGCTCAAAATTTTTCTTGATTTTTAAGGTTTTTTTGTCGAGATTGTTGCGAAATTTCTTCCATACAAAATAATTTTGAGATTCGAGACCCTCTAAAGCCCCGGGCCCGGGGTAAATGACCCCCGACACTTTTGAAGCGACCTAGTAGAGATTAAAAGATTTATCGCACCCCCAAAATCTTGTGTTAAGGCCAAAAAACCGTTATTTCAGTTTCTTCGTAAAACAAATTCATCCGATTTCAAAACTCTCAACGGTTTTGGGTAAAAAATTGTTGACACTTTCGAAATATATATAGTGTTTTATTCATTTGAAAAAAGTATCATATGTTTTTCAAGCCAGAAGTTGAAATTTTTGGAAATTTTATCCGCTTTTCCGGATTTGACGCCATTTTTTTTGGCACTAATTGACAATGAATCATATTTTTTGGTTATATATCATCGAGAGGCAACTACTACTCAATTATGCCAATACTTTGCCGAAGGAAGCATACCTCTAAAACCAATTCTGATGTCCCGACTTTTTACTCTTGACTTTGAGCGCCAATGTTTGAAAAATCCTAAGATGACCCATTTAGAGTGCGCCAATCGTGTCCAAATGTATGACCGACCCCAGCTAAGTTTGAAGGGCTGACCCACCCATGCCAGAGGCACACCCCCTAAAATCCCACCTGGAGGTTTCCCATACAAAAATTAAAAAAAATAACCATTTTTGGAACTTTTTATGAGAAATTAAAAGAAATGGCTTTGATATTTAAAGTTCTTAAGAGAAAAATGAACTCCAAAGGGAAAAAAGATAGTCATTTAGCTGGATGTTTCATGTAAAGTGCCAAAAATTGTGATGGGATGGAATAGGAGAATTGGATCGTGTGTAGAAGTTCACGTAAGTGGGGAAAGTTTCTGACCGCCATTCAACTGGGAATGGCCAGTCGTATCGTCCGAGTCGTATCCTCTGGATAGCCAGTGAACATCCGTTCGGTGGTGAACTGATGTGAGAAGGCGACTTCCAGACAAGGCCACTCCGACATAATTGGTTTAAGGGCTTGCCAGGGGATTCCAACAGCAGCGTCTGTCATCATGAGATGCGGCTGCAAGCGGGCGTCTATCTTGGATCAAGCGGCTCGCTAAATAAATGTGTAACTTAAATCTAACTCCACGAGAAACGCACAACCCGTGGGTTTGGACCCACCTCATAAAACAAAATTCCAATGAGATCTAACAGACAGGCCTCGGATATGAAAACTCACTTTTCAGATAACGACCACAGCAAACGAACTAGGAATATGATTAAGGAAATCATGATACTACAGGTAAAACCGTTAGTGACACTAATGACATTTTCAAGCAATTCTCATACTCATTTATTTTTTGCCACGACTTTTCTGTTTGGTTTTTTTTTTTCAATCAAATAAATTACAAATCAAAATAATTTCTTTTTATTTTTCTTCAATTTGCGATTATAAATATTACTAGAATTGTTAAAAATAATGACTGTAAAAGAGGAGCCTGCCATTTTACAGTGTCCAGGCATCCACCTAAACGTGCAGTGTAAATTGGAAAATATTTTTTGATTTTTTTTTTAATTTTTCTTATTTAAATTTTTTGAATATTTTTTTTTTTTTGGACTTATATACTGACAAATATTATATCTATGGGGTAGTGCACAATTATGTTAAGTGCACTTTTTTTTTTAAAAATGAGTTAACTACATTTTCTGAATCCTTGGCATCATACCTACCTACTGCGCATTTTTTTAAGCGAGTTATCAAAAATGGCCGCTCCAATAGCAATGGAATTATATGCTAAGTGCGTAAAATGAAAAAATGTGAGTGCACAAATATGTTAAGTGCCTGAAAAAATTTGGGAACAAGTGGAAAATACATACCGATGGCAAATTTAAAAATTAAAAATTGGACTTTATAGTGAATTGTATAGTATAATTTGTTTTTTTGTGAAATTAAATATTTAGGGGGTTATTCCAGGTCAAAAGGTCAAACAACCGATTTTTAAATCAAAATATCTCGTAAACTATTGAATGGATTTCAAAAGTGTTTAAACCATAAAAAAATAGCTTACAAAGGTGGCTTTTCTTTAATATATATATATCTTTAACCCTTTGAGTGGAAATGTACTGAAAAATCACCAAAGAAAAATGTTATTAAAAACTGCTTTGTTTAGTAATTTGCTGCAACATCCCTTCAGAATATTTAAATCAGAAGGATTTCTCTATGATATTTTTCCAATAAGATGCCCGTCTTAATTTGACTGGGTGTCTCTTTTTAATAAAACTCAGTAGATAAACACATAATATTAAGAAGATTTTCTTCTTAATATTTCAAATTAAAAAAAAAAATGAACGCTCAACCCAGATGTCTAGTCTAGTCTAATCCATCGTATACTTAACTTGCCAACGTCTAATTACAAATTACACCTTTGTTCTTTTTGCCTCACCACATGTCCACTTGCCTTATTGCCTTCACCGCGAATTGAACTAAGAATTATTAACTGCTGAACGGAGATCTCTACCATGATGCTATCGTGTGCTTGTGCTTGGTAGTGTCGAATTACACATTCGAAGAAGGCATACCTGAATTTGAATTAATAAGGGATCTTCTAAAATATATAGTTTTCCTTTTCAATAAATTCAATATGAATCTAGAGAAAATAAGAGGATGTTCTCATTAATTTACTTTAAACAGGTTTTCTCATAAAAACAAGCAGATTTCTTCTAACTTTTGTCAAAAGTAAATAAAAAATTCATAAATAAGAAGCTAACTCCTTGTTTTTAGCCGATTTCCTTTTCAATAAATTTGAGAAGAAATTCAACCTAAAATTTAGAAGATTTCCTAGCACAAATTTCTTCAAATTTGTCCCCACTCGCTCTCCCCGGCCTAAAAGCTTTTTTAGACGTCGATCTCTTTGATTATAGGTGAACATTTTGGCTCTGTGTGTCATTTAGTTTTTTATTAGTTTTTCGATTTCTTAACGTAAGGGGTGTTTCAAATATGTTTTATAATCCAATACAAGTACGATTTGCCAGAGGATAGTTTTATGGAAATAAACGTCAATCAAAGAAAGAGAGAAGTTAGGGGACTCGATGTATTTAGCTGGAGCTCAGTTAATTTAAAATCGAAATATTCGAAAGCAAACCCCATTTCAAGAGCCAAAAAGGATGATCTTTTATTCTTACTCTCAAAAGGCGTAAATAAAATCAAAAGAGAGAACGGTTTTACCTGTAGTATTTATATCATGAAGGAAATCAGGGCATGCTCGTGGAATGTCCGAACCCTTACCTACTAGGGAAGGTGACGATGCCCGCGCGATGGACGGGGCAGGGTTATAAGACCATCCGAACCTGTAATGCCTACTGTAGCGGCCATACTATGGAGCGCAGGTTCGGCGTCGGTTTTGTGGTAGGAAAGAGACTTGTGAAACATGTTATGCCTTCACAGCCGTGAATGAGCGTATCACCACAATCCGAATAAAACTACGATTTTTCACTATATCGTTTATCTGCGTGCACGCACCGACCGAGGACAAGGACGACGTGGAAAAAGATGCATTCTACACGAAATTAGAATAAACTTATGAGCACTGCCCCGTCATGATATTAAAGTCATGCTTGGCGACTTTAACGCCAGGGTGGACAAAGAGGGTGTATTTGGCCCAGTGACGATCATTACCTAGCCCGCGGGTGGCCGACTTTATTGCTCTCTCACAGATTTGCTCACACGTACAAGTCAAGCGCTCTCTATACATTGTGGAAAATTAAAGCGAATCACTTAATCAACGTCTGTTGACTGCTACGCATGAAAGTAGTTTTATTCTTAAAATATTTATTTATTTACGTGTTTTAATAATTTTATTTTCCAAAATGGCCAAATCTGCAACAGAAATAAGTTAAAGTTAAAAAGCTTGTGCAAAGTTTAGGAAAATTCGCCAAGTTTTCGGCAAAACTTGAAATTTCTGACATGGAGTTTTTAGAGTTTTCTCGAATACGCAGTTTTGTAGCTAGTTGAATTCTACTATAAGATACTTATCTTAAGCCGTTAATAAAATTGCCTGATTTTTTGTAATTTTTTTTTTCTAGTTCTCTACATTTTTTTCATAATTTTTTTTACTTTTAAATTTGTATTCAAAAAATGCATTTTGTTGCCTTAATACCCTTTTAATTTTTATTTATTTTTTTATGCAAAAATTTTTGTTAATTGGGTATTTGGAATTTTTTTGGGTGTAGTAAGAAGCTCTCTCATACTTCAACGCAAACGCACAGTTTTGTTGTGTGCGGTTGAGCATCGCTGATTTGGCCCCACTGTCGGAAAGTTCAGCCTCCATGATGAGACTTCGCCAAATGGATTCAGACTGATTGACCTCGCCGGCGCACGAAACATGGTCGTATCCAGCACCAGGTTTCAAGCATAAAAAGATCCATCAAGCAACATGGCTATAGCCAGATCGGAAAACACGCAACCAGATCGATCACTCTGTGATAGACGGACGGCACGCTTCCAGATGGACGTACATACAATGAGGGGCCCGAACATCGACTCCGATCACTACTTGGTAGCAGCCAAGATTCGTACCCACCAAAGTACAACAAAAGAGGCTCCAAAAAAATGCAAGAAAAGCTGGACGTCGAAAAACTGCAGTCACAACAGGCAGATTACGCAGAACGACTCACACACCTGCTGATGATAGCGAGTACAAAGACGCAGTCAAAAAAAAGGACGATGCCAATAAGGCAACGTTAAAAGCGAATGTAGCTAACGAGGAGCGTGTGTGACGATCATTACCTAGCCCGCGGGTGGCCGACTTTATTGCTCTCTCACAGATTTGCTCACACGTACAAGTCAAGCGCTCTCTATACATTGTGGAAAATTAAAGCGAATCACTTAATCAACGACTGTTGACTGCTACGCATGAAAGTAGTTTTATTCTTAAAATATTTATTTATTTACGTGTTTTAATAATTTTATTTTCCAAAATGGCCAAATCTGCAACAGAAATAAGTTAAAGTTAAAAAGCTTGTGCAAAGTTTAGGAAAATTCGCCAAGTTTGAAACTTCTGACATGGAGTTTTTAGAGTTTTCTCGAATACGCAGTTTTGTAGCTAGTTGAATTTTACTATAAGATACTTATCTTAAGCCGTTAATAAAATTGCTGATTTTTTGTAATTTTTTTTTTTCTAGTTCTCTACATTTTTTTCATAATTTTTTTTACTTTTAAATTTGTATTCAAAAAATGCATTTTATTGCCTTAATACCCTTTTAATTTTTATTTATTTTTTTATGCAAACATTTTTGTTAATTGGGTATTTGGAATTTTTTTGGGTGTAGTAAGAAGCTTTCTCATACTTCAACGCAAACGCACAGTTTTGTTGTGACGCACAGTTTTGTTGTGTGCGGTTGAGCATCGCTGATTTGGCCCCACTGTCGGAAAGTTCAGCCTCCATGATGAGACTTCGCCTAATGGATTCAGACTGATTGACCTCGCCGGCGCACGAAACATGGTCGTATCCAGCACCAGGTTTCAAGCATAAAAAGATCCATCAAGCAACATGGCTATAGCCAGATCGGAAAACACGCAACCAGATCGATCACTCTGTGATAGACGGACGGCACGCTTCCAGATGGACGTACATACAATGAGGGGCCCGAACATCGACTCCGATCACTACTTGGTAGCAGCCAAGATTCGTACCCACCAAAGTACAACAAAAGAGGCTCCAAAAAAATGCAAGGAAAGCTGGACGTCGAAAAACTGCAGTCACAACAGGCAGATTACGCAGAACGACTCACACACCTGCTGATGATAGCGAGTACAAAGACGCAGTCAAAAAAAAGGACGATGCCTATAAGGCAACGTTAAAAGCGAATGTAGCTAACGAGGAGCGTGTGTGAACACTACCGTGAGATGAAGACGGAAGCGAGACGGCTTTTCCGGGCGAAGAAAAGGGAAGCGGAAAAGCGTGAATTCGAAGAGCTTGAAATGCTAGCCAGCAGAAGCAACGTCCGAAAATTTTATCAAAAAATTCGAATTAAACCCGGGGCAAACTCCTGTAAAAATGACAACGGCGACCTGGTGGCAGATGTTCAGAGAGTACTAAGGTTATGGAGGGATCAATTCTCTTCCCTTCTAAACGGAGGAACAGAGTAACAATCCGGAGCAGAGGACGAACCCGACCCCACAATCGAAGACGAAGGAATCGAAGTTCCACAACCCGACTATAACGAGGTGCGAATAGCTATATCACGGCTAAAAAACGATAAAGCGGCGGATGATGATGGTCTGCCCGCTGAGCTATTCAAATGCGGCGGCGAGGAGCTGGTAAGGTGCATGCACCAGCTCTTGTGCAGAATATGGTCGGATGAATGCATGTCTGAAGATTGGAATCTAAGTGTTCTCTGTCCAATCCATAAGAAGGGTGATCCCGCAAACTACGCCACGCCAACTATCGTGGAATCAGCCTTTTGAGCATCGCATATAAGGTCCTATCAAGCGTATTGTGCGAAAGACTGAAGCCTGACGTAAACCGACTGATTGGACCTTATCAGTGTGGCTTCAGACCTGGTAAATCTACCATCGATCAGATTTTTACAATACGCCAAATCTTGGAAAAACCCCGTGAGAAAAGGATCGACACACACCATCTCTTTGTTGATTTTAAAGCCGCCTTCGACAGCACGAAAAGGAGTTGCCTATATGAGCAAATCCCAAATGGTGTTACATTTTTGCCAAAAAAAAAAAAAAAAATTTAAACATCGAAGCACAAAAATAACCTTTTTTCTGGTATAATGGTAGTCTGCCTCCGTTACTCCTTTGCCCATAAGGCGTAAACTCGCAATTCAGCTACTGCTACTAACAATTACGTACTAATAAGCTGGACTCACAGTCTGCTCACAAAATTCAAGTATTATTTAATAATATTACTCGTTACGTATATGGTTTGAAACAGTATGATCATATCTCCGCCTGGAGATGCAAGCTTTTACAGAAGCTGTATTTTTCTTTTTAGACTTATGAGTTGTAAGTCGCCCTCTTATCTTCACGATAAACTTATATTCACGAGGTCTGAGCGATCGTATGATCTAATTATCCCTACCTACAAATTCCATGCCAACCTGCGCTGTCCACGTCGCGAATAAGTTCGCCGAAGACTTTGTTGGCGACAATGTCAAGCTTCGGGCGGTGAAGAACTCGACTAGAGAGGGGAGATAGCCATTTATTTTAGAGCACAGCTCATCAACGGAAGTACCAGTTGCCAATATCGTGCAATCGTCTGCGGAAGAAACAATCGTAACTTCTTCTGGTGGAGGAGGAAGCTTCGAAATATAGAAGTTAAACAATAACGGGGAAAGGACACCACCCTGTGGTACCCTTGTTTGATCTTCCTGGCTTTAGATTTTTTGTTTCTGAACACAACAGACGACCACTGAGATAATTGGCGGTCCAACGCTTGAGACAGGGGGGGAGTGACGAGTCTTCCAAATCGGATACAAGTTGCCCATGATTTACTGTGTCAAAAGCTTGACTCAAATCGAGTGCAACTAGAGCCGTCCTGTCATTAGGTCTGTTTTGATTTAGACTCGATACCATCCGCCATTAGAAGTAAGCTAAACAAAAGCAATTTCGGACTGACCATCTAGAGTTACTTAGTTTTTACTTGTTACTTTATTTTATTTTCAGTATTTTTTGTTATTAAATGTTTAACTTTAAATTTTTGTTAACTAAATTAAATTAATTAAAATGTTTTTATTCTTACAATTATCATACTTATTGTTGTACTACAAAAAATCTCATGGTACTAATTATTGTTTTTAAATAAATGAAATGAAATAAAGAGGAGCTTAAATTTATCAGCGTAATTCGTCTTGCATAAGGCCTCTAAAAGATATAGTCAATAGGTCGAAAACTATACGAGGTGTGTTCAAAAAGTATCGCGAATTTTGAATTTTCGCTGGTTACGTATATTCGAATTTCGAATGCTTTGCTTGCACGTGTTTTGGATCGTCTTCGATTTTTACCTATTAAAAAAAATGGATCAAAAGAACCTGTATCAAATTTTGGTTTCCACGTCATAACCATAAACCCACGATTCGTCACCAGTTATGACCCTCTGGAGCAAATTTGGGTCGCCGCGGACAGAGTTTAACATCTCATGAGCAATGTTCATGCGATGCTGTTTTTGGTCACAATTGAGCAATTTTGGTACGAATTTCGCGGCGACCCGTCTCATGCCCAAATCATTGATAAAAATCGAATGGCACGAGCCAATCGATATGTTAAGGTCCTCAGCAACTTCTCTAACGGTGATTCGACGATTGGCCAATACCATTTTCTCCACTTCATTAATTTTTTCGTCTGTTGTTGAAGTGCTCGAGCGTCCGGCACGCTCTTCGTCGTTCACATCTTCTCAGCCTTCTGAGAACATTTTGTACCACCGATAAACGTTGCTTCGCCCGCGCACTTAATTTCGTTTTTCACACAAAATTTGATACAGGTTCTTTGATCCATTTTTTTGAATAGGTAAAAATCGAAGAAGATCCAAAACACGTGCAAGCAAAGCAGCTGTCAAAAATTAACTGAACATTCAAAATAGCCGAGCTTGTCGGCATAAGTGAGAGACATGAGTACCAACATAACGCCACAAAAAATTCGAAATTCGAATATACGTAACCAGCGAAAATTCAAAATTCGCGATACTTTTTGAACACACCACGTATATATAAATTCAAGCCGCATTGTTTAAAATACATTTATTTAAATACTACTGCACCGATTTTGTTTTTGTTTTATCAACGTGTAGAGATATGTGAAGGTTATATTTAGGCAAACAATTTTTGATACCCGCCACCCGGTTTCGGAGATATCGTTAACAGTTTAAACCCGAAAAATCTTCAAATATTTTTTAAAGCGAAGTCAATTACAATAACACTTTCGCTCCGATCATTTTGAATTTTAGCATAAACAGAGAATGATTTGGAAAAAAATGTCGATATCCGATAACCGGTTTTGGATAAATCGATAAAAGTAAAACCCGAAAAATCGTTAAATATTTTTGCTAACTTGGGCACTTCTCTACCAATTGTGTTAAAGTTTAGCAGCATGTAAGTATTTATATAAAGCAATCTTCGGTAAACTTTTTTTGATACCCGAAACCCGGTTTTTAAGATATCGTCGAAAAAGTTTAATTTTTCCCAAAAAAATTTTGCTTGCTTTGACAATCAGATGTGGATGACTTTGCTTTAATTAAAGAATAAAAAGTTGGAGGAAATAATAATTAATTAATTTTTTCTCTATTAAATTAATAAATTAACCAAAACACTCTGAATACAAAGAAATAAAAAACGAAAACAAATGTATAAAAGAGAAGCGTCAAGGCGTTCATTGTAGCATACCTCTGAAGTTGGACGCAAAGTTTTGAGGTAGCAAATGTCAGGCGAGGTTAATAACGCTTTATGTATTTAACCCTTAACTGTTGCGAACAAATGCTACTTTGGGCTGAGTAGGCAATTGAGAAGTAAAGTCCTCTCTCGACGAACAAAAAAAAAAAAAACACTCTATAAGTCCCTTATCTTACCCGTCCTGCTATATAGTGCAGAAGCATGAACATTGACAGCATCTGACGAGGCGGCTTTGGGAGTATTCGAGAGAAAAATTCTTCGAAAGATTTATGGACCGCTAAAAGTTGGTGACGCCGAGTACCGAAGAAGATATAATGATGAGCTGTATGAGCTTTACGCAGACGTCGACATAGTTCAGCGAATTAAAGCCCAGCGGCTTCGCTGGCTAGGACACGTGGTGCGAATGAACGAAGACGCTCCGGCCCAGAAGGTATTCTTATCGGCACCCACCGGTGGAGTAGAGGAAGAGGGAGGCCGCCACGAAATTAATTAAAGAAAATATGCTAAAAAATTTAAAATAAAAGTGAGTTTACGAATTAGAAGTATTTATATGTTTAAAAAAGTAAATTAAATTTAAAAAAATAAAAATTTACTGTTTGCGGACCGGCACTTGATCCTGTGACCTCCCGGACGCTTAACGCCTGGTCTACATCGACATATATGGGGCGAGTGTCAAATGCGTTACTTAAAATGTTTGCAATTTTTGTATTCACCACACCTTAAAATGAGCGAGAGAGAGACTATGGTAGATTTCTTGTGACTTTCTCTTATAGAATACCGGAATCATCTCAAGTCACAAGTTACCTTTCATTTGAGGTACCACTGTTGTGGGTGCAAAACCGCTTATGTGAAATATTTAAAATTTAATTTTAAAAACAACCCTGGGCTATATCATGCTAAGTCCTTCTGCGTAGGCGGCCTTCGACCGCGCTTATTATAAATAACCCTGGGCTACGCCATGCCAAGTCCAGGTGGTTGCCTGAACCGTGGCGCCAGCGCCACTGTACGAAACTAATGTATTTTTGCCTATAACTTTTGAACGGATAAGAAAAATGAATTTCCGCTTTCGGATTATTACACGCAAAAAAATTTTGGTGCCAAAACAGCACTTCAAGGTACTGCTGTATATATAAACTAAAAAAAGTGCTATTTTAGCACCAAAAAGGAGTCAAAGTAACAAAAAATAAAAAAAAAATTATTTACACCACACTTACTCACGTCGCCTCACCACACGACCATATTGCCTTCACCGCGCGTCGAACTAACAATTATTAACTGCTGAGCAGAGCTGTCTACTATTAGGCTATCGTGTACCTACACTGAGAGAAATGCATTGAATGTTGTGACAATATCACTATTGATAGCGCCGAGTTTGATGCAATATTCATTCAGAATGAGCGAGTTATCAAATATTATTTGCTCCCAATAAAAAGTAAAATGACATGTCAACCATTTCGATATGATGTACTATTTTTTATATTTATGGATAGAATACTAATATATTTGAACGGCATGTCAATATCTATGGTTGTGATATGAATTTCTATTGTCGGTATATCCATATCCATATTTACTACATAGTAATAATGGTAGAGACAGCGTTAATATATATGGACGAAATGTAAATTTTTCTGGGACGCATAATCATAATAGTTCAACAATTTTTACTATGGATTTTCTAACAATATTACAACTTGTTGGAGCGGTTTTTTAAATTCAAAATTTTTTGAATTTCTTATGATTGAACATTTTTCTAATTGTATAATATGCCGTAGCCGAATGGTAGAATACTGGGCTAACGTGCCAGAGGAGCATGGTTCGAGTCTCACTGAAACCAGATGTCAAATTATATAAAATTTTGTTTTTTTAAACTATTTAGAATGTATCAATAGTTTATATGGATACCATTTCAATAGTGATTTATCAAAAAAGCATTGATGAAAAATCCATATTCATTGATGGGACAGAAATATCAATTTTTATTTAATGTGATATCAATAATTATGGATGTTTGATCCATAGATTTCCTTCCGTGTACTTATACTTGCCGACGTCAAATTGTAGCTTTGTTCAGAATGGTAGCGAAGAAAAGCTTTTATGGATTTACACCACACTTTTTCACTTTACACCATTTTATTTATTTTTTTTAATAAAAAAGATTTTTGTCGAGCTATACTTTTGATACTTTTGCCGGGCATCGAACCGCCACGACTTGGTGTAGAAGGTCGAACACTTAACCGCTACACCACGGCGTCCGCCACTTTTACTTTATAACATAAATAGAAAATTTGGTATTAAAAATTTTAGGCTGCAGCGCTTTTTTAAATACGCCCGTGGACGTTATTTCCACATACATAGTCGTAATTGGTTTGAGAGGTATGGTTCCTTCGACAAAGAATCTTATTTAGATCCCTAAAATACCATTTTCCTTGACACTTGAATGATTTTCAAATCGACCCGCCTTCTTGCTCATAGTACCCCTGTAGGGCGTTTGAGACCAAAAAATTAGATTTTGTATTATGCTGCGTACCTCGAAAACTTGCAGTCCTTTCCAAAAAAGAAAAACTGGTATAATTAAGTAGTGAATGCCTCTCGTTGACACATGCCCAATAAAGTTCATTCGTTGTCAATTAGTGGCAAAAAAAAACCGAAAAAATTTTCAAAAATTCAACGCCTCGCGTGAAAAGCATGTCATCATCATCATCATTTATTGGCGCTTAACCGCCTAAGCGATTTTGGCCGTCGCCTATCAAAGCACGCCAGTCATTCCTTTTTAGCGATAACTGACGCCAATTGGAAACCCCAAGGGAGTTCAAGTCATCCTCCACCTGTTGTTTCCATCTCAGTCGAGGCCTCCCCCTTCCTCTGCTGCCGAATTCGGGTGACGATTGGAAAACCTTCTGGGCTGGAGCTTCTTTGTCCATTCGCATGACGTGACCCAGCCAGCGGAGCCTTTGGGCTTTAATTCGCTGGACTATGGTCAGATCTGCGTAAAGCTCGTACAGCTCATCGTTAAATCTCCTTCGATACTCGCCGTCGGCATCACGGGAAGGACCATAAATCTTCCGGAGAACTTTTCTCTCAAATACTCCAAGGGCCATCTCATCTTCTCTTGACATTGTCCAAGAATCTGAGCCATACATCAGGACAGGTATGATGAGAGACTTATAGAGCGTGATCTTTGTTCTTCGAGAGAGGACTTTACTTCTCAATTGCCTACTCAGTCCAAAGTAGCACTTGTTCGCAAGAGTGATTCTCCGTTGGATTTCTAGACTGATATTATTTTCGGTGTTAATGCTGGTTCCCAAATAGACGAAGTCCCTCACAGTTTCAAATTTGTAACTATCAACAGTGACGTGGCTGCCAAGGCGCAGGTGCGCCGATTCTTTCTTTGATGACAGCAAATACTTCGTCTTGTCCTCGTTGACCGCAAGACCCACTTTTTTCGCTTCTTTATCCAGTCCAGAGAAGGCAGCGCTTACGGCGCGGTTGTTAAGGCCAATGATATCAATATCATCGGCATACGCCAGCAATTGCACGCTCTTGTAATAGATTGTACCATTGCGGTTTAGCTCTGCTGCTCGAATTATCTTCTCCAGCATCAGGTTGAAGAAATCGCACGAAAGGGAGTCGCCCTGTCTGAAGCCTCGTTTGGTTTCAAATGGCTCAGAGAGGTCCTTCCCGACTCTGACGGAGCTGTTAGTATTGCTCAACGTCATTTGGCAAAGCCGTATAAGCTTTGCAGGGAAGTCAAATTCAGACATGGCGGCATACAGGCAACTCCTTTTTGCGCTGTCAAAAGCGGCTTTGAAATCGACAAAGAGATGGTGTGTGTCGATTCTTTTATCATGGGTCTTCTCCAGGATTTGGCGTATCGTGAAAATCTGGTCGATGGTAGACTTACCAGGTCTAAAGCCACACTGATAAGGTCCAATCAGCTTGTCTACGATGGGCTTCAGTCTTTCACACAATACGCTAGAAAGAACCTTATATGCGATATTAAGAAGGCTGATTCCGCGGTAGTTGGTGCGGTTAGCGGGATCGCCTTTCTTGTGGATTGGGCAGAGCACACTTAAATTCCAATCTGGAGGCATGCACTCGTCTGACCATATTCTGCATAAGAGCTGATGCATGCTTTTTACCAGCTCTTCGCCTCCGTGTTTGAACAGCTCGGCGGGTAGTCCGTCTTTTCCAGGCGCTTTGTTGTTTTTGAGCCGGGATATAGCTATCCTCACTTCATCATAGTCAGGTGGTGGGACGACTTTTCCATCGTCAGGGATTGGGGTATCGGGTTCGACGTCTCCCTCGCAATTTAGCAGTGAGGAGAAGTGCTCCCTCCATAATTTAAGTACACTCTGTACGTCGGTTACCAGGTCGCCATTATTGTCCTTACAGGACATGCATGTCATACCCTTTTCAAATGAACAAAAAACTATACATATTTGGAAAGTGTCAACAATTCTCTACCCAAACCCGGTAAGACTTCAAAATCGATGGAAAATTTGATTCTAATGATTTTTTTTACAACGCTTTTATTAGGTTCACTTGTATGTTTGTTTGTTTGCTTGCTTGCTTGTATGTATGTAACTCTCGTTCGGTTTAAGCCCCGGTGGCCCAAAAACCGTAAAATGTCCATAAAATATGGGTATCAAACGAAAGGGGAACGCCCCAGGTCTCTTTTGGACATCGACATATTTCGATAAATTTATCGATAACTGAGTTATCGGTCAAAATATGATTGCCCAAAAACCTAAAAAATTCCCTACTATATGGGTATCAAAAGAAAGGGGAACGCCCCAGGTCTCTTTTGGACATCGACATATTTCGATAAATTTATCGATAACTGAGTTATCGGTCAAAATGTGGTTGCCCGAAAACCTTAAAATTTCCCTACAATATGGGTATCAAACGAAAGGGGAAGGCTCCAGGTTTCATTTGGACATCGATATATTTCGATAAATTTATCGATAACTGAGTTATCGGTCAAAATGTGGTTGCCCGAAAAACTTCAAATTTCCCTACAATATGGGTATCAAACGAAAGGTGAAGGCCCCAGGTTTCATTTGGACTTCGATATATTTCGATAAATTTATCGATAACTGAGTTATCGGTCAAAATGTGGTTGCCCGAAAACCTAAAAAAAATGCCTACAATATGGGTATCAAACGAAAGGTGAAGGCCCCAGGTTTCACTTGGACATCGACATATTTCGATAAATTTATCGATAACTGAGTTATCGGTCAAAATGTGGTTGCCCGAAAACCTTAAAATTTCCCCACAATATGGGTATCAAACGAAAGGGGAAGACCCCAGGTTTCACTTGGACATCGACATATTTCGATAAATTTATCGATAACTGAGTTATCGGTCAAAATGTGGTTGCCCGAAAACCTTAAAATTTCCCTAGAATATGGGTATCAAACGAAAGGTGAAGGCCCCAGGTTTCATTTGCACATCGACATATTTCGATAAATTTATCGATAAATAAGTTATCGGTCAAAATATGATTGCCCAAAAACCTAAAAAATTCCATACAATATGGGTATCAAACGAAAGGTGAAGGCCCCAGGTTTCATTTGGACTTCGATATATTTCGATAAATTTATCGATAACTGAGTTATCGGTCAAAATATGATTGCCCAAAAACCTAAAAACTTCCCTACTATATGGGTATCAAACGAAAGGTGAAGGCCATAGGTTTCATTTGGTCTTCGATATATTTCGATAAATTTATCGATAACTGAGTTATCGGTCAAAATATGATTGCCCAAAAACCTAAAAAATTCCCTACTATATGGGTATCAAACGAAAGGGGAACGCCCCAGGTCTCTTTTGGACATCGACATATTTCGATAAATTTATCGATAACTGAGTTATCGGTCAAGATTTGGTTGCCCGAAAACCTTAAAATTTCCCTACAATATGGGTATCAAACGAAAGGGGAAGGCTCCAGGTTTCATTTGGACATCGACATATTTCGATAAATTAGTCTATAACTGAGTTATCGGTCAAAATGTGGTTGCCCGAAAAACTTAAAATTTCCCTACAATATGGGTATAAAACGAAAGGTGAAGGCCCCAGGTTTCATTTGGACTTCGATATATTTCGATATATTTATCGATAACTGAGTTATCGGTCAAAATGTGGTTGCCCGGAAACCTAAAAAAATGCCTACAATATGGGTATCAAACGAAAGGTGAAGGCCCCAGGTTTCACTTGGACATCGACATATTTCGATAAATTTATCGATAACTGAGTTATCGGTCAAAATGTGGTTGCCCGAAAACCTTAAAATTTCCCTACAATATGGGAATCAAACGAAAGGTGAAGGCCCAGGCTTCACTTATACATCGACATAATTCGATTAATTTATCGATAACTGAGTTATCGGTCAAAATGTGGTTGCCCGAAAACCTTAAAATTTCCCCACAATATGGGTATCAATCGAAAGGGGAAGACCCCAGGTTTCATTTGGACATCGACAAATTTCGATAAATTTATCGATAACTGAGTTATCGGTCAAAATGTGGTTGCCCGAAAACCTAAAAAAATCCCTACAATATGGGTATCAAACGAAAGGTGAAGGCCCCAGGTTTCACTTGGACATCGACATATTTCGATAAATTGATCGATAACTGAGTTATCGGTCAAAATGTGGTTGCCCGAAAACCTTAAAATTTCCCTAGAATATGGGTATCAAACGAAAGGTGAAGGCCCCACCCAGGTTTCATTTGGACATCGACATATTTCGATAAATTTATCGATAAATAAGTTATCGGTCAAAATGTGGTTGCCCGAAAACCTTAAAATTTCCCTACAATATGGGTATCAAACGAAAGGTGAAGGCCCCAGGTTTCATTTGGACTTCGATATATTTCGATAAATTTATCGATAACTGAGTTATCGGTCAAAATATGATTGCCCAAAAACCTAAAAACTTCCCTACTATATGGGTATCAAACGAAAGGTGAAGGCCATAGGTTTCATTTGGTCATCGATATACATATTTCGATAAATTTATCGATAAATGAGTTATCGGTCAAAATGTGGTTGCCCGAAAACCTTAAAATTTCCCTACAATATGTGATCAAACGAAAGGTGAAGGCCCAGGCTTCACTTGTACATCGACATAATTCGATAAATTTTTCGATAACTGAGTTATCGGTCAAAATGTGGTTGCCCGAAAACCTTAAAATTTTCCTACAATATGGGTATCAAACGAAAGGTGAAGGCCCCAGGTTTCATTTGGACATCGACATATTTCGATAAATTTATCGATAAATGAGTTATCGGTCAAAATATGATTGCCCAAAAACCTAAAAAATTCCATACAATATGGGTATCAAACGAAAGGGGAACGCCCCAGGTCTCTTTTGGACATCGACATATTTCGATAGATTTATCGATAACTAGTTATCGGTCAAAATGTGGTTGCCCAGGCCCCAGGTTTCACTTGGACATCGACATATTTCGACAAATTTATCGATAACTGAGTTATCGGTCAAAATGTGGTTGCCCGAAAACTTTAAAATTTCCCTGCAATATGGGTATCAAACGAAAGGTGAAGGCCCAGGCTTCACTTATACATCGACATAATTCGATTAATTTATCGATAACTGAGTTATCGGTCAAAATGTGGTTGCCCGAAAACCTTAAAATTTCCCCACAATATGGGTATCAAACGAAAGGGGAAGACCCCAGGTTTCACTTATACATCGACATAATTCGATTAATTTATCGATAACTGAGTTATCGGTCAAAATGTGGTTGCCCGAAAACCTTAAAATTTCCATACAAATGGGTATCAAACGAAAGGGGAAGACCCCAGGTTTCATTTGGACATCGACATATTTCGATGAGTTATCGATAAATAAGTTATCGGTCAAAATATGATTGCCCAGGCCCCAGGTTTCACTTGGACATCGACATATTTCGACAAATTTATCGATAACTGAGTTATCGGTCAAAATGTGGTTGCCCGAAAACCTAAAAAAATCCCTACAACATGGGTATCAAACGAAAGGTGAAGGCCCCAGGTTTCACTTGGACATCGACATATTTCGATAAATTTATCGATAACTGAGTTATCGGTCAAAAAGTGGATGCCCGAAAACCTTAAAATTTCCCTAGAATATGGGTATAAAACGAAAGGTGAAGGCCCCAGGTTTCATTTGGACATCGACATATTTCGATAAATTTATCGATAAATAAGTTATCGGTCAAAATATGATTGCCCAAAAACCTAAAAAATTCCATACAATATGGGTATCAAACGAAAGGTGAAGGCCCCAGGTTTCATTTGGACTTCGATATATTTCGATAAATTTATCGATAACTGAGTTATCGGTCAAAATATGATTGCCCAAAAACCTAAAAACTTCCCTACTATATGGGTATCAAACGAAAGGTGAAGGCCATAGGTTTCATTTGGTCATCGATATACATATTTCGATAAATTTATCGATAAATGAGTTATCGGTCAAAATGTGGTTGCCCGAAAACCTTAAAATTTCCCTACAATATGTGATCAAACGAAAGGTGAAGGCCCAGGCTTCACTTGTACATCGACATAATTCGATAAATTTTTCGATAACTGAGTTATCGGTCAAAATGTGGTTGCCCGAAAACCTTAAAATTTTCCTACAATATGGGTATCAAACGAAAGGTGAAGGCCCCAGGTTTCATTTGGACATCGACATATTTCGATAAATTTATCGATAAATGAGTTATCGGTCAAAATATGATTGCCCAAAAACCTAAAAAATTCCATACAATATGGGTATCAAACGAAAGGTGAAGGCCCCAGGTTTCATTTGGACATCGATATATTTCGATAAATTTATCGATAAATGAGTTATCGGTCAAAATATGATTGCCCAAAAACCTAAAAAATTCTATACAATATGGATATCAAACAAAAGGTGAAGGCCCTAGGTTTCATTTGGACTTCGATATATTTGTTTTACGTAGATTGAGGATGTCTGCTTCTTTTACTCCTTTGGAGACTAGGAAAAAGTTAGCTATCCAACTGATAGTTCCTCATATAACATACTCTGAGCTTATCTACAGTCAATTTGATTCTGCTTCCCGTCATAAAATTGATTTAGTTTATAATAATATTACCCGCTATGTCTACGGCTTACGAAAATATGACCACATCTCTTCCTGGAAGCGAAAAATTCTTGGTTGCAGCATTTTTGAGTATATTGCTGCACGCAACTATATATTCATGTTTACGTTAATTACATCCAAAACTCCTAAATATCTTCACGAAAAACTTAAATTTTCCCAGTCTTGCAGGCATCAAAAGCTAATTTTACCTAGATATGTATATTTATCTTCTTCGAGGCTTTTCTTCGTTAATGCTGTAAGGCTCTGGAACTCTCTTCCTGTTTCTCTCACAGTTGGTTTGAGTTGGAGTAACTACAAAAGCGTGATCCTAGATTACTTCTGTTCTCAGTGATTATGGCAATTGCATTCCTATTACATTTCCTTTCTTTTATTTCCTTCTGTTATTACAGGTCCTTTCCTTTCCCTCCTTCTTTTCCTCTTTTCTTTCAAAAAAGCGCACAGGCCTAATCTATTTAGTTATAAGTTTATAAATTAATGTTAATTTATTTTTATAAGAATTGCAGTGTCAAAGTCTTATGTTTTGTTCTTATTTCTCTATTATTTATCTTGACATTTATTTCTGATGATGCACTTTAAAAGACTTTGTCTTATAGCGGGCTACTCACCTGCCAAGAAATGCCTCAAGAAAAAAACGAGCATATATTTCTTGTGCCTGGTCAAGAAATTTTGACGTTTACCAAAATTTCCATTTTTTTGCAAATTACTCTTATAAAAATGTATAAAACATGTGTAGCGCAATATGTACTCACCTTTGCTGTGGATCTGCACGTTTACCTCAAGAAATATATACGAGCATATTTATTTCTTGAGGTAAACCGGCGTTGCCAACCATCGAAAATTGTAGTATTTTTTCTTATGAGCTGAGTATTGGCTCAAGAAAATTCGACGTGTGAAAACAGTTCTTGACCATTTCTTGAGCGTTTTTTTATATGGAGTTTGACATTTCTTGGCAGGTGAGTAGCCCGCTTATAGTTACAACCTAAATGTTAATAAATTGAATTGAATTGAATTGAATATATTTCGATAAATTTATCGATAACTGAGTTATCGGTCAAAATGTGGTTGCCCGAAAACCTTAAAATTTCCCTACAATATGGGTATCAAACGAAAGGTGAAGGCCCCAGGTTTCATTTGGACATCGACATATTTCGATAAATTTATCGATAAATGAGTTATCGGTCAAAATATGATTGCCAAAAAACCTAAAAAATTCCATACAATATGGGTATCAAACGAAAGGTGAAGGCCCCAGGTTTCATTTGGACTTCGATATATTTCGATAAATTTATCGATAACTGAGTTATCGGTCAAAATGTGGTTGCCCGAAAACCTTAAAATTTCCATACAATATGGGTACCAAACGAAAGGGGAAGACCCCAGGTTTCATTTGGACATCGATATATTTCGATAAATTTATCGATAACTGAGTTATCGGTCAAAATGTGGTTGCCCGAAAACCTTAAAATTTCCCTACAATATGGGTATCAAACGAAAGGTGAAGGCCCCAGGTTTCATTTGGACATCGACATATTTCGATAAATTTATCTATAACTGAGTTATCGGTCAAAATGTGGTTGCCCGAAAACCTTAAAATTTCCCTACAATATGGGTATCAAACGAAAGGTGATAAATGAGTTATCGGTCAAAATATGATTGCCCAAAAACCTAAAAAATTCCATACAATATGGGTATCAAACGAAAGGTGAAGGCCCCAGGTTTCATTTGGACATCGATATATTTCGATAAATTTATCGATAAATGAGTTATCGGTCAAAATATGATTGCCCAAAAACCTAAAAAATTCTATACAATATGGATATCAAACAAAAGGTGAAGGCCCTAGGTTTCATTTGGACTTCGATATATTTGTTTTACGTAGATTGAGGATGTCTGCTTCTTTTACTCCTTTGGAGACTAGGAAAAAGTTAGCTATCCAACTGATAGTTCCTCATATAACATACTCTGAGCTTATCTACAGTCAATTTGATTCTGCTTCCCGTCATAAAATTGATTTAGTTTATAATAATATTACCCGCTATGTCTACGGCTTACGAAAATATGACCACATCTCTTCCTGGAAGCGAAAAATTCTTGGTTGCAGCATTTTTGAGTATATTGCTGCACGCAACTATATATTCATGTTTACGTTAATTACATCCAAAACTCCTAAATATCTTCACGAAAAACTTAAATTTTCCCAGTCTTGCAGGCATCAAAAGCTAATTTTACCTAGATATGTATATTTATCTTCTTCGAGGCTTTTCTTCGTTAATGCTGTAAGGCTCTGGAACTCTCTTCCTGTTTCTCTCACAGTTGGTTTGAGTTGGAGTAACTACAAAAGCGTGATCCTAGATTACTTCTGTTCTCAGTGATTATGGCAATTGCATTCCTATTACATTTCCTTTCTTTTATTTCCTTCTGTTATTACAGGTCCTTTCCTTTCCCTCCTTCTTTTCCTCTTTTCTTTCAAAAAAGCTCACAGGCCTAATCTATTTAGTTATAAGTTTATAAATTAATGTTAATTTATTTTTATAAGAATTGCAGTGTCAAAGTCTTATGTTTTGTTCTTATTTCTCTATTATTTATCTTGACATTTATTTCTGATGATGCACTTTAAAAGACTTTGTCTTATAGCGGGCTACTCACCTGCCAAGAAATGCCTCAAGAAAAAAACGAGCATATATTTCTTGTGCCTGGTCAAGAAATTTTGACGTTTACCAAAATTTCCATTTTTTTGCAAATTACTCTTATAAAAATGTATAAAACATGTGTAGCGCAATATGTACTCACCTTTGCTGTGGATCTGCACGTTTACCTCAAGAAATATATACGAGCATATTTATTTCTTGAGGTAAACCGGCGTTGCCAACCATCGAAAATTGTAGTATTTTTTCTTATGAGCTGAGTATTGGCTCAAGAAAATTCGACGTGTGAAAACAGTTCTTGACCATTTCTTGAGCGTTTTTTTATATGGAGTTTGACATTTCTTGGCAGGTGAGTAGCCCGCTTATAGTTACAACCTAAATGTTAATAAATTGAATTGAATTGAATTGAATATATTTCGATAAATTTATCGATAACTGAGTTATCGGTCAAAATGTGGTTGCCCGAAAACCTTAAAATTTCCCTACAATATGGGTATAAAACGAAAGGTGAAGGCCCCAGGTTTCATTTGGACATCGACATATTTCGATAAATTTATCGATAAATGAGTTATCGGTCAAAATATGATTGCCAAAAAACCTAAAAAATTCCATACAATATGGGTATCAAACGAAAGGTGAAGGCCCCAGGTTTCATTTGGACTTCGATATATTTCGATAAATTTATCGATAACTGAGTTATCGGTCAAAATGTGGTTGCCCGAAAACCTTAAAATTTCCATACAATATGGGTACCAAACGAAAGGGGAAGACCCCAGGTTTCATTTGGACATCGATATATTTCGATAAATTTATCGATAACTGAGTTATCGGTCAAAATGTGGTTGCCCGAAAACCTTAAAATTTCCCTACAATATGGGTATCAAACGAAAGGTGAAGGCCCCAGGTTTCATTTGGACATCGACATATTTCGATAAATTTATCGATAACTGAGTTATCGGTCAAAATGTGGTTGCCCGAAAACCTTAAAATTTCCCTACAATATGGGTATCAAACGAAAGGTGAAGGCCCCAGGTTTCATTTGGACATCGACATATTTCGATAAATTTATCGATAAATGAGTTATCGGTGAAAATATGATTGCCCAAAAACCTGAAAAATTCCATACAATATGGGTATCAAACGAAAGGTGAAGGCCCCAGGTTTCATTTGGACTTCGATATATTTCGATAAATTTATCGATAACTGAGTTATCGGTCAAAATATGATTGCCCAAAAACCTAAAAACTTCCCTACTATATGGGTATCAAACGAAAGGTGAAGGCCCCAGGTTTCATTTGGACTTCGATATATTTCGATAAATTTATCGATAACTGAGTTATCGGTCAAAATGTGGTTGCCCGAAAACCTCATATTTCCCTACAATATGGGTATCAAACGAAAGGTGAAGGCCCCAGGCTTCACTTGTACATCGACATAATTCGATAAATTTATCGATAACTGAGTTATCGGTCAAAATGTGGTTGCCCGAAAACCTTAAAATTTCCATACAATATGGGTATCAAACGAAAGGGGAAGACCGCAGGTTTCATTTGGACATCGACATATTTCGATAAATTTATCGATAACTGAGTTATCGGTCAAAATGTGGTTGCCCGAAAACCTAAAAAATCCCTACAATATGGGTATCAAACGAAAGGTGAAGGCCCCAGGTTTCATTTGGACATCGACATATTTCGATAAATTTATCGATAAATGAGTTATCGGTCCAAATATGATTGCCCAAAAACCTAAAAAATTCCATACAATATGGGTATCAAAGGGGAAGACCCCAGGTTTCATTTGGACATCGACATATTTCGATAAATTTATCGATAACTGAGTTATCGGTCAAAATGTGGTTGCCCGAAAACCTTAAAATTTCGCTACAATATGGGTATCAAACGAAAGGGGAAGGCTCCAGGTTTCATTTGGACTGAGTTGAACTGCGTGCCATGATCGGACACGAGTATATGTGGTAACCCAAATGTCGCGAATATTTCCTCACATTTTTGAATGGTACATGAGGCTGTCATATTTGGCATTATATGGGCCTTAGGCCACTTAGTATAGGCACCTACCAAAATAAATAAGTATTTACCTAGGAATGGTCCTGCGTAGTCAACGTGAACCCTTTCAAATGGCTTCGATGGTCTCATCCAAACATGACCCGGTTGAATTTTCTCTGGATCTGATCTAATGCTTTGGCAAGCCTTGCAGTTAGAAACCATCTGCTCAATATCTTTGTCCATTCCTCGCCACCAACAATACGTACGGCCCAAGGCTTTCATAGAGGACATTCCTAAGTGTGCTGTGTGGAGTTACTGTAACACTCGGTCTCGTAGTGGAGCCGGAATGTATATTCGAATGCCCCTAATAAGGCATCCATCGTGCAGTGCGAACTCGGTCAGTGGTATACCAAACCGATGATGCGGTTCGCATTCTCGCCCGTGTTTCAAACATTTTACTAAATGGGTAACGCTTTTGTCCCTCTCAGTATGGTCTCTCAATTCCGCGCGTGTCACAGGCAAATTGGCGATGCCTTCATCATTTATTATGTCTACCTCTTCTATTTGTTGATAAGTGTCGCACACCGACAACCTTGACAACGCATCGGCGTTGGCGTTGTCTTTAAACTTTTTTACGCAAATCTCGTAATCAAATGAAGACAAAACAAGTATGGAAAGCTGTCTTCGGCTGTGCCGAAGGCTAAATACCTTTCATGAATAAGCGTCACGATTTTCACTGTTTGATCCCCAGTACAGCCTGTGTGAATTTAACTTTAGCTCATACCGAAATTATCGGAGCTATCGATTATATGGGGACGATGTGTTATATTGGTCCAATCTCATTGATTTTTAACATCGACATTCCACATTCTAAAATAGCAACATTTACGAAATTTCACGTTCCTACCGATATAATTACAGGAGTTATCTACCAAAATCCGTTTATCGGAACAATGGATTGTATGGGGGCTATGTGAAATATTTATCCCATTTCAATGATTTTCAACATCGATATTTTACATATAAAAATAGCGATGCTTCCAAAATTTCGCGTTCCTATGTGTTTAATTACAGGACTTATAGCCCAAAATCCGCTTATCGGAATAATCGATTGTACGGGAGCTATGTGAAATATTTATGCCATCTCAATGATTTTCAACATCGATATTTCGCATATAAAAATAGCGATACTTCCAAAATTTCACGTTCCTACCTATATAATTACAGGAGTTATCTACCAAAATCCGTTTATCGGAACAATCGATTGTATGGGGGCTATGTGAAATATTTATCCAATCTCGATGATTTTCAACATCGATATTTCATATATAAAAATAGCAATACGTCCAAAATTTCACGTTCCTACGTGTTTAACTACAGAAGTTATAGCCCAAAATCCGTTTATCGGAATAATCGATTGTATGGGAGCTATGTGAAATATTTATCCCATCTCTATGAGTTTCAACATCGATATTTCACATATAAAAATAGCAATACTTACAAAATTTCACGTTCCTACGTGTTTAATTACAGGAGTTATAGCCCAAAATCCGTTTATCGGAATAATCGATTGTATGGAAGCTATGTGAAATATATATCCCATCTCTATGATTTTCAGCATCGATATTTCACATATCAAAATAGCAACACTTATAAAATTTCAAGTTCCTTCGTGTTTAATTACAGGAGTTATAGCCCAAAATCCGTTTATCGGAATAATCGGTTGTATGGGAGCTATATGTTATATTGGTCCGATCTTGCTGGTTCCGACAAATGATTCCTATATTGGAAAATGGTGGCCGCATACCAAATTTCAGCCAAATATCTCAAAAACTGAGGGACTAGTTTGCGTTCAAACAGACAGACAGACAGACAGACAGACAGACAGACGGACAGACGGACAGACGGACAGACGGACAGACGGACAGACGGACATGGCTAAATCAACTCATCTCGTCATCCTGATCATTTCGGTATACTTATTGATGGGTCTATCTCTTCTTCTTCTGATATTTACAAACATCGGACCAAAGTTATAATACCATTTCATGTTCATGAAAGGTATAAAAAACAGTGCATAATGCTGCATTCGCGTTGCCGAGAGTGTTGGTAGCCCTTTATTGGGAGAAAATATCTGCGAAATGGGCTTGTTATCCGTAATTAACGTAAATTTGCGGCCATATACAAATCGATAGAATCTTTTAACCCCAAATATGATGGCGTATGCTTCTTTGTCGATTTGGCTGTAGTTTTGTTGGGTTTTACTTAATGTTTGTGAAGCGAACTGGATAGGCCGCTCAGTACCGTCTTCGTACCGATGACTCCAGACCGCACCCACCCCTACTGGGCTCGCATCTACAGCTAAAAGGAGTGTGCGCCTTGGGTCGTAGTGTGTAAGGATTACCGGAGACTGTATTTGTGCCTTAACATCTTGGAATGCCCGTTCACACTCTCGATCAAATTGAAACTTTACATCAGCTTGCAACAACCGAGTCAAAGGGTATCTGATAGTACTCAACCTTTTTATAAATCTACCGTAGTAGTTAACAAGGCCCAAAAATGATCTTACCTCGTCTTTGCTTGATGGCGTCTTCATATTTTGGATAGCTTTTACCTTAACTGCCATTTTGTGTATGCCTTGTCTATCGATTACGTAACCGCAGTAAGATATGCGATCCCGCATGAACTCCGACTTGTATATTATATAATTTTCCAAAATCTCGTTCGGTTTTGGATCGTAATGATCTTCCAAAATGCTCACAATATTCTGGTACGCAATTTCTTCCGGGGTTTGTGGTGACACTTTATCACACAATATATTGTACGTCGATGTACCCATGTAGTGAAGCAGTAGGTGTGTCTTTTTTGTTGAGTCACTATTGAAGAGCTCCATAGCTGTCTCCAAACGCTTGACCCATCGCTTCCACGAAGTCACTTCCACGTTGAATGTCTCAAATTGAAATGCTGCAGCCCGCGCGGAAGCTCCCCCAGCAGCTGTGGAATTCGCTCCTCCCGTCATTTTATCAAAAAAAAAAAAATTATATATATTTCGGTCAATGTGTTCGCGTGTGTAAGTTTAATTTTCCGTAACTCGTCCCCAGTTGATACATCTGTACACGAGTGAGCTCTGTAACTGACTGACTTTTATTCATTTCGATTCTCATCTGTGTTTGTTGTTTGTATATAGTTTATAATTATGTTTTCCACTCTCATTTATAACAATATGATTGCCCAAAAACCTAAAAAATTCCCTACAATATGGGTATCAAACGAAAGCTGAAGGCCCCAGGTCTCTTTTGGACATTGACATATTTCGATAAATTTATCGATAACTGAGTTATCGGTCAAAATGTGGTTGCCCGAAAACCTTAAAATTTCCCTACAATATGGGTATCAAACGAAAGGTGAAGGCCCCAGGTCTCTTTGGACATCGACATATTTCGATAAATTTATCGATAACTGAGTTATCGGTCAATATGTGGTTGCCCGAAAACCTTAAAATTTCCCTACAATATGGGTATCAAACGAAAGGTGAAGGCCCCAGGTCTCTTTGGACATCGACATATTTCGATAAATTTATCGATAACTGAGTTACCTTAAATTTCCCCACAGTATGGGTATCAAACGAAAGGGCAAGGCCCCAGGTTTCATTTGGACTTCGATATATTTCGATAAATTTATCGATAATTTCATAGGACATTTGACTAAAAAGTAAAAAATAAATATAGTTTAAAAAAACTAAAACTCACGCTTTTAGAGTGTATTGAACTAAAAAGTTGAAAATAATTTTAAAACCCCTACACAGTAGTATTGTGGAAAAAGCGTGGCCCGCTTTGTCCCATAATTTTGGTATATCGAGCGCAAGACGCTTTTCCCACATAATGCTAGTTTTTCTACTACGCTTTCATTAGCTCATTGTGTATCAATACCAATGATTGATACACAATGCATTAGCTTTACTTGTACATATGTACATTCATATGTATGTTTGCTTGCTTGTATGTAGCTCCACTTCAGTCTGTCATTTGGACTTCAGACTGTCCGAAAAAACTTGAAATATGCCTTCAATATGTGTATCAAACGAAAGGGAAGGTCCACAGGTTTCTATTGGATTTTGGAATATTTCGATATATTTCTCGATAACTGAGTTATCGGTCAAAATGAGATTGTACAATAATATTGAAAATTGCCTACAATATGGGTATCAAACGCAAGTGGAGGCCAGAGGTTTCGTTTTGACTGCGGTATACTTCGATATATTTATCGATTACTTCATAACACATTTAACTAAAAAGTAAAAAATAAATATAGGTTAAAAAGCGAAAACACACGCTTTTAAAGAATATAGCACTAAAAAGGTAAAAATAAATTAAATAAAAAACGAAGATTATGGAACAAAGCGGACCCCGCTTTTTCCACAATACTACTGTGTAGGGGTTTTAAAATTATATTCAACTTTTTAGTTCAATACACTCTAAAAGCGTGAGTTTTAGTTTTTATACCTTTCATGAACATGAAATGGTATTATAACTTTGGTCCGATGTTTGTAAATATCAGAAGAAGAAGAGATAGACCCATCAATAAGTATACCGAAATGATCAGGATGACGAGATGAGTTGATTTAGCCATGTCCGTCTGTCCGTCTGTCCGTCTGTCCGTCTGTCTGTCTGTCTGTCTGTCTGTCTGTCTGTTTGAACGCAAACTAGTCCCTCAGTTTTTGAGATATTTGGCTGAAATTTGGTATGCGGCCACCATTTTCCAATATAGGAATCATTTGTCGGAACCAGCAAGATCGGACCAATATAACATATAGCTCCCATACAACCGATTATTCCGATAAATGGATTTTGGGCTATAACTCCTGTAATTAAACACGAAGGAACTTGAAATTTTATAAGTGTTGCTATTTTGATATGTGAAATATCGATGCTGAAAATCATAGAGATGGGATATATATTTCACATAGCTTCCATACAATCGATTATTCCGATAAACGGATTTTGGGCTATAACTCCTGTAATTAAACACGTAGGAACGTGAAATTTTGTAAGTATTGCTATTTTTATATGTGAAATATCGATGTTGAAACTCATAGAGATGGGATAAATATTTCACATAGCTCCCATACAATCGATTATTCCGATAAACGGATTTTGGGCTATAACTCCTGTAGTTAAACACGTAGGAACGTGAAATTTTGGACGTATTGCTATTTTTATATATGAAATATCGATGTTGAAAATCATCGAGATTGGATAAATATTTCACATAGCCCCCATACAATCGATTGTTCCGATAAACGGATTTTGGTAGATAACTCCTGTAATTATATAGGTAGGAACGTGAAATTTTGGAAGTATCGCTATTTTTATATGCGAAATATCGATGTTGAAAATCATTGAGATGGCATAAATATTTCACATAGCTCCCGTACAATCGATTATTCCGATAAGCGGATTTTGGGCTATAAGTCCTGTAATTAAACACATAGGAACGCGAAATTTTGGAAGCATCGCTATTTTTATATGTAAAATATCGATGTTGAAAATCATTGAAATGGGATAAATATTTCACATAGCCCCCATACAATCCATTGTTCCGATAAACGGATTTTGGTAGATAACTCCTGTAATTATATCGGTAGGAACGTGAAATTTCGTAAATGTTGCTATTTTAGAATGTGGAATGTCGATGTTAAAAATCAATGAGATTGGACCAATATAACACATCGTCCCCATATAATCGATAGCTCCGATAATTTCGGTATGAGCTAAAGTTAAATTCACACAGGCTGTACTGGGGATCAAACAGTGAAAATCGTGACGCTTATTCATGAAAGGTATTTAGCCTTCGGCACAGCCGAAGACAGCTTTCCATACTTGTTTAAACTATATTTATTTCAACGAAAACTCTGAAAAACGGGTTTTTGGCCTTGAAACCAGAGTCTGGGGGTTATATAATTATTTTGAAGTGTGTTTCGTGTATAACTCGATCAGATGAACAACCTCTACTAGGTCGCATGCTGGAAAAAATTGAATTTTTGCTTTTTTATGCATCGATGTTTTCTTAAAACAATATCTACTCATCAAGGGGGCAATACCCACCGCCTGTGACATCGACATGTCAAATTTGACTTCAGGTATGCACGCTAGAGAACTAGATATTTTCCTCATAGGGATGATACGCAACTTCTCTTGATAAAAAAGGGCAAAACTATCGGAACAATCGTCACCCAACAAACATCGAGCACCAAAAACTCAAACGTTTGAGAAAACATCTATTCTCAATTTTTTCTCAAATGTTGTTTATATAGCAGGATTATTTGTTGAACTATATTAATTAAAAAAGTATTAATTAAAATTTAACTGCATAAATGGAAACTCGCTTTTTATTAAAATGGGTATTTGTTTTGCATGATTGGCATCTCTGAATGAATATTTCAATGAGAGCATGTGGATTGCATTTCGAGCCACTCCGCTCAGTTTTAGAAACGTTTGAAAATTCTGCCGTTCTCAATTTGGAAATCAGGGAGCCTTTTAGGTTGAGATGATTGGTTCTCAAATGCATCTCAAATTGAGATTAGCTAAAAATGTTTGTTGGGCAATATGCTGCTGGGTACAAGAGCATACATGTGTGTGTATGTAGGGCTTGCGCCGAAAAGCTTACTACACATTCAGACCACTTTCGTATGTTTGCTCCGCCCTTTTCACATTAAAGCTGCAGAAGGATGTTGGGACACATAATAGACATGGCAAAAAAAAAAGGTAGGGGAATATATCATAAAGTGTGTGTATTGTCAGATGGTGAAGTATCATTTCAACCGAGACGAAAATGATAGGGTACATTTTGTATACCCAATTGGCCGCTGTAAGACTTATATTCAATTCAATTCAAGTTATAGTGTATTTAAATGTTTTCAATTTTACATTTATGAAGCAGATTCTCAATAACAGATTAGGCTTCACGGTTTATTTCTGAGATTAAGAAAAATGGCGGTCCAGAGTCGCCATTAAAAATTTAGGTCTCGTCAATTTTTAAAGAAATATTTAAAATAGATACCACACCACAAATTGGAAGAGAAGTTCGAGATTAATATCCCCGGAGCTGTACCAACCAAAAATGGCAAAGTACTCTAATCAATACTCTGTAGAGTATTCCAATACCGGAATATCCAATAGTAGTGCAATCTATATATATATATAAATGAAATGGTGTCCAGTCGTCACGCCAAAACTCGAAAACGGCACAGTTCATGTGGCACCTCCCATACAAATTTTTTTCTTCAAGATGAATATCTCGAAAAGGCTTTAAGGTAGGGACCTGAAAATTGTTACAGAGCTATAGGATAACAAGGGGGCGTGGCACCTGCCTTACGAATGAAATACTTCATAGTCCATATCTCGGGAAGTATTTAGGTTAGACCACTGAAATTTCAGGTGGAGTTAAATAAGATTAATCCCTACCATCTCCAAAAAACTGAAGATAAAGAAAAAGGGGCGTGGCACCTTCCATACGAAGGAAACATTTCTTAGTCCATATCCGTGCAAGTATTTATGTTAGACCACTGAAATTCGGTGAGGGTTTATATGTGATCGATTCCTAACACCTCCCAAAAAACTCGAGTTAACGAAAAAGGGGCGTGGCACCTGTCATACGAATGAAATACTTCATAGTCCATATCTCGAGAAGTATTTAGGTTGAGACCACTGAAATTTCAGGTGGAGTTAAATAAGATTAATCCCTCTCATCTCCAAAAAAACTGAAGATAAAGAAAAATGTGGCATGGCACCTTTCATACGAATGAAATACTTAATAGTCCATATCTCTGGAAGTATTTAGGTTAGACCAATGAAATTTTGTTAGGAGTTATATGAGATCAATCCCTGCCTCCTCCAAAAAAATGGGGATAACGAAAAAGGGGGCGTGGTTTTTCCTATACGAAGGAGAAAGGGATATGGATTAAAATAGATATAGGGATCGGGTTAGAGAAACATGCAGGGAAATAAATTTGTGGCAGGACAACGTCTGCCGGGTCAGCTAGTTGCATATAAAAAAGGTGGTCCAATTAACATGGCGATGTCCCAAGATTGGACCACCTGCATACAATTAGTACTCCATAGAGCACTCCAATGTAAAGCGAGAGTTGGACTGGGTGTTCCTCTCTCGCTACGCTTTCTACTCCAACTGGAGTAGTCTAGTTGGACCTTTTTTGGAAAATACTCTTGTGTGGGTGTTCCTTGGATTACGGGATGAAGTACTCCTTGTTGGATTAGGTGGTCCAATCCTAGGACATCGTCGTGTTAATTGGAGTACCTTTTTATATGGAATTGGGGTTTTCTTGGAGTAGTATGGGTACTCCAACGTTTTCACAGGGTATTGCACTAAATTATTATTAATATATATTATTTTTTCAGCAATTCCGTTATTGTATTCATGCGCATTTGTCTAGCGTAGATGCATATTTTCCACATCTCGGTATTCAATCGAAGCACCTCCTACTTGGGAAGTCTACGAATCAAATGCGGAGTATATATTTAGCTAAAGCCAAAGGAAAACGGAAAAATAACAGAAAAAAAACTAAGAAAAATCATGGCGTCAAATGCAAGTTGCACTTGCCATATACCTAAACACCATGCTTGTGGAAATCGTACTACGTACATATACACCTTAAAATTCATATACCTACATACATATGTAGTAAGCATATATTTACTGAGTTTGTAGTAAATAAGTGAAAATGCAATTTATTTACTTCAGTGTCATAATATTTTTTATCGTCGAACTTCCTTGCTCCCCGTTTTCCTTCCTTTATTCTAGTTCAGCACTGAACTAGCAATTTGTCCATGGAAAATTGCTTTTCTGTGCATTTGTCAAATAAATTTGATTTCTTCTTGGTTTTATTTTAGTACCACTCATTGGATACTCTTTCCTCTTGAGCAACTTCAGATAGTTGCCATAGATGTTTTTCAGTACTTTTTTTGCAAAGTTGGATCATCAGTGGTTTGCTCGATGTCAACTTAACAATACTTTTTGCAATATTTTTTTTTTTTGTATATTTATTTTGTGTATACCATTAAAAACACGTCTTTAAATTTAAATTGGATTTTAAAAAGTTGATCAAAAAGCAGTTTTTTGCATTTGTTTAACTATGAAAGAATAATAATAAGGGCGGATAGACACATTACCTATACCGAACAAATCTAATTAAGTTCATAAACCATAATTTTCTTTTAATTTTAATTAAAAAGTATTCGTAAAGCCATTATTATTTCCAATTGGGTTGAGAAATCAAGCCAAATTCAATTGATAATGGAAATAAAATAATTATGGTCTTATTGCCTTTTCCAAAAATTCTATTTAGGTTAGGTTAGGTTCAAGTTGCCACAGAGGCACACTTAGGCCAGTTTTGAAAGGCCCGTTGTGATACCACCAACACTAGGAAACTCAGCCCCTTGACCCGGCCATATGGAAAATTCCTGAGTTGTTGGGACTTTCCACATAGCAGAATCCCGGGACTGACACTCCTTAACCGACACCGTTACTCCTTCTCGAACCACTTAGATAACTTTATGAAGGCCATCAAGTCCTTTATGTCCAGCTTCTCGATCTGGCGTAGGCTATCCAGGAAGGGAAGGCGGGCAGTTGCAAATGAGGTGCTTCACCGTTTTCTCTTCCTAATCATCGTCGGTAGGGCACAGCTAACCTTTCTGCGTGTCTACCAATAAGGCAGTGCTCAGTTAAAAAACCTATTAATATGGAGATTTCCCTCCTTCTTATGGCGTGAATGTCTCTAGATCTTTTGTGATCCCATTTTGGCCAGGTTTGTTTGGATGTCCGGCACCCTGGGAATTGTTGCCACCTTTCGTTGGCTTGACGGGGTGTGTACTCCTTCAGCATTAGCTTGCATGTGGAAAATGGCATACCTAAGCGCTCTTTATCCCTCAATGTCCCTGTGTCCCGGGACCCATGTGAGGTTCACGCAGTTCTGTTGGGCCATCTCTTGAAGAGATCGACGACAGCAGAACGTCAGTTCAGAGTTGAACGAATAAGAGCCAAGAGCTTTGATGGCCGCCTGACTGTCGCTGAAAATAACGATATCCTCGCCGATAGCGCGTTTACTTATCCAATTCGTCGCATCCAAGATTGCTTAGACTTCAGCCTGGAAGACGCTGCAATGGCCAGAAGATAGAATTTAAAATATTATGGAAAGATTTTGAAAAATAAATTGGAATAAAAAATTGCTTGAATTTTAATTCCTAGAATTAATTTTTTAATATTATATGAATATAAAATTTCAGTGGTCGAATTTCACAATTTATGAAAAAAATCGCGAGATTTTTAATTTTAAAATCCTACCATTGAATATTTGAAATTCATATCTTATTAAAAGTGAATATTTGGAATTAAAAGTCGTGCGAATGAATATTTTAACTTCATATCACTCGACTACCTTGCTTAAATAATTTAGAAACTCAAACTATTGAATATCTATGGCCGCTTTCTCGACTGCCTGTTAACGTCAAAGTTCACTGTCAATTTACCATCAATTTAAAACAGATACTTCTTTTGCCATTTATTTTAACAGGAGAATGAACTGGCCGATAAATTAATAGTGAGCATTACCCCGAAACGGGTTGTGCGCTGGGTTTGGGGCCCGCAACGTAAAAAACTTAATTCCAATGAAAACGAATTCAAAGCCTCGGATGAGAACCCCCTTTAATGTTGACGACCCGGCAAAACGAATAAGGCATAATGATTTGGATATTAGGGCATGCACCGGGAATTTCCGGACCCTTTCAAGGGACGGAACCGCTGCCCGACTGGTTGATGTCCTCATAGGCGCAAATGCCGACATCACCGCCCTGCAGGAAATGCGATGGACGGGGCAAGGAAAGATGACCATCGGTCCTTGTGACGTATACTACAGTGGCCAGATGCGCGGCAAAGCGCGTGGTGTAGGATTTGTGGTGGGAAAGAGACTTCGCCGCCAAGTACTAGCGTTCACTCCTGTGGACGAGCGTCTCGCTGCGATCCGCATCAAGGCGAGGTTTTTCAACATAACATTTATCTGCGCATATGCGCCGACTGAGGAGACGGACGACGCAGAGAAGGACTCCTTCTACGACAAACTTGAACAAGCCTATGATCGCTGCCCCCTGCATGATATCAAAATCGTGCTTGGCGACTTTAATGCCAAGGTGGGCAAGGAAGGAGTCTTTGGTCTTACAGTTGGAAAATTCAGTCTCCACGATATAACATCACCCAACGGCACTAGGTTGATTGACTTCGCCGCTTCCCGTAATATGGTCATCAGTAGTACCAGGTTCCAGCATAAGCGAATACACCAAGCCACCTGGCTGTCCCCTGATCAAAGAACAATAAACCAGATTGAACATGTCATGATCGACGGCAGACGCAGCTCCACCGTTCTAGACGTGCGTACCCTACGCGGTCCCAATATCGACTCGGACCATTATCTTGTTGCAGCCAAGATACGCACACGCCTCTGTGCAACGAAGAAAGTACGCGCAGTAACGGAAGGAAAGTTTGACGTCGAGAAGCTGCGCGTGACACAGACAGCTGATAATTTCTCCACTCGACTCTCACACCTGCTATCAGAGAGCAATCCTCGACCTAACGATGTAACCGAGCAATGGAATCATATCTCTCACTCATTACGTACCGCCGCTGAGGCCACTATAGGGTTTCAGCGAGCCCGCAAGAACAACTGGTACGATGAGGAATGCACCACAGCCTCGGTCAAAAAGGACGCAGTGTACACAGTGTATGGCAACGCTATCGTGAGGCGAAGAAGGAAAAGAGACGTCTTTTCAGAAAAAAAAACGTGAGGCCGAACGGCGTGAGTGTGAGGAGCTTGAGATGCTGGCTGACAGGAATGATGCCCGAAAATTCTATGAAAAGATCCGGCGGATGACGGAAGGTTTAAAGACCGGGGCAAGTTCCTATAAGGACAATAACGGCGACCTGGTAACCGACGTACAGAATGTACTTAAATTATGGAGGGAGCACTTCTCCTCCCTGCTAAATTGCGAGGGAGACGTCGAACCCGATACCCCAATCCCTGACGATGGAAAAGTCGTCCAACCACCTGACTATGATGAGGTGAGGATAGCAATATCCCGGCTCAAAAACAACAAATCGCCTGGGAAAGACGGACTACCCGCCGAGCTGTTCAAACACGGAGGCGAAGAGCTGGTAAAAATCATGCATCAACTCTTATGCAGAATATGGTCAGATGAGTGCATGCCTCCAGATTGGAATTTAAGTGTGCTCTGCCCAATCCACAAGAAAGGCGATCCCGCTAACCCCACCAACTACCGCGGAATCAGTCTTCTTAATATCGCATATAAGGTTCTTTCTAGCGTATTGTATGAAAGACTGAAGCCCATCGTAGACAAACTGATTGGACCTTATCAGTGTGGCTTTAGACCTGATAAGTCTACCATCGACCAGATTTTCATGATACGCCAAATCCTGGAGAAGACCCATGATAAAAGGATCGACACTCACCATCTCTTTGTCGATTTTAAAGTCGCTTTTGACAGCGCAAAAAGGAGTTGCCTGTATGCCGCCATGTCTGAATTTAACTTCCCTGCAAAGCTCATACGGCTTTGCCAAATGACGTTGAGCAAAACCAACAGCTCCGTCAGAATCGGGAAGGACCTCTCTGAGCCATTGGAAACCAAACGAGGTTTCAGACAGGGTGACTCCCTTTCGTGCGATTTCTTTAACCTGATGCTGGATAAGATAATTCGAGCAGCAGAGCTAAACCGCAATGGCACAATCTTTTACAAGAGCGTGCAACTGCTGGCGTATGCCGATGATATTGATATCATTGGCCTTAACAGTCGCGCCGTAAGCGCTGCTTTCTCTGGGTTGGATAAGGAAGCGAAAAAAGTGGGTCTTGCGGTGAACGAGGACAAGACGAAGTATCTGCTCTCATCAAAGAAACAATCGGCGCACCTGCGCCTTGGCAGCCAAGTCACCGTTGATAGCTACAAGTTTGAAACGGTGAGAGACTTCGTCTATTTGGGAACCAGTATTAACACCGAAAATAATATCAGTCTAGAAATCCAACGGAGAATCACCCTTGCCAACAAGTGTTACTTTGGACTAAGTAGGCAATTGAGAAGTAAAGTCCTCTCTCGACAAACAAAGATCACGCTCTATAAGGCTCTCATCATACTAGTCCTGATGTACGGCTCGAAATCATGGACAGTGTCAAGAGAAGATGAGATGGCCCTTGGAGTATTTGAGAGAAAAGTTCTCCGGAAGATTTATGGTCCTTCCCGTGATGCCAACGGCGAGTATCGAAGGAAATTTAACGATGAGCTGTACGAGCTTTACGCAGACCTGACCATAGTTCAGCGGATTAAAGCCCAAAGGCTCCGCTGGCTGGGTCATGTTATGCGAGTGGACAAAGAAGCACCAGCACAGAAAGTTTTCCTATCGACACCCGAATTCGGCAGCAGAGGAAGGGGGAGACCTCGACTGTGATGGAAACAACAGGTGGAGGATGACTTGAACTCCCTTGGGGTTTCCAATTGGCGTCAGTTATCGCTAAAGAGGAATGACTGGCGTGCTTTGATACGAAACGGCCAAAATCGCCTAGGCGGTTAAGCGTCATTATGACGCAAGCCAAGATTAGATTAAAGTTGACAGCTAGTCGAGAAAACGGCCCTTATATTCACAGGGCAGTGGTTTTAGTAGCAATAGTATGATCACTTTCAATCTGAAACTTCGAGAATCACAGTGTTCTCCAAAAAAATGGGACATAATTCTCAAATCGAGAAAACTATAAATTATAATTTTTCGAATAAAGGTGATGGCCCAATGCATGTTTGCTTTGCTGGCTTTGCTTCGAGAAATGTCAAAATTCTTTTGAACTCTACTTAAATGTATGAGACAAATAGGACTCTTAGGAGTTTATGTGGTGAAATTTCATAGTCCCAAGTAACACTGTAGGCTGGGTGTCATAATCCGAAATAAAAATGAGACAAAATCCCAAGTAAGAAAATTCGCGGGATTTTTTATTCCAAATTTTCATTTCATATTATGATTTCAGTCGAAACGAGTGGCTATAAAAATTTAATGTATTTAAATTTGTTCCTTTAGGACCCTAAAGAAGCGTCCCTCAAAGTTTGAGCGAAATCCGAGACTAGTCAGCAACGAATTTTGCTAATATTAGACGTTTTTATATGGATTGCACATTATTATTTTAGAATATTATTTTAAAAATATTATTTTAAATATTATTTCAAATATATTTAGGGTACTCAGAGTACCCTTTTAAATTTAGAAGGTTTTAAAATTGCCACATTACCACTTTGGAACTGTGAGCACCCCTCCTCCGCTTCTTACATTGGCCTTTGCAAATACGGGCACATTTCAGCTGAAATTATAATAGCATTTTAATTTTTTAAATAAATTAGAAAATGTAAACAAAACTTACTTTTTTCTTTTTCTGTTTTTCTAAATATTTGAAAGGAAAACAAAACTACAATTTTCAATTTTGCCACAAATTTATACATAGGAATAAGCCCGGCAATATTGTCACAAAGTCGTATCTTCGATCTGCAGGCAAAACAAAGACAAAAAATTTGAAACCTGTAGCTCGTTTCTATAACTTTTCGTTATAATAATGATCAATTTGCTATCGCAAGGCTCGTATCACTTTCGATATGAAAAATGTTTCTGTAACACACTCAATTCACCTTGCGGTAAAATAGTGGTGAGTTTTTATCATATCGATATAGGCTGTGTGCCAAACGGTTTAAAAAAGCAAATTTTGACAGAGCGATGTTAAATTCTGGCAGTTATCGTGGTGAATATGAACGTCAGAATTTGACCTAGCCCCCAATCAATAATGTGAGCACAGGGATGCATGTGCTGTTAACATTCATATTATTTCACATAAATTTATGTTCACATGCGTTATTTAACACTAAAATATAATATAATGCGAATAATACGCAATATAAATGCATGAAAAACACGTAAAATGAGAATTGATTCACAAAGCATCTGCTTTTGCACGTGCTTTTTCCATACGTCAAAATTTACTACTGTCATAATTTAACGTTTCGTTTGGCACAGCAAAATGGCAAATATTCGTTCACCATAGGAAATTTGTTCACCTCATTTTACTCTGACGAAAAATGTTTTCAATTAGCACACAGCCATAATAAACGAAATGGAACATAGCATCTATCATTAATAGCAAAAAAGTATAATAACAAACAAAGTGCAGTGAATTTCCAAATTGTTAATAATTAAGGTAATTGTCTACTTTAGCTGTCAACTGCTAATTAATTAGCTAAAATTATGGAAGGGGCTCAAAAGACGGGGTTTGGCCTCAGGATCATGAATCCGGAAGTGCTTTTTTAATATTTTGTTTCTTTGAAGAGATATTTGCAAACAAAGATGCAAATTTTCATGTGGTTGTTGTAATTTTATTAGACTGTACCCAAAAACGTGCGAAAGAATGCGTATGCGTGCCACGGTTCAGGCAATCACCCGGACTTGGGATGGCGTAGCCCAGGGTTATTTTTTATAAGCGCGGCCAAAGGTCTCCAACTCAGAAAGGTGTTTCGCACTTAAATACCATGGATTCCGCCCCAATTTTTGTATCGGACCTGCACTGAGAGAAATGCATGGAATGTTGTGACAATATCGCTATTGATAGCGACGAGTTTGATGCAATATTCATTCAGAATGAGCGAGTTATCAAATATTATTTGCTCCCAATAAAAAGTAACATGACATGTCAACCATTTCGATATGATATACTATTTGTTATATTTATGGATAGAATATTAATATATTTGAACGGGATGTCCATATCTATGGTCGTGATATGAATTTCTATTGTTGGTATATCCATATCCATATTTACTGCATAGTAATAATGGTAGAGACAGCGTATTAATATATATGGACGAAATGTAAATTTTTCTGGGACGCATAATCATAATCATAGCTGTTAAGTAATGATTACGATTAGTAATCGGTTATTTTCTAAAAAGAATTGTAATGATTATTTAATGTGCGTTTGAAATATTGGGATTACGTAATGATTACGATTATAAAGAATCAAAAAGTAATCATGATTACTTTAGATTACTGAAAAGAATCAAAAATAATCAAAAAGAATCAAAATAAGTAATTGATTCTTTTCAGCGATTCTTTTTGATTATTTTTGATTACTTTTGGTTGTTTGGTATTTTGGATTGAAAGTAATCAAAAATAATCAAAAAGAATCGCTGAAAAGAATCAATTACTTTTTTTGATTCTTTTTGATTATTTTTAATTCTTTTCAGTAATCTAAAGTAATCATGATTACTTTTTGATTCTTTATAATCGTAATCATTACGTAATCTAGTTGGGACCAAGATAATCGTAATGTAATCAATTACTTCACTATCAAATACAAAGTAATCAGATTACTAATCATTACGATTAGTAATCAAAACTTAACAGGTATGATCATAATAGTTCAACAATTTTTACTATGGATTTTCTAACAATATTACAACTTGTTGGAGCGTTTTTTTTTTAATTCAAAATTTTTTTAATTTCTTATGATTGAACATTTTTCTAAAAATTTTATAAAATGCCGTAGCCGAATGGTAGAATACTGGGCTAACGTGCCAGAGGAGCAGGGTTCGAATCTTACTGAAACCAGATGTTAAATTATATCAAATTTTGTTTTTTTAAACTATTTAGAATTTATCAATAGTTTATATGGATACCATTTCAATAGTGATTTATCAAAAAAGCATTGATGAAACATCCATATTCATTGATGGGACAGAATTATCAATTTTTATTTAATGTGATATCAATAATTATGGATGTTCCATCCATAGATTTCCCTCCGTGTGGGTAATTTTTAATTTTTTTTGACCATAACTTTTTACAAAAACAAAATAATAAAATAGCGCTTCCGGATTCGTGATCCTGATGCCAAACCCCGTCTTTTGAGCTATCTCACACACAGTTTTAGATAATTTATTAGCAGTTGACCCCTAAAGGAAACAAATACCTTTTTGGCCTTCATTAGCTCCAAAAGTTTTTAAAAAGTTAATTAGAAAACAAAAAATCTAAATTAGTTACCAACGAACTTCACTCATTTTCGTTTTAACGTATAATATCACGACCTTCGGAGCTAGTGATATGAATAACGCGAGAAATATCGAAAATACATACTCACCACTCATACAGAAACACTACCTTTCGATAACCATGAATCAGGGTTGCATTTTGCGATATAATTCGTATCGCAAGGATACAAAAACGGGCTACTGGTAAATTGTCAAAATATTGCCAGCTGGCAATATTAGAATGGCTGGTAGTTTGGGACTGTGAGTACCCTAATTATTTCATAAATATTTAAAATAGTTATTTTCGTAAAGCCTATAGTTCTCGAGCTGGAGCCACCTTTTCTCCATGCATAATATCAAAAAATACTAGTCGGGTAAATTTAGTTTATCTTCTATAACAAAAATTCCGACAGGGAATCTTTCTCTTGGAGAGCTTAGGTTCGCCCCAAGGAAGAATTCTGTAAAAGTTCCCATCGCTCCCATTTGTGCTAAAGAAGGTATTCGGGGTTGAAAGTGGAGAAAAATAAAAAAACCTCAAATTTGGATTTTTGTCCCCGAATAACTTTTTTTTGCCAGAAATGGGATCGATGGGGACTTTTGCAGTTTTCTTTCCTGGGGCGAACCTAAGCTCTCCAAAAAAATTTCCTGTGGGAATTTTCGTTATACAAGATAAACTAAATTAACCGGACTAGTATTTTTTGATATTATACAAGGAGAAAAGGTGGCCCCAGCTCGAGAACTATAGGCTTTATGAAAATAACTATTTTTATTTTCGATGGAGGACTTCGTGACAAAATACGGCAAAAGAACATTTTTCTACGCGTACTAAATTTTTCGAAAAAAAATTCTGAAAATTCCATACGTAGCATATATTTTCATATAATTTACAGTTACGATATTACAGAACTGGTTACCCTTAGAGAAAAAATACCAGGACCATATTTGTAGAGAATTTCCAGGTCTACAACTTGGTCTCAGGTAATTTTTAGAAAAAACTTACCGCTTTCGAGAAAAAAATTGACATTTGTACAGCTGTATGCAAAGATTGGGCTCTGTGGGAATTTTTGTTATTTTACTACTATTTTATGTCTATATTGACCGGACTATTTCTTTTCAAATATAAATTCAGAAAAACAGAAAAATAAAAAAGGTAAATTTTGTTTACATTTTCTAATTTATTTAAATAATTTAAATGTTTTTATAATTTCAGCTGAAAAGTGTCCGTATTTTCAAAGGCCAATGTAAGAAGCAGAGCAGGGGTGCTCACAGTTCCAAAGTGGTAATGTGGCAATTTTAAAACCTTCTAAATATAAAAGGGAACTGTGAGTAGGTATCCAAATTATTTTAAAAATATTTAAGAAAGCGCCGCAGGCGAAAATTTGGAATAAAAAATCGCGCGATTTTTAATTCCAAATTTTTATTTTTTTTGTTATTTTAGAATATTATTTCAAAAATATTTAAGAAAGCACCGCAGTCGAAAATTTGAAATAAAAAATCTACAAAATTGGTGTCATTGTAGCGGTACAATCCAACACCGGCTACGCCATGCACAGTACTTCTGCGTAGGCGGCTTTCGGCCGCTCTCCAAAAAAATAACCCTGGGCTACGCCATCCCAAGTCCTTCTGCGAAGTACACCCGGCTACGCCATGCACAGTACTTCGACACATTTTTTATTGAAAAAAAAAAAAATCACTTATTGGATTTTTGTAATTTTACTTGTTGATTTCGACTTAATATATGTTAAAATGCATATCAAACGAAAGGGGTTTTAAATACCGGTACCAATTATGTAAAAATCGATTCATTAGTTTTGGATATATTTACGATTTTAATTGCATGATTTTCCAATAAACACTATATATGACAGATTTTTTCAACCTGAGTATATTTAGCAGCGGCTTTAGTGACAGCCGCATTAGCGGGCGATCATTTCAGAGCAGGTTAGTGTAATAGGACAGACTGCGGTTTAGAAATTTCTAATCTCCTTGACTTTTGGTTCGGTGACCAGTAAAAAGGTGATGAAAAATGTCTAAACACAATTCGAAACCATTTGATAAGTGCCCGTAAGCGAGGAAATTGTACAATCATGGTACCTTGTAATTGTTGTAGCTTTTCCAACTTGTTCGCTAATAAAAACAAGAGCAATTTAGGAAAAATTATTCCAAACGGTCAAAAGTCCACTTAATTAAACGGTGGGAACAAAGAAAAAAACTATACGGAAATCTCTATGGTTTTATGAGAAAATTTTCAATGATAAAATTAAGTGCATTTCTTCTTATTTTGTTCGCGATCTCTTATAATTGCGTTATTTGGAAGAACAACTTGTAATTTCCTTTCAAGATTTCCGTAGAAATGCGAAAAAAGTAAAACAGAGAAAGCTTCTTAATATTCGAAGATTTCTCTATGAAAACAATAATAGACATTAGAAACATTAATTAGACTTTCTCTACATTAATTAGACTTTATCTACAAATATATGAAGCACATCTTCTTCAAAACTATACAGATATCAACAATTAGACGCTGGCAAGCATAAGTACATGATAGCCTGATGGTAAACAGCAGGGTTTAGCATTCCAAAAATTGTAAGTTCGATTCTCGGTGAAGGCATTAATTTTTTACCACGCTTTTATTAGGTTCACTTGTATGTTTGCTTGTTTGTTTGTTTGTTTGCTTGTATGTATGTGACTCTCGTTCGGTCTAAGCCCCAGTGGCCCAAAAACCGTAAAATGTCCCTACAATATGGGTATCAAACGAAAGGGGAAGACCCCAGGTTTCATTTGGACTTCCATATATTTCGATAAATTTATGAATAACTGAGTTATCGGTAAAAATGTGGTTGCCCGAAAACCTTAAAATTTCCCTACAATATGGGTATCAAACGAAAGGGGAAGATCCCAGGTTTCATTTGGACTTCGATATATTTCGATAAATTTATCGATAACTGAGTTATCGGTCAAAATGTGGTTGCCCGAAAACCTTAAAATTTCCCTACAATATGGGTATCAAACGAAAGGGGAAGGCCCCAGGTTTCATTTGGACTTCGATATATTTCGACAAATTTATCGATAACTGAGTTATCGGTCAATATATTATTGCCCAAAAACCTTAAAAATTCCTTACAATATGGGTATCAACGAAAAGGGGAAGACCCAAGGTTTCATTTGGACCTCGATATATTTCGATAAATTTATCGATAACTGAGTTATCGGTCAAAATGTGAATGCCCGGAAACCTTAATATTTTCCTACAATATGGGTACCAAACGAAAGGGGCAGGTCCCAGGTTTCATTTGGACATCGACATATTTCGATAAATTTATCGATAACTGAGTTATCGGTCAAAATGTGAATGCCCAAAAACCTTAATATTTCCCTACAATATGGGTACCAAACGAAAGGGGAAGGTCCCAGGTATCATTTGGACAGCGACATATTTCGATAAATTTTTCGATAACTGAGTTATAGGTTAAAATATGATTGCCCAAAAACCTTAAAATTTCCCTACAATATGGTTGTCAAACGAAAGGGGAAGGTCCCAGGTTTCATTTCGACATCGATATATTTTGATAAATTTATCGATAACTGAGTTGTCGTCAAAATGTGAGGCCCAAATACATTGAAATTCCCTACAATATGGGTATCAAACGAATGGGGAAGGCCCCAGGTTTCATTTGGACTTCGATATATTTCGATAAATTGATCGATAATTTCATAGGACATTTGACTAAAAAGTAAAGAATAAATATAGTTTAAAAAAACTTAAACTCACGCTTTTAGAGTGTATTGAACTAAAAAGTTGAAAATAATTTTAAAACCCCTACACAGTAGTATTGTGGAAAAAGCGTGGTCCGAGCGCAAGACGCTTTTCCTACATAATGCTAGTTTTTTTACTACGCTTTCATTAGCTTTACTTTTACATATGTACATTCATATGAATGTTTGCTTGCATGTATGTAGCTCCACTTCAGTCTGTCATTGGGACTTCAGACTGTCCCAAAAACCTTGAAAGATGCCTTAAATATGGGTATCAAACGAAAGGCAAGGTCCACAGGTTTCTATTGGACTTTGGAATATTTCGATATATTTATCGATAATATTGAAAATTGCCTACAATATGGGTATCAAACGAAAGTGGAGGCCCAGAGGTTTCGTTTGCACTGCGGTATATTTCGATATATTTATCGATTACTTCATAACACATTTAACTAAAAAGTAAAAAATAAATATAGTTTAAAAAGCGAAAACACACGCTTTTAAAGAATATTGCACTAAAAAGGTAAAAATAAACTAAATAAAAAACGAAGATTATGGAATAAAGCGGACCACGGTTTTTCCACAATACTACTGTTTTAAAATTATTTTCAACTTTTTAGTTCAATACACTCTAAAAGCGTGAGTTTTAGTTTTTTTAAACTATATTTATTTTTTACTTTTTTAATTTGAACTATTAAAAATAAAATCTTTTCAATAATATGTGATTTCCCTTGGAAAACATTAATAAGATTTTCTCTACAATAATATATGATTTCTCTTGGAAAACATTATTAAGATTTTTTCTACAAATATATGAAGCACATCTTCTAAAAAAAAAACCATACAGATATCTTATCATTTTTGTTCTATTTTATTAGGTACTTTTGGCTCTGTGTAGATGTGCTTTTAAGATGTGGGTTTTTGGCATAAAATATTAAATGTTTTTTAAGCTGAATATCACAGAATACGGCGTTTATTTTAAACAAACTCAGGGGCGGATATACCTCTAGAAGCGCCCTGGGCAAACAAAACAAGCCGCGCCCCAATATTTCCAAAAAAAACCGTACTTGCCATCGTGTGGTGACATTTCATTACTGATATCCCAGCCAGCATTTTTTAAAAATTTTGAACATAAAATATTCAAATATCATTCTACAAATGATTAAAAAACGATCAAATTCAAGTGCATTTTCTATTCGAATATGATCGAGTTGTCTGGAGAAAAGTGTGCGCTAAATGTGATTATTCAGATATATTCATTTATGATGTAGAAATATAATCAGTTTCGATTCATTTTTGGAAACATTTTATGATTACTTTGTAATCATTTTATGATCGTAATTTGAAGGGCTTAGAACCAAAAGGATCTAAGTAACAGGGACGTTGAATTGAGATAATTAAGGTTAAAGTAAATTACTTATTGTAAATTCTGGGGAAATGCGTTTGAAATGATTCCTGTCTTAATGAATGCAGGTTAGTCAACTAATACAAAGGATGCTTACTACAGATGGAAAATAAATGTAAATTTCCAAAAATTATTGCAAAAATTTCCAAAAATTATTGAAATAAAATTTCAAACGTTGATTGCTCTGCCAAAAGAACATGTAGAATTTTTCCGAGTATGCAGTTTTGTAGCCCGTTTAATTTTAGTAAAATAAAGAGCTAAATTTAAGTTCGTAGGAAGTCTCGCTGATTTTTGCAATTTTTTTTCTGGATCTCTTGGCCGAGCAATCAACGTTCGAAATTTTATTGCAAGCATTTTTGGAGCCAGAAGGGTCTAAGGGTCTCTGCGCTTGGCACTTTGTTAGACTAAAATTAAACGGGTTACAAAACTGCATACTTGAAAAAATTCTGCATGTTCTTTAGGCCGAGCAATTGAATTTTAATGCTTGGAGGAGCGCACTTAGATCCTTTTGGCTCCAATCATTAATGCAATAAAATTTGCAAAATGGTTTGGATCGCATTGTCAACAAATAGATACTATATTTATCTATACAAATATGGTTATAACTCAATTTAAATAAATATAGTTTAAAAAAACTAAAACTCACGCTTTTAGAGTGTATTGAACTAAAAAGTTGAAAATAATTTTAAAACCCCTACACAGTAGTATTGTGGAAAAAGCGGGGTCCGCTTTGTTCCATAATCTTCGTTTTTTATTTAATTTATTTTTACCTTTTTAGTGCTATATTCTTTAAAAGCGTGTGTTTTCGCTTTTTAACCTATATTTATTTTTTACTTTTTAGTTAAATGTGTTATGAAGTAATCGATAAATATATCGAAGTATACCGCAGTCAAAACGAAACCTCTGGCCTCCACTTGCGTTTGATACCCATATTGTAGGCAATTTTCAATATTATTGTACAATCTCATTTTGACCGATAACTCAGTTATCGATAAATATATCGAAATATTCCAAGGTCCAATAGAAACCTGTGGACCTTCCCTTTCGTTTGATACACATATTGAAGGCATATTTCAAGGTTTTTCGGACCGTCTGAAGTCCAAATGACAGACTGAAGTGGAGCTACATACAAGCAAGCAAACATACATATGAATGTGCATATGTACAAGTAAAGCTAATGCATTGTGTATCATTGTGTATTGATACACAATGAGCTAATGAAAGCGTAGTAGAAAAACTAGCATTATGTGGGAAAAGCGTCTTGCGCTCGATATACCAAAATTATGGGACAAAGCGGGCCACGCTTTTTCCACAATACTACTGTGTAGGGGTTTTAAAATTATTTTCAACTTTTTAGTTCAATACACTCTAAAAGCGTGAGTTTTAGTTTTTGTAAACTATATTTATTTTTTACTTTTTAGTCAAATGTCCTATGAAATTATCGATAAATTTATCGAAATATGTCGATGTCCAAAGAGACCTGGGGCCTTCACCTTTCGTTTGATACCCATATTGTAGGGAAATTTTAAGGTTTTCGGGCAACCACATATTGACCGATAACTCAGTTATCGATAAATTTATCGAAATATGTCGATGTCCAAAGAGACCTGGGGCCTTCACCTTTCGTTTGATACCCATATTGTAGGGAATTTTTTAGGTTTTTGGGCAATCATATTTTGACCGATATCTCAGTTATCGATAAATTTATCGAAATATGTCGATGTCCAAATGAAACCTGGGGCCTTCACCTTTCGTTTGATACCCATATTGTAGCGAAATTTTAAGGTTTTCGGGCAACCACTGTTTGACCGATAACTCAGTTATCGATAAATTTATCGAAATATGTCGATGTCCAAAGAGACCTGGGGCCTTCACCTTTCGTTTGATACCCATATTGTAGGGAAATTTTAAGGTTTTCGGGCAACCACATATTGACCGATAACTCAGTTATCGATAAATTTATCGAAATATGTCGATGTCCAAAGAGACCTGGGGCCTTCACCTTTCGTTTGTTACCCATATTGTAGGGAATTTTTTAGGTTTTTGGGCAATCATATTTTGACCGATAACTCAGTTATCGATAAATTTATCGAAATATAGCGATGTCCAAAAGAGACCTGGGGCCTTCACCTTTCGTTTGATACCCATATTGTAGGGAATTTTTTAGGTTTTTGGGCAATCATATTTTGACCGATATCTCAGTTATCGATAAATTTATCGAAATATGTCGATGTCCAAATGAAACCTGGGGCCTTCACCTTTCGTTTGATACCCATATTGTAGCGAAATTTTAAGGTTTTCGGGCAACCACTGTTTGACCGATAACTCAGTTATCGATAAATTTATCGAAATATATCGAAGTCCAAATGAAACCTGGGGCCCTCACCTTTCGTTTGATACCCATATAGTAGGGAAGTTTTTAGGTTTTTGGGCAATCATATTTTGACCGATAACTCAGTTATCGATAAATTTATCGAAATATATCGAAGTCCAAATGAAACCTGGGGCCTTCACCTTTCGTTTGATACCCATATTGTATGGAATTTTTTAGGTTTATGGGCAATCATATTTGGACCGATAACTCATTTATCGATAAATTTATCGAAATATGTCGATGTCCAAATGAAACCTGGGGCCTTCACCTTTCGTTTGATACCCATATTGTAGGGAAATTTTAAGGTTTTCGGGCAACCACATTTTGACCGATAACTCAGTTATCGATAAATTTATCGAAATATGTCGATGTCCAAGTGAAACCTGGGGCCTTCACCTTTCGTTTGATACCCATATTGTAGGGATTTTTTTAGGTTTTCGGGCAACCACATTTTGACCGATAACTCAGTTATCGATAAATTTATCGAAATATGTCGATGTCCAAATGAAACCTGGGGTCTTCCCCTTTCGTTTGATACCCATATTGTATGGAAATTTTAAGGTTTTCGGGCAACCACATTTTGACCGATAACTCAGTTATCGATAAATTTATCGAATTATGTCGATGTACAAGTGAAGCCTGGGGCCTTCACCTTTCGTTTGATACCCATATTGTAGGGAAATTTGAGGTTTTCGGGCAACCACATTTTGACCGATAACTCAGTTATCGATAAATTTATCGAAATATATCGAAGTCCAAATGAAACCTGGGGCCTTCACCTTTCGTTTGATACCCATATTGTATGGAATTTTTCAGGTTTTTGGGCAATCATATTTTGACCGATAACTCATTTATCGATAAATTTATCGAAATATGTCGATGTCCAAATGAAACCTGGGGCCTTCACCTTTCGTTTGATACCCATATTGTAGGGAAATTTTAAGGTTTTCGGGCAACCACATTTTGACCGATAACTCAGTTATCGATAAATTTATCGAAATATATCGATGTTCAAATGAAACCTGGGGTCTTCCCCTTTCGTTTGATACCCATATTGTATGGAAATTTTAAGGTTTTCGGGCAACCACATTTTGACCGATAACTCAGTTATCGATAAATTTATCCAAATATATCGAAGTCCAAATGAAACCTGGGGCCTTCACCTTTCGTTTGATACCCATATTGTATGGAATTTTTTAGGTTTTTGGGCAATCATATTTTGACCGATAACTCATTTATCGATAAATTTATCGAAATATGTCGATGTCCAAATGAAACCTGGGGCCTTCACCTTTCGTTTGATACCCATATTGTATGGAATTGTTTAGGTTTTTGGGCGGGTTGGGGTCAAAATTCTGCTTTTTTGGAAATTCTGCATTCATAATTCCGGAAGTCGAAACACCGGAAATCAAAATTATGGAAGTCAAAATTCTGGAATTCAAAATTCTGGATAACGAAATTCTAAATTGCAAAATTCTGGAAACCAAAATTCTGAAATTGAAAGTGCGCACTTTTTTTGTTATCAACACGCATTTTTAATAATTAATTACAGAATTTTGCCTTTAACATTTAACTGGACTTGTTCTGAAGGAATTAAAATCAAATGTACCGTGCCGATTGTCACACAATTTCATGGCTGTGAACATGTTATATGAAAGTGAAATGAACATTCTCATAATCCATGTGCGCATAAAAAATCGGTTGCAGAAACAAATAATCTGGTTAAAAATATGGTTCGCTCGAGTTTTCTGCAGCCTAGCCAAATAATTCAGCGTTCGGTATCTATAACAGAAAAACATATGTATTGGACATTATCTGCCATCAAGAAATGCCCTTAAGTTAAGAATTAGAAGACAACGGAACGGTTTAAAATGTTTTAAAGAGCCAACTTATGTTGAAAAAATAGATATTCCCTTATTATCACTTTAAATGTTTTGGAAGGTCAACTATTTATTTTAAGTGAGAAAGTTATTAAAGTTATGGCGAATGCATTCTTATTTTTGGAACAAAATTTTCACTGCAGTTTTTAAATGAGAGCGACTGCTGGATTATGGACGGTACACTTGACGTTGTTCCAATGATGATGAGGCAGCTATTTTCCATACACGGAAGAGTAGAAACCCAACAAACACAGTCTCTAACGTTAGAGAAATGCTCGCCTTTACGTTAGATAACTAGCGTAATTCTCTAACTATTCTCTATTCGAAGGCAACCATAGAGAACTACACTACAACTCGATTCGAGATAGGTTAGAGAACTAGCCAAAAGGTGAGTATTTGCAAATTCAAAAGAAAATGACATTAGAATTCGACTCGAAAACTATAGTTTTCTCGATTTGAGAATTATGTCCCATTTTGTTAAAGAACACTGTGATTCTCGAGTGTTTCTCGAGTCGTCCTCTAACGTTAGAGATTGGAGAATGGGGCTAGTTCTCGAATGTACCTCGAATCGAAATCTAGCTTCATGGTTTGTTTGGAAGACAAATTGTTCCGCTGGTTTTCTGTCTTATGACCAAAAAATCAAAGTCAATGTATATATCTTAAATATAAGCAAATTTATTAAAATACACGATTTTGCTCAAATTTTGGGGAAAAAATTTCCAGAATTAATTCTGGAAAACGTATATTCCGGAATTATGAAAACCCAGAATTTTGAAATACAGCCAAAAAAGGCGAAGGAAGTGCGGAATTCCGATTTCCAGAATTTTGTCGACCCAGAATTTTGATTCCGGAATTTTGACTTCAGAATTTTAATTTTAGAATTTTGACCGTTTCCGTTTTTGGGCAATCATATTTTGACCGATAACTCATTTATCGATAAATTTATCGAAATATGTCGATGTCCAAATGAAACCTGGGGCCTTCACCTTTCGTTTGATACCCATATTGTATGGAATTTTTTAGGTTTTTGGGCAATCATATTTTGACCGATAACTCATTTATCGAAAAATTTATCGAAATATGTCGATGTCCAAAAGAAACCTGGGGCCTTCACCTTTCGTTTGATACCCATATTGTATGAAATTTTTTAGGTTTTTGGGCAATTATATTTTGACCGATAACTCAGTTATCGATAAATTTATCGAAGTATGTCGATGTCCGAATGAAACCTGGGGTCTTCCCCTTTCGTTTAATACCCATATTGTATGGAAATTTTAAGGTTTTCGGTCCACCAAATTTTGACCGATAACTCAGTTATCGATAAATTTATCGAATTATGTCGAAGTCCAAATGAAACCAGGGGCCTTCACCTTTTGTTTGATACCCATATTGTATGGAATTTTTTAGGTTTTTGGACAACCGCATTTTGACCGATAACTCAGTTATCGATAAATTTATCGAAATATGTCGATGTCCAAATGAAACCTGGGGTCTTCCCCTTTCGTTTGATACCCATATTGTGGGGAAATTTTAAGGTTTTCGGGCAACCACATTTTGACCGATAACTCAGTTATCGATAAATTAATCGAATTATGTCGATGTACAAGTGAAGCCTGATGAGTTACATACATACAAGCAAGGAAGCAAACAAACAAACATACAAGTGAACCTAATAAAAGCGTGGTAAAAAAGAATGTCACTTTCACCTTTCGTTTGATACCCATATTGTAGGGAAATTTTAAGGTTTTCGGGCAACCCCATTTTGACCGATAACTCAGTTATCCATAAATTTATCGAAATATGTCGATGTCCAAGTGAAACCTGGGGCCTTCACCTTTCGTTTGATACCCATATTGTAGGCATTTTTTTTTTTGGTTTTCGGGCAACCACATTTTGACCGATAACTCAGTTATCGATAAGTTTATCGAAATATATCGAAGTCCAAATGAAACCTGGGGCCTTCACCTTTCGTTTGATACCCATATTGTAGGGAAATTTTAAGTTTTTCGGGCAACCACATTTTGACCGATAACTCAGTTATCGATAAATTTATCGAAATATGGCGATGTCCAAATGAAACCTGGAGCCTTCCCCTTTCGTTTGATACCCATATTGTAGGGAAATTTTAAGGTTTTCGGGCAACCACATTTTGACCGATAACTCAGTTATCGATAAATTAATCGAATTATGTCGATGTACAAGTGAAGCCTGATGAGTTACATACATACAAGCAAGCAAGCAAACAAACAAACATACAAGTGAACCTAATAAAAGCGTGGTAAAAAAGAATGTTGGAGTGTAATGGAGTGTGGTTGCTAAGTGACCTTGCTCAATCCCGACTCTTGCGTCCTCGTTCGTGCACTCTGGGCAACGGGAGCTACCTAGGCTCGCGGCAGAAAGAGAGGGAGCCCCGGTGGGGCCACTCTGACATACTTGGTTTAAGGGCTCACCGAGGTCTTTTTCGCAGCGTCTGTTCACCACGTGGTGCGGCTGCAAGCGGGTGTCTGTCTTGTAGCAAGCGGCTCGCTATATAAATGTGTGAATATTTTTTTATCAAAATCCCGGAGACGGGTTGTGCGCTGGGTTTGGGACCCGCCACGTAAAAAATTTAGTCCACTGAAAATTTTAATAAAGCCTCGGATGAGAACCCCCTTTAATGTTGACGACCCGGCAAAACGAAATAAGGACTACGAGAAGGATATTAGGGCATGTACCTGGAATGTCCGGACCCTTTCAAGGGATGGTACCGCTGCCCGACTGGTTGATGTCCTCATGAACGCAAAGGCTGACATCACCGCCCTGCAGGAAATGCGATGGACGGGACGAGGAAAGACGACCATCGGACCTTGTGACGTATACTACAGTGGCCAGACCCGCGGCAAAGCGCGTGGTGTAGGATTCGTGGTGGGAAAGAGACTTCGCCGCCAAGTATTAGCGTTCACTCCTGTGAGCGAGCGTCTCGCTGCGATCCGCATCAAGGCGAGGTTTTTCAACATAACATTTATCTGCGCCTATGCGCCGACAGAGGAGACGGACGACGCAGAGAAGGACTCCTTCTACGATAAACTTGAACAGACTTATGATCGCTGCCCCCAGCATGATATCAAAATCGTGCTCGGCGACTTTAATGCCAAGGTGGGCAAGGAAGGAGTCTTTGGTCCCACAGTTGGAAAATTCAGTCTCCACGATATAACATCCCCCAACGGCACTAGGTTGATTGACTTCGCCGCTGCTCGCAATATGGTCATCAGTAGTACCAGGTTCCAGCATAAGCGAATACACCAAGCCACATGGCTGTCCCCTGATCAAAGAACTAGAAACCAGATTGATCATGTCTTGATTGACGGCAGACATAGCTCCACCGTTCTGGACGTGCGTACACTGCGTGGTCCCAATATTGACTCTGACCATTATCTTGTCGCAGCCAAGATACGCACACGCCTCTGTGCAACGAAGAAAGTGCGCACAGTAACGGAAGGAAAGTTTGACGTCGAGAAGCTGCGCATGACACAGACAGCTGATAATTTCACAACTCGACTCTCACACCTGCTAGCAGAGGGCAATCCTCGACCTAACGATGTAACCGAGCAATGGAAGCATATCTCTCACTCATTGCGTACCGCCGCTGAGGCCACTATAGGGTTCCAGCGAGCCCGCAAGAACAACTGGTACGATGAGGAATGCAAAACTGCCTCGAAAAAAAAGGACGCTGCCTACAAGGAGACGTTGCGAACGGGCGCAACCCGCAGTGTATGGCAACAATATCGTGAGGCAAAGAAGGAAGAGAGACGCCTTTTCAGAAAAAAGAAAAGTGAGGCCGAAAGGCGTGAGTGTGAGGAGCTTGAGATGCTGGCTGACAGGAATGATGCCCGAAAATTCTATGAAAAGATCCGGCGGATGACGGAAGGTTTTAAGACCGGGGCAAGCTCCTGTAAGGACAATAATAGCGACCTGGTAACCGACGTACAAAGTGTACTTAAATTATGGAGGGAGCACTTCTCCTCACTGCTAAATTGCGAGGGAGACGTCGAACCCGATACCCCAATCCCTGACGATGGAAAAGTCGTCCCACCACCTGACTATGATGAAGTGAGGATAGCTATATCCCGGCTCAAAAACAACAAAGCGCCTGGAAAAGACGGACTACCCGCCGAGCTGTTCAAACACGGAGGCGAAGAGCTGGTAAAAAGCATGCATCAGCTCTTATGCAGAATATGGTCAGACGAATGCATGCCTCCGGATTGGAATTTAAGTGTGCTTTGCCCAATCCACAAGAAAGGCGATCCCGCTAACCGCACCAACTACCGCGGAATTAGTCTTCTTAATATCGCATATAAGGTTCTTTCTAGCGTGTTGTGTGAAAGGCTGAAGCCCATCGTAGACAAACTGATTGGACCTTATCAGTGTGGCTTTAGACCTGGTAAGTCTACCATCGACCAGATTTTCACGATACGCCAAATCCTGGAGAAGACCCATGATAAGAGAATCGACACTCACCATCTCTTTGTCGATTTTAAAGCCGCTTTTGACAGCGTAAAAAGGAGTTGCCTGTATGCCGCCATGTCTGAATTTGACTTCCCTGCAAAGCTTATACGGCTTTGCCAAATGACGTTGAGCAATACCAACAGCTCCGTTAGAATCGGGAAGGACCTCTCTGAGCCATTTGAAACCAAACGAGGCTTCAGACAGGGCGACTCCCTTTCGTGCGATTTCTTCAATCTGATGCTGGAGAAGATAATTCGAGCAGCAGAGCTAAACCGCAATGGTACAATCTTTTACAAGAGCGTGCAATTGCTGTCGTATGCCGATGATATTGATATCATTGGCCTTAACAACCGCGCCGTAAGCGCTGCCTTCTCTGGACTGGATAAGGAAGCGAAAAAAGTGGGTCTTGCCGTGAACGAGGACAAGACGAAGTATTTGCTGTCATCAAAGAAAGAATCGGCGCACCTGCGCCTTGGCAGCCATGTCACTGTTGATAGTTACAAATTTGAAACTGTGAGAGACTTCGTCTATTTGGGAACCAGTATTAACACCGAAAATAATATCAGTCTAGAAATCCAGCGGAGAATCACTCTTGCCAACAAGTGCTACTTTGGACTGAGTAGGCAATTGAGAAGTAAAGTCCTCTCTCGAAGAACAAAGATCACGCTCTATAAGTCTCTCATCATACCTGTCCTGATGTATGGCTCAGATTCATGGACAATGTCAAGAGAAGATGAGATGGCCCTTGGAGTATTTGAGAGAAAAGTTCTCCGGAAGATTTATGGTCCTTCCCGTGATGCCAACGGCGAGTATCGAAGGAAATTTAACGATGAGCTGTACGAGCTCTACGCAGATCTGACCATAGTCCAGCGAATTAAAGCCCAAAGACTCCGCTGGCTGGGCCATGTTATGCGAATGGACAAAGAAGCTCCAGCACAGAAGGTTTTCCTATCGTCGCCTGAATTCGGCAGCAGAGGAAGGGGGAGGCCTCGACTGAGATGGAAACAACAGGTGGAGGATGACTTGAACTCCCTTGGGGTTTCCAATTGGCGTCGGTTATCGCTAAAAAGGAATGACTGGCGTGCTTTGATACGAAACGGCCAAAATCGCTTAGGCGGTTAAGCGCCAATAAATGATGATGATGATGAAAAAAGAATGTCACTTTCAACTTTCGTTTGATACCCATATTGTAGGGAAATTTTAAGGTTTTCGGGCAACCACATTTTGACCGATAACTCAGTTATCCATAAATTTATCGAAATATGTCGATGTCCAAGTGAAACCTGGGGCCTTCACCTTTCGTTTGATACCCATATTGTAGGCATTTTTTTTTGGTTTTCGGGCAACCGCATTTTGACCGATAACTCAGTTATCGATAAATTTATCGAAATATATCGAAGACCAAATGAAACCTGGGGCCTTCACCTTTCGTTTGATACCCATATTGTAGGGAAATTTTAAGGTTTTCGGGCAACCACATTTTGACCGATAACTCAGTTATCGATAAATTAATCGAATTATGTCGATGTACAAGTGAAGCCTGATGAGTTACATACATACAAGCAAGCAAGCAAACAAACAAACATACAAGTGAACCTAATAAAAGCGTGGTAAAAAAGAATGTCACTTTCACCTTTCGTTTGATACCCATATTGTAGGGAAATTTTAAGGTTTTCGGGCAATCATATTTTGACCGATAACTCATTTATCGATAAATTTGTCGAAATATGTCGATGTCCAAATGAAACCTGGGGCCTTCACCTTTCGTTTGATACCCATATTGTAGGGAAATTTTAAGGTTTTCGGGCAACCACATTTTGACCGATAACTCAGTTATCGATAAATTTATCGAAATATATCGATATCCAAATGAAACCTGGGGTCTTCCCCTTTCGTTTGATACCCATATTGTATGGAAATTTTAAGGTTTTCGGTCCACCACATTTTGACCGATAACTCAGTTATCGATAAATTTATCGAATTATGTCGATGTACAAGTGAAGCCTGGGGCCTTCACCTTTCGTTTCATACAAATATTGAAGGGAAATTTTAGGTTTTCGGGCAATCATATTTTGACCGATAACTCATTTATCGATAAATTTATCGAAATATGTCGATGTCCAAATGCAACCTGGGGCCTTCACCTTTCGTTTGATACCCATATCGTAGGGAAATTTTAAGGTTTTCGGGCAACCACATTTTGACCGATAACTCATTTATCGATAAATTTATGGAAATATATCGAAGACCAAATGAAACCTATGGCCTTCACCTTTCGTTTGATACCCATATAGTAGGGAAGTTTTTAGGTTTTTGGGCAATTATATTTTGACCGATAACTCAGTTATCGATAAATTTATCGAAGTATATCGAAGTCCAAATGAAACCTGTCGATGTCCAAGTGAAACCTGGGGCCTTCACCTTTCGTTTGATACCCATATTGTAGGGATTTTGTTAGGTTTTCGGGCAACCGCATTTTGACCGATAACTCAGTTATCGATAAATTTATCGAAATATGTCGATGTCCAAATGAAACCTGGGGTCTTCCCCTTTCGTTTGATACCCATATTGTGGGGAAATTTTAAGGTTTTCGGGCAACCACATTTTGACCGATAACTCAGTTATCGATAAATTAATCGAATTATGTCGATGTACAAGTGAAGCCTGATGAGTTACATACATACAAGCAAACAAACAAACATACAAGTGAACCTAATAAAAGCGTGGTAAAAAAGAATGTCACTTTCACCTTTCGTTTGATACCCATATTGTAGGGAAATTTTAAGGTTTTCGGGCAGCCACATTTTGACCAATAACTCAGTTATCGATAAATTTATCGAAATATGTCGATGTCCAAGTGAAACCTGGGGCCTTCACCTTTCGTTTGATACCCATATTGTAGGGATTTTTTTAGGTTTTCGGGCAACCACATTTTGACCGATAACTCAGTTATCGATAAATTAATCGAATTATGTCGATGTACAAGTGAAGCCTGATGAGTTACATACATACAAGCAAACAAACAAACATACAAGTGAACCTAATAAAAGCGTGGTAAAAAAGAATGTCACTTTCACCTTTTGTTTGATACCCATATTCTAGGGAAATTTTAAGGTTTTCGGGCAACCACATTTTGACCGATAACTCAGTTATCGATAAATTTATCGAAATATGTCGATGTCCAAGTGAAACCTGGGGCCTTCACCTTTCGTTTGATACCCATATTGTAGGGATTTTTTTAGGTTTTCGGGCAACCACATTTTGACCGATAACTCAGTTATCGATAAATTTATCGAAATATGTCGATGTCCAAGTGAAACCTGATGAGTTACATACATACAAGCAAGCAAGCAAACAAACAAACATACAAGTGAACCTAATAAAAGCGTGGTAAAAAAGAATGTCACTTAGATCATTTTGGTTCTGAGTCCTTCATTTGATATTATTTTTTTTTTGGTTGTTTTGAAGTCATGAGCAGAAGACCACGCATGTCGGGCAAGTCTCTGTGGTCCATCAGCTATTCCGTCGGACCTTCAATAAAGTCGATAGGCAAAACGAAATTCGGCAGTCCCGTCGGAATTGTTTGTAGAGCCCTCTGACTACCACTTACCAGCGTTTAAATCGGCTCATGACTTCCTCGAATTTTGAGAAGAGGTAAGGAAAGGGAAACAGCATCCTTTATTTGGAGGCAAATGTGTCCTATAATCATATCTATATGTGCAGGGCAGATCCACGAACTGATAAAGAATATTTCTTAATTCCAAGAAAAGTTTGAATATTTTCTGAATTTTATGATATGAAAAAATGTTGGCATATTACGGAAAATCAAATTTTTATAGCAAAGTAAATATTTAAAATGTAGAAAATTGATTTTGAGTCACCAAAAAATAATCAAACAGGATTCAACAATTTCTTGAAAAACTATTATCACTTTTGTTTGATTCTTTTCCCTGTTTGATCATAAGAATTATTATTAAATGATTCATAACGGTGACTGAAAAATGATTATAAGTTTTTGATCGTCAAATGGAATCATATTTGATTATTCATCCTGTTCATTTTGATGATAACTCACTATTTCGTCAATGAAAGTAATCAAAATGTACTCAGGTTAAGATATTTTAAAAATTCATTCATTCAAATGTTGCATTTACTTGCGCAACATATGGCGGTTGAATCTCAAAATTGCCCTTCCTGAAAAGTTGTGTTTTTTTAAAAGTGCAAATGCAGCAAATGAGCGATATGTAAGTCCACTAGGGCGAAGGTTAAGAACTGTACCAATGTTCTGAAATGTACTTTGATTCATTTTTTCTCTGTAAAAAATTGAAAAAAATCTTTCATTCTTGTTGTAATATTAAACAAAAAATTTTTTTTTCATAAATAAATAAATATAAGGTTTGTTTATTGGGCTGCTCTAGCTTACGCCAGATTGAGATATTTCACAAAATTGTGTTTAACGAACACTTTTCTTGCTCTAGGTTGCTCTATCATTTGTTTCATGAGTACGCTCAAAGCAAAACTAGAGTAATCCAGATCACAAATTTCTGCTCCAGCTTTTTTTATGGAGTAAGTTAGAGCAGAGAAGCAATTGTCAAGCAGGAAAAAAGAAATTTTTGAAAACTTCAAAAAAATTAGTTTGCAAGAAAATCAATATTTTTGTAAACGTGAATTTGCAGTAATTTTGAAGATATAAACAAAAAAAACCAAACAAAAAGAAACTATCGAGATTCAAGTGTTTCATGGCATTTCTGCTCTGAGTTGCTCTAAGTTGCTCTATTTATATTTTGACAGCTGCCCTGCTCTGCTCTGCTCTAACCTGCTCTGAACTTTATTTTGGTCAGTAAACAAACCTATAGTTTCAAAAAACTAAAGCTCACGCTTTTAGAGAGTATTGAACTAAAAAGTTGAAAATAATTTTAAAAACCCTACACAGTAGTAGTGTGGAAAAAGCGTGGTCCGCTTTGTTCCATAATCTTCGTTTTTTATTTAATTTATTTTTACCTTTTTAGTGCAATATTCTTTAAAAGCGCGTGTTCTCGCTTTTTAAACTATATTTATTTTTTACTTTTTAGTTAAATGTGTTATGAAGTAATCGATAAATATATCAAAATATACCGCAGTGCAAACGAAACCTCTGGGCCTCCACTTTCGTTTGATACCCATATTGTAGGAAATTTTGAATATTATTGGACAACCTCATTTTGACCGATAACTCAGTTATCGATAAATATATCGAAATATTCTAAAGTCCAATAGAAACCTGTAGAACTTCCCTTTTGTTTGATACCCAGATTGTAGGCATTATGACCGATAACTTAGTTATCGATAAATATATCGAAGTCCAAATGCAACTTCCTATCGTTTGACACCCATATTGAAGGCACATTTCAAGGTTTTTGTGACAGTCATATGCCACTATCGGGTAGACTGAAGTAGAGTTACATACAAACAAGCAAACATACATATGAACGTAGGTACAAGTAAAGCTAATGAAAGCGTAGTAAAGAAACTAGCATTATGTGGGAAAAGCGTCGAGCGGTCGATATACGAAAATTATGGCACAAAGCGGACCACGCTTTTTCCACAATACTGTGTAGGGGTCCAAATGAAACCGGAGGTTTTCCCCTTTCGTTTAATACCCATATAGTAGGGAAATCTTAAGGTTTTCCGGCAACTACATTTTGACCGATAACTCAGTTATCCATAAATTTATCGAAATATATCGAGGTCCAAATGAAACCTGAGGTTTTCCCCTTTCGTTTGATACCCATATTGGAAGGAATTTTTTAGGTGCTTGGGCAATCATATATTGACCGATAACTCAGTTATCGATATATTTATCGAAATATATCGAAGTCCAAATGAAACCTGGGGCCTTCCCCTTTCGTTTGATACCCATATCGTAGGGACATTTTACGGTTTTTGGGCCACTGTGGCTTAGACCGAACGAGAGTCACATACATATCGTAGACAAACTGATTGGACCTTATCAGTGTGGCTTTAGACCTGGTAAGTCTACCATCGACCAGATTTTCACGATACGCCAAATCCTGGAGAAGACCCATGATAAGAGAATCGACACTCACCATCTCTTTGTCGATTTTAAAGCCGCTTTTGACAGCGTAAAAAGGAGTTGCCTGTATGCCGCCATGTCTGAATTTGACTTCCCTGCAAAGCTTATACGGCTTTGCCAAATGACGTTGAGCAATACCAACAGCTCCGTTAGAATCGGGAAGGACCTCTCTGAGCCATTTGAAACCAAACGAGGCTTCAGACAGGGCGACTCCCTTTCGTGCGATTTCTTCAATCTGATGCTGGAGAAGATAATTCGAGCAGCAGAGCTAAACCGCAATGGTACAATCTTTTACAAGAGCGTGCAATTGCTGTCGTATGCCGATGATATTGATATCATTGGCCTTAACAACCGCGCCGTAAGCGCTGCCTTCTCTGGACTGGATAAGGAAGCGAAAAAAGTGGGTCTTGCCGTGAACGAGGACAAGACGAAGTATTTGCTGTCATCAAAGAAAGAATCGGCGCACCTGCGCCTTGGCAGCCATGTCACTGTTGATAGTTACAAATTTGAAACTGTGAGAGACTTCGTCTATTTGGGAACCAGTATTAACACCGAAAATAATATCAGTCTAGAAATCCAGCGGAGAATCACTCTTGCCAACAAGTGCTACTTTGGACTGAGTAGGCAATTGAGAAGTAAAGTCCTCTCTCGAAGAACAAAGATCACGCTCTATAAGTCTCTCATCATACCTGTCCTGATGTATGGCTCAGATTCATGGACAATGTCAAGAGAAGATGAGATGGCCCTTGGAGTATTTGAGAGAAAAGTTCTCCGGAAGATTTATGGTCCTTCCCGTGATGCCAACGGCGAGTATCGAAGGAAATTTAACGATGAGCTGTACGAGCTCTACGCAGATCTGACCATAGTCCAGCGAATTAAAGCCCAAAGACTCCGCTGGCTGGGCCATGTTATGCGAATGGACAAAGAAGCTCCAGCACAGAAGGTTTTCCTATCGTCGCCTGAATTCGGCAGCAGAGGAAGGGGGAGGCCTCGACTGAGATGGAAACAACAGGTGGAGGATGACTTGAACTCCCTTGGGGTTTCCAATTGGCGTCGGTTATCGCTAAAAAGGAATGACTGGCGTGCTTTGATACGAAACGGCCAAAATCGCTTAGGCGGTTAAGCGCCAATAAATGATGATGATGATGAAAAAAGAATGTCACTTTCAACTTTCGTTTGATACCCATATTGTAGGGAAATTTTAAGGTTTTCGGGCAACCACATTTTGACCGATAACTCAGTTATCCATAAATTTATCGAAATATGTCGATGTCCAAGTGAAACCTGGGGCCTTCACCTTTCGTTTGATACCCATATTGTAGGCATTTTTTTTTGGTTTTCGGGCAACCGCATTTTGACCGATAACTCAGTTATCGATAAATTTATCGAAATATATCGAAGACCAAATGAAACCTGGGGCCTTCACCTTTCGTTTGATACCCATATTGTAGGGAAATTTTAAGGTTTTCGGGCAACCACATTTTGACCGATAACTCAGTTATCGATAAATTAATCGAATTATGTCGATGTACAAGTGAAGCCTGATGAGTTACATACATACAAGCAAGCAAGCAAACAAACAAACATACAAGTGAACCTAATAAAAGCGTGGTAAAAAAGAATGTCACTTTCACCTTTCGTTTGATACCCATATTGTAGGGAAATTTTAAGGTTTTCGGGCAATCATATTTTGACCGATAACTCATTTATCGATAAATTTGTCGAAATATGTCGATGTCCAAATGAAACCTGGGGCCTTCACCTTTCGTTTGATACCCATATTGTAGGGAAATTTTAAGGTTTTCGGGCAACCACATTTTGACCGATAACTCAGTTATCGATAAATTTATCGAAATATATCGATATCCAAATGAAACCTGGGGTCTTCCCCTTTCGTTTGATACCCATATTGTATGGAAATTTTAAGGTTTTCGGTCCACCACATTTTGACCGATAACTCAGTTATCGATAAATTTATCGAATTATGTCGATGTACAAGTGAAGCCTGGGGCCTTCACCTTTCGTTTCATACAAATATTGAAGGGAAATTTTAGGTTTTCGGGCAATCATATTTTGACCGATAACTCATTTATCGATAAATTTATCGAAATATGTCGATGTCCAAATGCAACCTGGGGCCTTCACCTTTCGTTTGATACCCATATTGTAGGGAAATTTTAAGGTTTTCGGGCAACCACATTTTGACCGATAACTCATTTATCGATAAATTTATCGAAATATATCGAAGACCAAATGAAACCTATGGCCTTCACCTTTCGTTTGATACCCATATAGTAGGGAAGTTTTTAGGTTTTTGGGCAATTATATTTTGACCGATAACTCAGTTATCGATAAATTTATCGAAGTATATCGAAGTCCAAATGAAACCTGTCGATGTCCAAGTGAAACCTGGGGCCTTCACCTTTCGTTTGATACCCATATTGTAGGGATTTTGTTAGGTTTTCGGGCAACCGCATTTTGACCGATAACTCAGTTATCGATAAATTTATCGAAATATGTCGATGTCCAAATGAAACCTGGGGTCTTCCCCTTTCGTTTGATACCCATATTGTGGGGAAATTTTAAGGTTTTCGGGCAACCACATTTTGACCGATAACTCAGTTATCGATAAATTAATCGAATTATGTCGATGTACAAGTGAAGCCTGATGAGTTACATACATACAAGCAAACAAACAAACATACAAGTGAACCTAATAAAAGCGTGGTAAAAAAGAATGTCACTTTCACCTTTCGTTTGATACCCATATTGTAGGGAAATTTTAAGGTTTTCGGGCAGCCACATTTTGACCAATAACTCAGTTATCGATAAATTTATCGAAATATGTCGATGTCCAAGTGAAACCTGGGGCCTTCACCTTTCGTTTGATACCCATATTGTAGGGATTTTTTTAGGTTTTCGGGCAACCACATTTTGACCGATAACTCAGTTATCGATAAATTAATCGAATTATGTCGATGTACAAGTGAAGCCTGATGAGTTACATACATACAAGCAAACAAACAAACATACAAGTGAACCTAATAAAAGCGTGGTAAAAAAGAATGTCACTTTCACCTTTTGTTTGATACCCATATTCTAGGGAAATTTTAAGGTTTTCGGGCAACCACATTTTGACCGATAACTCAGTTATCGATAAATTTATCGAAATATGTCGATGTCCAAGTGAAACCTGGGGCCTTCACCTTTCGTTTGATACCCATATTGTAGGGATTTTTTTAGGTTTTCGGGCAACCACATTTTGACCGATAACTCAGTTATCGATAAATTTATCGAAATATGTCGATGTCCAAGTGAAACCTGATGAGTTACATACATACAAGCAAGCAAGCAAACAAACAAACATACAAGTGAACCTAATAAAAGCGTGGTAAAAAAGAATGTCACTTAGATCATTTTGGTTCTGAGTCCTTCATTTGATATTATTTTTTTTTTGGTTGTTTTGAAGTCATGAGCAGAAGACCACGCATGTCGGGCAAGTCTCTGTGGTCCATCAGCTATTCCGTCGGACCTTCAATAAAGTCGATAGGCAAAACGAAATTCGGCAGTCCCGTCGGAATTGTTTGTAGAGCCCTCTGACTACCACTTACCAGCGTTTAAATCGGCTCATGACTTCCTCGAATTTTGAGAAGAGGTAAGGAAAGGGAAACAGCATCCTTTATTTGGAGGCAAATGTGTCCTATAATCATATCTATATGTGCAGGGCAGATCCACGAACTGATAAAGAATATTTCTTAATTCCAAGAAAAGTTTGAATATTTTCTGAATTTTATGATATGAAAAAATTTTGGCATATTACGGAAAATCAAATTTTTATAGCAAAGTAAATATTTAAAATGTAGAAAATTGATTTTGAGTCACCAAAAAATAATCAAACAGGATTCAACAATTTCTTGAAAAACTATTATCACTTTTGTTTGATTCTTTTCCCTGTTTGATCATAAGAATTATTATTAAATGATTCATAACGGTGACTGAAAAATGATTATAAGTTTTTGATCGTCAAATGGAATCATATTTGATTATTCATCCTGTTCATTTTGATGATAACTCACTATTTCGTCAATGAAAGTAATCAAAATGTACTCAGGTTAAGATATTTTAAAAATTCATTCATTCAAATGTTGCATTTACTTGCGCAACATATGGCGGTTGAATCTCAAAATTGCCCTTCCTGAAAAGTTGTGTTTTTTTAAAAGTGCAAATGCAGCAAATGAGCGATATGTAAGTCCACTAGGGCGAAGGTTAAGAACTGTACCAATGTTCTGAAATGTACTTTGATTCATTTTTTCTCTGTAAAAAATTGAAAAAAATCTTTCATTCTTGTTGTAATATTAAAAAAAAAAATTTTTTTTCATAAATAAATAAATATAAGGTTTGTTTATTGGGCTGCTCTAGCTTACGCCAGATTGAGATATTTCACAAAATTGTGTTTAACGAACACTTTTCTTGCTCTAGGTTGCTCTATCATTTGTTTCATGAGTACGCTCAAAGCAAAACTAGAGTAATCCAGATCACAAATTTCTGCTCCAGCTTTTTTTATGGAGTAAGTTAGAGCAGAGAAGCAATTGTCAAGCAGGAAAAAAGAAATTTTTGAAAACTTCAAAAAAATTAGTTTGCAAGAAAATCAATATTTTTGTAAACGTGAATTTGCAGTAATTTTGAAGATATAAACAAAAAAAACCAAACAAAAAGAAACTATCGAGATTCAAGTGTTTCATGGCATTTCTGCTCTGAGTTGCTCTAAGTTGCTCTATTTATATTTTGACAGCTGCCCTGCTCTGCTCTGCTCTAACCTGCTCTGAACTTTATTTTGGTCAGTAAACAAACCTATAGTTTCAAAAAACTAAAGCTCACGCTTTTAGAGAGTATTGAACTAAAAAGTTGAAAATAATTTTAAAAACCCTACACAGTAGTAGTGTGGAAAAAGCGTGGTCCGCTTTGTTCCATAATCTTCGTTTTTTATTTAATTTATTTTTACCTTTTTAGTGCAATATTCTTTAAAAGCGCGTGTTCTCGCTTTTTAAACTATATTTATTTTTTACTTTTTAGTTAAATGTGTTATGAAGTAATCGATAAATATATCAAAATATACCGCAGTGCAAACGAAACCTCTGGGCCTCCACTTTCGTTTGATACCCATATTGTAGGAAATTTTGAATATTATTGGACAACCTCATTTTGACCGATAACTCAGTTATCGATAAATATATCGAAATATTCTAAAGTCCAATAGAAACCTGTAGAACTTCCCTTTTGTTTGATACCCAGATTGTAGGCATTATGACCGATAACTTAGTTATCGATAAATATATCGAAGTCCAAATGCAACTTCCTATCGTTTGACACCCATATTGAAGGCACATTTCAAGGTTTTTGTGACAGTCATATGCCACTATCGGGTAGACTGAAGTAGAGTTACATACAAACAAGCAAACATACATATGAACGTAGGTACAAGTAAAGCTAATGAAAGCGTAGTAAAGAAACTAGCATTATGTGGGAAAAGCGTCGAGCGGTCGATATACGAAAATTATGGCACAAAGCGGACCACGCTTTTTCCACAATACTGTGTAGGGGTCCAAATGAAACCGGAGGTTTTCCCCTTTCGTTTAATACCCATATAGTAGGGAAATCTTAAGGTTTTCCGGCAACTACATTTTGACCGATAACTCAGTTATCCATAAATTTATCGAAATATATCGAGGTCCAAATGAAACCTGAGGTTTTCCCCTTTCGTTTGATACCCATATTGGAAGGAATTTTTTAGGTGCTTGGGCAATCATATATTGACCGATAACTCAGTTATCGATATATTTATCGAAATATATCGAAGTCCAAATGAAACCTGGGGCCTTCCCCTTTCGTTTGATACCCATATCGTAGGGACATTTTACGGTTTTTGGGCCACTGTGGCTTAGACCGAACGAGAGTCACATACATACAAGCAAACAACCAAAAAAACAAAGAAACAAACAAACAAGCAAACATACAATTGAACCTAATAAAAGCGTAGTAAAAAAATTGTTTCCTTCTTAGTTTTGGCGCCCCTATTGAAACGGCGCCCCGGGCAGCTGCCCCTATGTAAATGCGCTCCTGAACAAACTTTTCTAATTTGACTGTGACTGCAGGCTAATTATTCTACCGATTTAATTTACCACCATATCATATAAATAATTTTGTCATATGGTTTAAAAGTGAGGGTGCAAAAAGGGAATTTCAATTAAATATGTAATTTAATGTAAAATATCATGGGAAACAAGCGTATCAATTATTTTAATGAGTGTGATACACGTTTCTATGGTCAAACAGTACCTATGAACACATGTACAACAAAATATATGAGAATGTAGTCAGGTTGTATGAAAACTAACTGTCCGGTGGTCACCCTCGTGCAATGATTCGACTTTAACTACATTTGTGGTTGATGTAAAAGTCAATAAAATTGACCGCAAATTAAATTGATAGGCTGACAGGAATATTTAGTACAGATGGGCAGCCTGAACACATGTAATGAATGAAACAATGAAAGCGGGGAGTATTGAATTTAGCAGAGCCATACCCAAATCGAAAACCAATTTTGCAATATAAAAAAATGAAGGGTGATTGAATACTTAGCACAGACACTTCTATAATTGTTATCCCAGGAAGTTGAGGTGTTGATGTAATTAATTAGGCAAGTTTGGTGCATATTGACCAACCGTTACAGGCGTTTGAGGTTTGGCAAAGTATTGAAACGGACGACACGCAACCACATTTATTGCGTGCATTATAAGCGAAATCAAAAATAGTAACTTATACAATGACAAATATGTTTGTTCGGTCACCCTTTTGATTTGGTAACAATTATTTGAATAGCCGAATAGGTATGCACCTACATGACTACATACGCTTACACCCAATTAATAGACTTAAACACATTATAAACTTCACAGATTTTCAATGAATCTGATAGTAAAAGAGGATTTATAGCAGAAAACATGTTGGACTGGTAAATGACCATATCCGCCTCACTGACTTCTGATCTATACTACTCGTACTTATGCTCACATTTATTGCTTTCGGCAATCGTACTGCTGATTTTCACCCTAATAAATGTTGCTGGACATACATCACCAAATATCCAAATTTGCTGTCGATTTTATCTTTTGTTTTCAACTCCCAAATTCCAACATGTGCTACACCATTTCTGTAATTCGTGCAGCGAAACACTTTTCAAATTGTTGAATTCACGATGTTAGTTTTATTGTTAAGGGGTGGAAACAACAGAAACAATAAAAATTTTTAGCAGTTTTCATTTGTTGCGAAATTGTCCTCACCAAATTGCAAATATCTATGATACGTTAGATGTGTAGGTGTGTTCTATGTATTTTGACCATTGGCGACCATTTATCCCTTCAATTTGTACTCGTTTAGTTTAAATTTTGCTCAAATTGCTTTAATTGTTTTTAAAACTGCCAAAGATTATTTCGGGCACATGTGCGAGCAAATTGTCGAACTGTGGCACATCACAGCGTGACAATTGATTTATAAAGTAACTAATGTTCGTTTTGGTTTTCTAATTACCGTCGCAATATGCTCTTGCCAATTAGCGCAATTATTTATGGACATGAACATTTTATATAATTTACAATAACGACTAAAATTAAATTTCAAGTTTGTTTTAACTTATCTATTGGTGTCTTCTAATAACACTATCTACATGTAATGTCTACAACTTCCACTCATGCCAACAAATGTTACAAACAGAGACGGAAAATAGTTATTATTCTTCATTATTTTGACTAAAAAAATCAGAATGTTCTAAACATCGCAAAACAATTTTGCAAATAGCGCCATACGTGTACAGGTATAACCTGCAATGATTTATATTTTTTTAGTTTTATCCATATTAATCAAAGAAAATCATTATGTGTTGATTTTAATCTTTCTACTCAAGCATAATTATTACCTATTAATTTTTATCATTTTGCTTACCAAAATTATTATTTTCGATTTTTTGAATTTTCTATCATGCGTAATCATTTTCTTTGATTTTTAAAAAATTAAAACGTCATATCTCCCGAATCATGGGATATTTTGGTTGGAAGTATCTGATCCCATACATAAGTTATTAAAAAATCAACTATAAATGCACGGAGAGAATTTTTTAGTAGAAACAAGACACAAACAAGAAATTCGAGGAATAATTTTGAACTTGGAAAATGTTTTCTTACTTATGTCTTGATAAACACTAAATTAAATAAGAAATGTTTACTCGAAATAAACAAATTTTTTCTTGCAGCTTCATGGACGCAAAATTATTATGATTGAGGAAGTTGGCCGGTGAGTCCCGGCCCGAATTATACCTCAACCAAAGATTTTTAATTTTATTTAAATTCCTGTTGTTATATTTATGAAATCGAATGCACCATACCTTTACGTTCTTATGTGTTCAATTGGGGCGAGCGCTTGAGTTTTGAGGATTTAGAGGTCATTCTGCTTGTGTTAAGTTTGCTTGGGAAAAAACCACAATTTGTGATTGCAATTATAAATTATGTATGTATTTCCATAAACTTTTAACGAAAAAGCATGGAGTTTGTAGTGCAAATAAAATAAACGAAACTACCATAGCTAATGTTGCTCAAACAATATGGACTGAAATAAAAAAAAAATGTAAATAAGTAAGAAAATATTTCTTCAATAAAGTGAAAAATGGTAGAAAATTTCATGGACTATTTGACCGATCGAATAATTTATTACTTAAATTATTATTTTTTGTTATTAACGAACAAACTTGCTAAGGAACTAAATGAAAGTCAAAAATGTTCTTATTTATTTAAAATTTTTTTCAACATTTTTTCCTAATAGTTTTTGTTTTTGATAAGCAAATAACTTGCTTGCTTGAAGTAAACTTTTTTGACTGATTTCAGTGAAAACAAGTAAATTTTTAAAATTTCTCAAATTATTTAATATTTTGAGATTGACAGCCCGATTCCTAAATTGTTATACCTAACAATTGTTATAGTTAAATAGACAACAATTTTGTCACTCGAAATTGTTATGGTATGCTCAGCCAACAATGACAAGCGGAAAGCTTTTTTAGTTCACCATACAAAAGGTGAAAAGCTTTCAACGAAAAAATGTCAGAAAATTTGCCAAAACTTCATTTATTTGTAAAAAAAAATTACGAAAATTTTTGGAACATTGCTACGAAAATTTAATTCAGCTAAGGCAGCATGCTAGAATAGCCCACATCAGCTGCTTCGCCACCTCTTTAACTCGAAGGCATGAAAGGAAGGAAGGTGAGGCACGAGTTGTGATGTTCAAGACCAATTCGCATGCGCCACATTGGTACACTGCATCAAGAACCCATGCACGCCGAACCATCTCAGCTATGAGCTATCTTGTAACACAATCTGGTACTATTCCCGAACACCCTTCAGAATATTCACCGGCGGTGTGTTATAGATTTACTTTGGAGTCTTTTAAGGGATTGATCTCATCGTCCTTGTGACCGCACTACAGACAGTTCGCTGTCCCCTCCCTTGTTGACTCTATGTGATAATAATATTGATAGTTCGGATTTCTATCCTAGTCGTCATGTTGATTCATCGAAGTATATTGTATGTCAAAGCACTGATAGGATAACGCTCTCCACAGATGTGCTGTTGGCTCACAGGCTCCAAGCTTGAAGCTTATTATTCTCTGCTACTTCCCTCTCCACTGTAAACTGCCAACATGTAGAATGTCTCCTAATGGTTCCGCGGGCTCCAGAAATTATCCAAAAATGACCCCAAAATGATCCCAAATTGCTTCAAAATGGCCCCAAAATGATCCCAAATTGACCTCAAAATGTCTCCAAAATGATCCCAAATTGACCCCAATATGACAACAAAAATGACCATGACCCCAAATGACCACAAAAATTACCTCAATATAACCCAAAAATTTCCCCAAATTGACCCCAAAATGGCCCTAATATTACCACAAAAATTACCCTAATACGACCCAAAAAATTACCTCAAAATTACCACAATATGACGCGAAAATTATCCCAAAATTACCCTAAATTGACCCCCAAAAAAAATAATTTCAACCTGGTTACCTGATAAATAGATCATAACAAAAAAAATAACAATTGTTATAAAAATAGCTTTCGAATTTTTCCAAGCATACCAATAGTCACAATTATAACAATTGTCATTGAGGTGAATTTTGTTATGAGGCTGTGAGGAATTATTTTTCTAGATTTTAGAAAAATATTTTTCTCCATGTGGTGGAAAAGGTATAAAAAGATGTATTTCATCGATTGGATAAATTAATTAATTAGTTAATTAATGTCACCTGGAAAAATGTTGAAATCACATATGTATAAAATATGAAATTCTTTTTTCGTCATACGTTCATACCTCTTTTCCCCTAGTTATAGTCGGTTTTTGAATTACTTATGTGTGGGATCAGATACTACCAGGGACCCCCAATAATGATTATTTTTGTATTTTTGAAGTGAAAACTCAAAGGCTTTCTCCTATCGTAGAACAGTTTCAAGTACATGAATGGCCATATCTCTTCATGCTCAACCGAAATCTACAATGATTGAAAAAAGTTTGAGTGAATCCTATATAAATTACAACTTTATCATTACTTTTGAGTTTACTTATTTATTGAGTTTTATTATTTTGAGAGGAAATAAAACTTACCCTTGAGTTTTATACTTTTGCTCGACAGTAAACGTTATTCTTTGAGCGATATTTTATCGTTAAAAGATAAAAATTAAGTACCGAGTTTTAAGTTTTTTCGCGGATCAAAAAACTCAAAAGGCCGCTGCGCCTGTTTGGCAAGTATTTGGTCATTATTATGGGTTGGTATAATCTCGTCAACATATGTCATCATCATCATTTATTGGCGCTTAACCGCCTAAGCGATTTTGGCCGTTGCATATCAAAGCACGCCAGTCATTCCTTTTTAGCGACAACTGACGCCAATTGGAAACCCCAAGGGAGTTCAAGTCATCCTCCACCTGTTGTTTCGATCTCAGTCGAGGCCTCCCCCTTCCTCTGCTGCCGAATTCAGGCGACGATAGGAAAACCTTCTGTACTGGAGCTTCTTTGTCCATTCGCATAACAAGGCCCAGCCAGCGGATTCTTTGGGCTTTAATTCGCTGGACTATGGTCAGATCTGCGTAGAGCTCGTACAGCTCATCGTTAAATTTCCTTCGATACTCGCCGTTGGCATCACGGAAAGGACCATAAATCTTCCGAAGAACTTTTCTCTCAAATACTCCAAGGGCCATCTCATCTTCTCTTGACATTGTCCATGAATCTGAGCTATACATCAGGACAGGTATGATGAGAGACTTATAGAGCGTGATCTTTGTTCTTCGAGAGAGGACTTTACTTCTCAATTGCCTACTCAGTCCAAAGTAGCACTTGTTGGCAAGAGTGATTCTCCGCTGGATTTCTAGACTGATATTATTTTCGGTGTTGATACTGGTTCCCAAATAGACGAAGTCCCTCACAGTTTCAAATTTGTAACTATCAACAGTGACATGGCTGCCAAGGCGCAGGTGCGCCGATTCTTTCTTTGATGACAGCAAATACTTCGTCTTGTCCTCGTTCACGGCAAGACCCACTTTTTTCGCTTCCTTATCCAGTCCAGAGAAGGCAGCGCTTACGGCGCGGTTGTTAAGGCCAATGATATCAATATCATCGGCATACGCCAGCAATTGCACGCTCTTCTAAAAGATTGTACCATTGCGGTTTAGCTCTGCTGCTCGAATTATCTTCTCCAGCATCAGATTGAAGAAATCGCACGAAAGGGAGTCGCCCTGTCTGAAGCCTCGTTTGGTTTCAAATGGCTCTGAGAGGTCCTTCCCGATTCTGACGGAGCTGTTGGTATTGCTCAACGTCATTAGGCAAAGCCGTATAAGCTTTGCAGAGAAGTTAAATTCAGACAATGCGGCATACAGGCAACTCCTTTTTGCGCTGTCAAAAGCGGCTTGGAAATCGACAAAGAGATGGTGTGTGTCGATTCTTTTATCATGGGTCTTCTCCAGGATTTGGCGTATCGTGAAAATCTGGTCGATGGTAGACTTACGAGGTCTAAAGCCACACTGATAATGTTCGGGACGGGGGTAAATCTAGGGGCCGGAAATTCCTCTTGAATTTCACGGTAGTCGAGGGGCGTCGAGGTGCCGGATGCCGAAGTTTTTTTTCAGATTTAAGACCTCACTTAAGGACTTCCGTTTCAATAAATTAGACTTAAGCTTTCACTTCACTCAAGTTTATTTAAATTGAAACTTATGTATATGCGGGTAGGTATGTATGTATATATGCATATATGTATGTATGGGTATAACAAAATTATAATAAATTCACTGTACTTACGGTTTCGGTGTGCTAATCCAAAGTGGAAGAGCGCTGGGTGATCGCATAAGGCGAAGCCCGTCAACCGATTCGGGCAACGGGACTCGGAACAAGAATTCCAAAGGAATTCAGCAGGATTCCCAGTACCGAGTACCCGGTACCCGCATGCTTAACAGCGACACCTGCATGTCCCGGCGAGGCATTAGGGCAGACCTAAACATGCCGCCCGCCTTGCAGTATCGCTGCAATAACTTACATCTAAGGTATTTACATTTTTACATATTTGTACAAATTCATTTTAAAGATGCAACTTAAGACTAACAGTTCAAATTTCAAACTTCAAAAAACGGTGCCGCCCGATATCATATATCCGAATATGGTGTTCTGTGCTGCTGGCCTAGTGGGGGTCGCTGCCATAAGCCCCGAACGCAGAATCATCCCGTACACCTCCGCTCCCAAGATTAGTTGTACTACACTCGACCGATAAAACAGGGGGTCGGCCAACCGGATGTTGTCGAACTCATTTACGATTCGCGCGTCTAGCGTGCGCTCGGGTGTGACTCGGGAGAGGTGTTTTCTCACGTCTGCCCAGACTTCCACTCGCTCATGCCACCCTTTTAGCGTCAGCCGACACATATCTCCTCGGCCCTTAGGCAGTATGCGCAATTGGCGTGCCAGCTGGAGGGAGATAGCTGATTTCGGCCGCCCTGGGTCGACGATAGCCCGTACCATTTGTGACCTTTGTCCGGTCATCACCTTTATCGACACTGTTGGGGTAAGGACAGATGTCTCGGGAGCGTGGCGGGTCACACCCCTGATCCGCTCTCGAGCGTCTCTCACACCTAGGCGTCGTGGCTGGTTTTCGGCTCTTCTCGCCTGTCTAGGTCTTCTCACTATCTCTGACCGGACATTCGACGGACCTGGTCTGAATGTTGGTTGATCGGGTGAGACGGCGATCTCATCCGATATCCGCATATCCTCGTCGTTGGCGTCGATTTCTAGGACCTCGTCATCATCGCTTGATTCACCGAGCGGCTGGAGGTTGTATGGACGCGCCCTGCGTATGGGGTTCGTTCTATCGATGGTGACGCGCGGCACGTCTTCCTCTGATCTGGGTGTTTCGCCCAGATGGAGGAGACTGTTGTGCCGCTCGTGACGATATTGACATGTCCGAGTGGAGGGGCAGCTCCTTGCCATATGATGTGGAGACAAACAGTTGGCGCAGTGGCGGTGACGAGGACAGCACGGAGTCTCTCGGCCACCTCCATTCTGCGCAACTCGCGACAAAATATTAGTCGGTGGTTGTGGCTGCACACTGGGCAGCGATGTTGACGGGTTGTCGGGTTATTGCTTCGTACCATCTTGATTTTTGTTTGGTTTTTTCTGTAACGAGATATAGAGATTAATAGAAAATGACTTTAAAAATAGGGAAGGAGTACCAATTTGACAATTGGTCGCGTAACCATTCCGCGAGCCGTTCGTATTTCTACGACCCGGACTCTGCGGTCCTGCCCTGAAAATACCCTAAGGACTCTGCCAAGTCGCCATTCATTTGGAGGAAGATTGTCTTCCTTAACGACGACTAAGTCGTCAACTTCGATGTTGCGTTGGGGGGACTGCCATTTGGTTCGTTTGTGCAGTTCCTTAAGGTACTCAGTCTTCCATCTGGCGCAGAATACCTGATTTAAAGCCTTTATCTTTTGCCACCGATTGACAATTGATATTGGCTTGTCAGCAATTTCCGGTTCTGGTATCGCTAATAAAGGGGTTCCAATAAGAAAGTGGCCAGGGGTCAGGGGCTCCAGTGATTCCGAATTTTCCGAGATGGGGCTGATGGGGCGGGAGTTCAGACAAGCTTCAATCTTTGCCAGCAACGTCGAGAGCTCCTCCATAGTGAATCGCATTGAATTGGCCACCTTTCTAAAGTGGGTTTTGAAACTTTTAACCCCCGCTTCCCATAGGCCTCCCATGTGAGGCGCACCTGGTGGAATAAAATGCCATGTAATGCCCTGATGGGCATATGCCTGGGTTGTGCGACTGGCCGTAGCCGAAACGAAAAGTTTGAAATCCTGTTTCAGCGCTTTGTTGGCTCCTACAAAGTTGGTTCCATTGTCCGAATACACATTTTGAGGGCAGCCCCGTCTGGATACGAAGCGGGCAAAGGCCGCTAAAAATGTGGCGGTGGACAAGTCGCTGGTCGCTTCCAAATGTATCGCCTTTGTCGCAAAACAAACAAAGACACAGACATACCCCTTCGTAATTCGGCATGCTCGCCCTGTGAAACTTTTTATCTCGAAGGGACCTGTGAAGTCGACTCCGGTGTTAGTGAAGGGCCTGGATACTTCAGTTCTTTCCGGGGGTAATGCTGCCATCAATTGTTCTCGGGCATTCTTCCTGTAAATAACGCAAACCTTACAATTATGGATAGTATTTTTTATCAGATTTTTCATGCGAATGATCCAGTATTCGGATCTTAGCAGCCTCAGCATCAGCTGATTTCCCCCATGCAAGGAAATGCGATGCCAGAATGTCACGAGCAATCTCGCAAGTTGGCAATCGTAAGGAAGAATGGCGGGATATCGCTCATTATAGGGTAAGTTTGTAAGTGCAAGTCGTCCTCCTACTCTCATCACTCCATTTCCGTCAAAAAATGGGTTAAGGGTACGTAATGGGCTTTTGGAACTGAGTGGGGTGGAGGCACTGAGGGCTTTAATCTCTTCGGAATAGTGACGTTTCTGTGCTAGTTTAATAAGACGGCTTTTCACTTGCTTGATTTCCTCGGATGTTATCTCGTCTGTCGTATAGCTTGTTGTCAATTTATGCGTCGGATGGGTCTTCCGAAAAAACCGTAAAATGCGCGCGATCACTCTCATGGCCCGTGAGAAATCCGAGAATCTCTCTAATATATCCCTTTCTTCCGTAACGCCTGTTGCATGAACCCTTATAGTCCTTTGTTCCAGCTCAGTTTCCGGTGTGTTAGCATGATTTCGATGTGGCCACATTGATGACTCCAGCTCCAGCCACTTAGGACCATGCCACCAAAGCGCGCTCATTTTCAACTCCTGGGGGGACACACCCCGACTGCCGAGATCAGCCGGGTTGTCCGCGGAAACAACGTGATTCCACTGGGACACTCCCACCAACTCCTCAATTTTTGCTACTCGATTCGCTACGAATGTCGTCCAGGTGCATGCCGGTTTTTTGGGCCATGAGAGCACGATTGTCGAATCGGTCCATTTGTAGATTACTGGCTGAGGGATTTCAAGCTGCGGAAGAAACGTATTAATCATTTCGGCTAATAATAACGCTCCGCATAACTCCAGCCGAGGTAGGGACACTGTCTTTACTGGGGCGACCTTGGTTTTGCTTACTAACAGATTACTAAGGGGGGCTCGGCTGGATGTGCGTTCACGGACCCTCACGTATAAGGCGGCGGCATATGCCTTTTCGGAGGCGTCGCAGAATCCATGGAACTCGACTTCGTCCCATGGCGTAAAATGGGTCCATCGGGTTATTTGTATATTTTGGATCCCTTCGTAGTTTTCCAAAAAGGTCTTCCACCGTAGATGCAGGTTGCGTGGTAGATTATCATCCCAATCTATTTTGGTCAGCCATATATCCTGCATCAGAATCTTTGCCACCACTACAATCGGGCTGAGCCATCCAGCTGGGTCAAACAGCTTGGCCACCAACGATAATACTTCTCGTTTAGTGTAGTCTGGCTTTGCTGGAATCAGTTGCACACTAAAGTGGAACCGGTCATGTGCTGCATTCCATCGAATCCCCAACATCTTGGTTTCGCTCATATCGTCTATCTCCAAAAAGTTTTCCTTATAGATGTGTTCCTTGGGTAGACCTTCCAAAATCCGCTTGCAGTTGGAGGTCCATTTCCTGAGAGGGAAACCCGCGCTGTTTAGGGCCTCGATCAACTCGTCGCGTGTCTGTAATGCTGTTGTGCAGTCATGGGCTCCGGCCAAAACGTCAGCCACATACATATTTTGGGTCAGCACCTTTGAGGCCAGAGGGTATCTCGTCCTGACGTCATCTGCGAGCTGGTGAAGTGTCCTTATGGCCAAGTATGGGGCACAGTTCACTCCAAATGTCACGGTCTTCAGCTCATAATCTCGTAGTTCCTCCTGCGGTGACTCTCTGAAAAGAATTCTTTGGAATGGGGTGTGATACTCATGGAGCAGAATCTGCCTATACATTTTTTCAATATCGGCATTGAAAACATATTTGAAAAACCTCCATTTTAACAGAAGGCAGACCAAATCCGTCTGCAATATAGGACCCGGGTATAAAACATCATTGAGGCTAACCCCATTCGAGGTGGGACAAGAAGCGTTAAACACCACTCGAACTTTGGTGGTGATGCTATCAGGTTTAATCACCGCATGGTGTGGTAAATAATATGGACCCACCAATGGTTTCTCATTTGTGCCGCTAACCAAACGCATATGGTGGAGTGCAATGTACTCCTTCAAAACGCGGTCGTACTCCGCTCTTAGTTCGGGGCTCCTCTTTTGATTGGCTTCGCTGCGCAGGAACTGTCGAACTGCTCCGCTCCTAGAGTATCCAAGGTTGATACTATTTGGAAACTCCCGTCGAAAGGGTAGCGCCACTACATATCTTCCTTGGTCGTTCCGCTTTGTTGTCATTGCGTACAGCTCCTCACAATATGCGTCGTCGTCTGTTACTTTCCTTTTTGTCGTGACTTCTTCCAATTCCCAAAACCTTGTCAGTTGTGGGCTTCGCGCATCTTCACTGGGGGGCAACGAGGTGGTGAGACATTTTAGCACTGGGGGTGGTACGGGGCCCGTCAAGATCCAGCCAAACACTGTTTCTTGAGCTAAAAGGGATCCAAGGACATGATGAATGTGCCTTCGGATCCTGAGTCCAGAAGCGCTCGGGCCTCATAGGTTACGCCTAAATAGGATATGTTTACCATTGCTGTACCTAGCAAAATATTTCGGCCGCTTGTTGCGAACAGTGTCTGGATGTTGCTCGTGGCTTCCTGCTGATGTTCTTCGTTGCTCCTTTCCGGGGTTTGACGTGGCGGCGCTCTCTGCCTCTGCGAAGCTGAATTGAAGTGAAGGAGCGAATGATGCTTCTGGTGACAGTTCCAACAACTGAAAGGGCTATATGGGAATGGGCCAAGCAATTCATGCAAAGATTGTATTTTCTCACGATGTCTAGGCGATCCTCGACTTTCATAGCTAGAAACTGAGGGCAATTCTTCAGGACATGGACTTCATCGGAACACAGCCTGCACGTAGACTGCGAAACTTGACCGAGATATGTGGTTACCTTTCTTTCATCCGCCGCTGCGGATTGCCGACTTGGAACTGTTCGAGCTTTTCGAATATCGGACACCGTCTCTAAGGTTTGGAACCGACTCGTGAGAAAGTTATCCAATTCCTCCCATTTGGGAATTTCAGCTTTCCTGACAATCCCTTGTTCCCACAACGATAGGGTGGTGTCCGGTAATCGACTCGACACCAGAAACACAAATATCGCATCCCAGTTCGCTATGTCGATTTGATACATTTTCAGTACCGAGATACAGTTGTTCACTGCCCGTTGCAGGTTTTTTATCTCGGTACCGCGTTCTACTACTATTGAAGGCAAACTAAATAGCGTTTTTAGCTGACTATTTACATGATGCGTTTGTTTTCGTAACGATCGGATAAGTCTTTCCACGCTGTGGCGAAGCCATCGTTGGTGATGGGGGATTTTTTTACGATGTCTTTTGCTTCGCCGCGGGTTTTGTGGTTTAAGTGGAATAATTTCTCTACCGGGGTCAGACGATTATTATTAATATAGATTGCTGTGAACAAATCTCTAAACGAGGGCCATGCCATATAATCGCCGTAAAAGATTTCTGTGTCACATGGGGGTAGGTTGACACTCAGGCGGGTGGGAGTATCGAATCCCCCCGCGTCCTGATTTGGCGGGTTAAAAGTGGAATTGGCGTTCTGGTTGAGAGTCAGGTTATGTGCGGTTGAACCCATCAGCGCCGCGCATGTCAGGTATGCCGTGGAGCAATTTTGGTATCTAACTTTGGCCATTTGTCTAACGGACTCTTCGTTTTCGTCACCTGTTGATACCCGTGTATAATTGACATACGCCTCTTTGACCCTAACCCACAGCGCTTTAAGTTCCTCTTTTTGAATTTCTAATGAGAAAACCGAGTGGTTCTCTGTGGGCATGCTATTATACGCCGTTTCGAAATCTAACAGAGCGGTACAAGCGCGCTCAAATTCACTAGCTTCGGCCATTTTCCCTTCTCGCTCAAACAACTATAACAAGATATTTAAAACCGCGAAAAAAAAGTCCGAAGCTTCTCGAAATGTATTGGTCTGAAGACTGTCCGAAGTACTAAGGGATAAGATGGTGGCTTTCCACAAGATATCGGGTTTCATACGATTAACAGAGGCAGGGTTATATGGTAGGGGGATATTCGGCCAGATGGTCACCACAGTGAGAATTAATGGTGGGCCTTTATAACTTGCGAACTATGAGATACGCGTTTCTCGCTAACAAGGCTGACTGTGGTGTCACAGAAGGCAGACCAGTAGTTGGTCTCACGAGAACGAAGAAAAAAAATATTCGGAAGATTTCCCGCTTATACCTAAAGGTGTGTTTTCTGTCTATATCCCTATTACCGTGTAGCCACTACTACTACTAATGCATATATGTGTATGACAAATTTCCACACTTACCCCTCCTCCGGCTAAATTGATGTTGTTAGTTTACTTATTTGGTTTTGTGGTCTCTAGCTTACCAGTGGGCCACTTGATAGAGGGCCGTTGCTGTTGGTATTACAGTTGAGCCACTTGTTGTTGTTGTTCTAGGGCCAGTTGCTCGGGTGCTTTAATGACCTGACGTTGGGCCACTTGCTAAGAGGCCTTTGGTTGCCTTTGTTGTTGTTACGCCGCTTGCTAGGGGGCTTTTGCCGACTTACAGTTGTTGCTTGTTCTTGGGCCACTTGCTAGGGGGCCTTTGGTTGACTTGATTGTTGTTGTTGTTGGGCCGCTTGATAGGGGGCCTTTGGTTGACTTGGTTGTTGTTGTTGTTGGGCCGCTTGATAGGGGGCCTTTGGTTGACTTGGTTGTTGTTGTTGTGCCACTTGATAGGGGGCCTTTGGTTGACTTGGTTGTTGTTGTTGTTGGGCCGCTTGATAGGGGGCCTTTGGCTGTTGTTATTGTTGGGCCACTTGATAGGGGGCCTTTGGTTGACTTGGTTGTTGTTGTTGTGCCACTTGATAGGGGGCCTTTGTGCGTTGATGTTGCTCGGGAAGAGAAAAAATTTGGTTGTTAATGGCTCACTTGTCCTGAACTTTCAAAAAAAAAAACTATTGATTAATATGTCTGGTGGCCGTGCGCGAGAAGCTTTTCAACCAAGTTCACTGCGGTACTTACGAGAATATTTGTAGGATTCCGGTTTACCACTATTCCAATATATTTCATGAGGTGGCCAATTAAACGCTGCAATTTCGTACGTGCCGTTGTAATGCTTTTTGGGGGTCACTAAACCACTGGGGTCGTCGTCTTGACTTAACGTTTCGTGTGGTTTCTATTGGAATCTAAGAGGTTGTTAGGAAACAGGCATGGATGGGTGTATATACCTCGTTCATAGAAACCAATTACGTTTCCCACAACAGTGTCCTTAAACACTTTTGTCCCCGGAGAAAATTACTGGTAGGTTTAAAGGGTACCCTCCACTGAAGCTTTGGACCCTTTCTACACGTTAGGTTTCGATAGCTAACCTGGCACGCAAGGATTCACATAATAAAAGGAGCAAGTATTGAATCTTAACTTTGATATGGTCTGCAACTGATGCAAACCAAATCTCGATAATTGTCTAGTTTAGCTGTCAACTAATAATGAATTAGCCAAAGTTATGGAAAAGGGCTCAAAAGACGGGGTTTGGCCTCAGGATCACGAATCCGGAAGCGATTTTCTTAATTTTTTTTTGTTTCAGTGAAAAGTTATGGGCAAAATAGGGGTGAAACAATACTTCCTTACCGAATTCCTCTGGAGTGTCTTGCTTGTAGTAGAATCTGCCGGCGTAAAGGGACTTTCCTTTTGTTTCCAGCTTCTGTTCACGGGACTTCGCTAAGTTGCCCTAAACTCGCTACCACACGAGATTTAGCCACTCTTTCAACTTGTTTTCCTTCACCTTTTTTTTTTTTTTTTTTACTTTGGCAGGGTTCTTACTTTTTTGGAAAGTGTCAATTTGTGGATTGTAACTTACAATCCACTTAGCTATTCACAGTAGGGTTCCCAACGCAAGTTACCAACAATGCTGGAAATATTCAAGTACTTGGATAATTGTCCAATTATGTATTTACATATGCACGATTCGCTATGTACAACCAAAAACAATTCGACTTATTGTAATAGGATCACAAATGGCAACTTGGCAGAATTTGGGTAGTTTCAATCAGAAAATTAAAGTTTTTGGTTAATTCTAACCGGAATATGTGGTTCAACCACGAAAAACTTCAAGCCATCCGGCTCGAAGGACCATGTTCGGGACGGGGGTAAATCTAGGGGCCGGAAATTCCTCTTGAATTTCACGGTAGTCGAGGGGCGTCGAGGTGCCGGATGCCGAAGTTTTTTTTCAGATTTAAGACCTCACTTAAGGACTTCCGTTTCAATAAATTAGACTTAAGCTTTCACTTCACTCAAGTTTATTTAAATTGAAACTTATGTATATGCGGGTAGGTATGTATGTATATATGCATATATGTATGGGTATAAAAAAATTATAATAAATTCACTGTACTTACACAGAGCCAAAAATGCCTAATAAAATTAATAAGATTGTCTTCATGATCAGCTTTTGGGCAAAGGGGTAGTCGCAATGGTGCAAACGAAGAAAAAACTGTAGGGAAATCGTTTTGGTTTTAAGAAGAAATTCTTATTAAAAAACTATACATTTAGTACAAAGGTGTAGTTAGACGCTGGCAATTATTAGTATACGATGGCCGGATGGTTAGCAGCTGGGTTTAGCAATCGAAAAATTGTAAGTTCGATTCTCTCTCTTTTTTTCCTAATTAGAAATGTTAAAAAGAAATCTTCTTAAATATATTTATAAGATTTTCCTTTGAAACATTAACAACTCTACACATATCGGTAATTAGAAGCTGGCAATCAAAAGTGAGCCATGGCCTGATGGTTAACAGCTGGGTTTATCATTCCGAAAATTGTAAGTTCGATTCTCGGTGAGGGCGATATCATTTTATTTTTCATTTAAAATATTAAAAAGAAAATCTTCTTAATAAAATTAAAAAGACGGTCTCTACAATAATAAGAAGCACATCTTCTTGAAGAAAATCTATAGAGATATCTTATGACTTTTGTTCTATTTTATTAGGCATTGTTGGCTCTGTGTACGGTTTCGGTTTGCTAATCCAAAGTGGAAGAGCGCTGGGTGATCGCATAAGGCGAAGCCCGTCAACCGATTCGGGCAACGGGACTCGGAACAAGAATTCCAAAGGAATTCAGCAGGATTTCCAGTACCGAGTACCCGGTACCCGCATGCTTAACAGCGACACCTGCATGTCCCGGCGAGGCATTAGGGCAGACCTAAACAGATAAGGTCCAATCAGTTTGTCTACGATGGGCTTCAGCCTTTCACACAACACGCTAGAAAGAACCTTATACGCGATATTAAGAAGACTAATTCCGCGGTAGTTGGTGCGGTTAGCGGGATCGCCTTTCTTGTGGATTGGGCAAAGCACACTTAAATTCCAATCCGGAGGCATGCATTCGTCTGACCATATTCTGCATAAGAGCTGATGCATGCTTTTTACCAGCTCTTCGCCTCCGTGTTTGAACAGCTCGGCGGGTAGTCCGTCTTTTCCAGGCGCTTTGTTGTTTTTGAGCCGGGATATAGCTATCCTCACTTCATCATAGTCAGGTGGTGGGACGACTTTTCCATCGGCAGGGATTGGGGTATCGGGTTCGACGTCTCCCTCGCAATGTAGCAGTGAGGAGAAGTGCTCCCTCCATAATTTAAGTACACTTTGTACGTCGGTTACCAGGTCGCCATTATTGTCCTTACAGGAGCTTGCCCCGGTCTTAAAACCTTCCGTCATCCGCCGGATCTTTTCATAGAATTTTCGGGCATCATTCCTGTCAGCCAGCATCTCAAGCTCCTCACACTCACGCCTTCCGGCCTCGCTTTTCTTTTTTCTGAAAAGGCGTCTCTCTTCCTTCTTTGCCTCACGATATTGTTGCCATACACTGCGGGTTGCGCCCGTTCGCAACGTCTCCTTGTAGGCAGCGTCCTTTTTTTCGAGGCAGTTTTGCATTCCTCATCGTACCAGTTGTTCTTGCGGGCTCGCTGGAACCCTATAGTGGCCTCAGCGGCGGTACGCAATGAGTGAGAGATATGCTTCCATTGCTCGGTTACATCGTTATGTACTCATTTATTTAAACATACTTTTAGCCACATACAAATGTATATGTACATAAATAGGCATGTACGTAGTAAATGTCGTCCACCATGAAAAATGCAAATTTCAGTCAGCTTTGTAATGTTGCCTTTGAAAACGTGATAGAAAATCGTGATGTAAATATGAAGCAGCTGATACTTATATCACGATTTTCTATCATGTTTTCAAAGGCAGCATTACAAAGCTGACTGAATGTCATAGCACTGTCTAGCAGGGACTTTTTTTCACAAATTTCGCTATTTTTTATTCAAGTATGTATAAAAATAATAAAAAAGTACTGCTAGCTAAGGTTTACAACTTTGTGGAAAATTCGGAATTATTTATCAAAACTTAAAACTTTATACTAAATTACTTATTTCAAAAATTTCGCTTTCATTTTGTTCAAGTATGTGAAAAATACAATACAAGTACTGCTTATGAAGGCTTACGACTTTGTGAATAATTCAGGAAAATTCGACCAATTTTCATCAAAAATTAAAATTTTATACCTACTCACTTGAAATTGTCTTCACTTAATGAAGTCTTCTATTCAATCAAAATATTGTAAACACAATACCGTAAGTTCTTTCATTGTTGCTTATAATGGTAAGTACTTAAAATTTGTGAAAAACGAACTATCTGTTGTTCTTTAACCCTTAAATGCGCTATGTTGTTTTTATACAACAATGGGAAAACTCCCATTTGCACCCATTGAATTTTTCTTTCTTTCGTTAATCTAAACTCATTATAAGTACATAGCCCTAGGAACGTGTTTATTGTAATATAATTTTTATCCGTTCTTCCTTCATTGTTCTTCATTGCCTCAAATTAAAATAACAATAAAAGGTGAGTAAACCCCAAACTGCATTTTTCACACAAAATAAAACTAATTTTTTGCTGATTAGACGCGAAAAAAGTTAAATGTGTAGCAAATTATTTTTATTGATTAAATTTCAAGAAAAACCCATTCTATATTTTTCCAGAAAAAACTAAAAAAAAAATTTCGCTCAAAAAGTACCCAAAACTAGTTTCAAATCAGTTAAAATACCCTAAAAAGTCTTTAAATAGCATATAATATATTTGTAGCAAGCAAAAAAAAACGGGCATTGAAGAGTTAAATCGTCGGTATATTAGGGATGTATTTCTTGTATTGCCTAATAATATAATATTAGTGATTAATCCTACTTTTCGGGATTTTTAGTTTCGGTAGGATTTATTAATTACTTCAACAAACCGAGGTATCAAAACTCACGTTCGTAAAAGTAGCACCACATTCTCTCGAATTATTTGTTCTATGTATGGATATTGTGAGAACAAAATAAGGAACAATAAAAGTTATTCGCAGGCTTGTCCCGAAATTTAGGTGGTCCCGTCTCCAGTTTTAAAGAAAAATCTCAAGATGGTTTTATATATTCTTTTCCTCCTCATTATTTTTTGCAGTCAAAAATGTTCACATGTAACTCTGCTTATCTTAAGAAGTTTATTGAAATGTTCAGTGAAATAAGTTAACTATTGCAGTACAATAGTAAACACTTGAAAACGGTTTTTTCTGATAAATATTTTTAATTATTTGACTAGATACTGAAACGTTTTAGTAATCCCGGGGTTCAATTTCACTTGTCCTGGAGTTTTCGGGACTTCAAAAGAGCCGATTTCGCACAATACCAGGGCTTCGGGACTCGCATCCCTAGTACCTACATACAGGTTTGCATGTGGAGGATGGTTGGGTATGTTAATCATAGATGGCCGGCCTGCACTATTTTAAAAGTACAATGAATATTAGCTTTATTGTGACTAAGTATATATTGTAACAATATAATACGAAAAAGCATCCTTTTAAATTCAGGTGTAAATCTAACTCATGGGTTAAATTTATTTAATTATTACTGTCAAATTGAAGACTTAAGCTACATTTACACTGCACCAAATGCGTCGCTTTTGGCGAAGTTATTTCGAGAATGTACGCAGAATGAATTTGTTTGCAGTGTAAATGTAGCTTAAGTCTTCAATTTGACAGTAATAATTAAATAAATTTAACCCATGAGTTAGAACGTAGTAAACGTAGCTTTAGTTTGGCAACTTATTTTCTTCTTCTTACGAATTTGAGTGGAAGGCACTGGCTGAGTGACTTCAAATAAAATGGAATGAAGGAATAGTGTGAAGCCCAATAATAAGCCATTTTGTTTGATATCAACCTGAGACGCATTTGAGATGAAACCATCAATGTCAATTCTCACTTTTTGGAAACTTAATATCAATTAATCAATTAATTGACAATTAATTTTCGATTTAATGATAAACTACCAGTAGCAGATCAACTTTTTTGCTAAATGAGTATTAACTTGATGTATAATTAAATATAAAAATTATAATATAAATGTCCAACAGTTTCTACCTTCACAGTTTTTATACATATACTAAAATAAATTTTGTCCAAATTATGGTACATTATTCTTTTTTCTCTCGTGAAGGGTGGATACCTTGCCGCGGTACGAGGGCTTAAGTCGATAGCCACAGGGCTACGCTGCCCTTGTGATCATAGCTCCGTACGGCACTTCATCACGAGAGCAGCCTAGCCTCTCTGGCGCGACGACAAAGATCTTCCCCCTCCCAATCCAGGGTGTTACGCGAAACCGTGCCCATTGGACGTTTGCAGCCGGGAGGCAAATCGTGGCTGTATTTGAACGGAGCCTCTCTGACACCGGGTCGCCTCAGAGAGTAAGCATGGCCTTACCGCGGTACGGGGCTCTGCCGCGGCGGACGACACATTTTCCCCTACTCTTCCCTTGACCCTAAGCTGGCCTTGTCCGGCGATGGGTCGTACGAACAAGATGAACTCGAATAACCTGAATAAAAACGAAAAATCTAAAAAACAAACAACGCCAAACTTCACTCCTCAGCAAAGGAGAGCTATGGAGGAGCAGGCGAGGAAGCAACAACAACGCCGGAGGACAACCTCCGTTCCACAATCAAGGGGGGGATCGACAGCGATGGCAACTACGAGTCGGTCAACCAACCCTCTATCGAATAAGATTGACTTGATGGGAGCTAGCACCAGTGCGGTTGCCAACGCAGCTAAGCGGACAACGGCGGATGCTAAACTCCCATCAACCGCTGATATGAAAACCAGTATCTTTACGTCTGTGGCAGCGGTCTCACGACCTGGCCTCGGAGTTTCGAAGGAGAAGGAAGCTGCAACTGAGATGTCGGCAAGGAGAGCGACCGCGATGGCAACTACGGGTCCGCACTCCAGGGAGACATCTCCCCGCCGCTTCACATACCACGAGAAAAGATTGGCTGCAAAGATCCTGAAGAGGTATGAAGGGGTACCGCAGGAATCACTGTCGCCGAATTCCAGTAAATCTGTAGAGCTAGCGAAAGCTGTGATACCGGATTTCCAAAATTCGTACATGCCAAAGAGGTTAAAAGTTAACCCTTTCAAGCGCCAGAGATCGGATCTGGAGTTTATTCCCCCTCCCAAGCGGCATCAGAATACCTCTGGAGCGGGCAAACTAAGCTTTGCTGAGGTAACCAAGGACAGGATCCTTATAGGCGTCCTTGACCGAGGCAATGACCGTCTGGCCATCCCCAAGGACCGGTGGCGTTACGTGCGAAATGAACTCGGCAACATTCTTCTCAACGTTGCTCCGGAGTTTCCGGGTAGTTCGGCACGAGTAACGGATGCGGGTTGGCACCAGGGCCAAATTAAATTACTCGCATGCGAGGATGCAAAAACCGTAGCACTGTACAAGGCAGCAGCTGCTAAACTGGGTGAAGTCTACCAGGGCGCAAAGATAGAGGTCGTCGACTGGAAGGACATTCCAGCTCGTCCAAGGGCAAGGGCGTGGATTCCGGCCATCCCTGACGAACCCGAGAGAATACTCGGGATGCTACGGCTAATGAATCCGTCCCTCCCAACGCATGACTGGAGTGTCAATCTGGTCGGGGATGCGGTAGGGCCCGACAGACAGGTGGTGTTCACCATGAATAAAGAGTCAATCGAGCCCCTCAAAAGGTGCAATGGCCTAGTACACTACAGCGTAGGCCAGATCGTTATCCACGTATATCGTGGTGATGCTCAGCGCGCTGCCTTCTCGGCTGCTCCGGGGGAACCGGAAAACTTATTACCAGAAGAGGAAGCGGAGGATTCCGATGCGGAAAGCATGTTATCCGCCACGTCTCTTGGCGATAGTGCTGTGAACAACTCGGAGATGGAGGACAGCCTACAGGACGAGGAAGTCCTCGACGTCACGGTGGTAGCAGCCAACGCTGAGCGACTAACATCTAACGCTACAGGCAGCAGGACTCCTGCAACGCCACATCGGGCAGTTAATCGGAACAACTCGTCGTTGATAGGCAACCTCCGGGATGGAGCAAACCTCGACGATATGGGGACGGCAGGGAAGTCTGTGCGCTCTCATGTTGGTGGTGCTTCAGATTAATTTGCACAAATCTAAAGTGGCTTCGGCTGCTTTAAGTAGTCGTCTTTCTAAAGGCGACGTGGATGTGGTCCTCATCCAAGAACCCTGGGTCAATAGCTCGAGAATCTGCGGATTGGGGACTAAGGGCTTCAAGCTCATTCGAGCCAGCGAGGAGAGCAAAGTCAGAACGTGTATTTTGGTCAAGTCTGAGTTGAACTCCTTTCTCCTACCTAACTACACCAATGGTGATATTACCGCTATCAGTCTAACGGTCGACAGCACCCGCCTGACGGTGGCGTCGGTCTATATGCCCTACGACGCCGAAGAACCCCCACCACAAACGGAGGTGAAAGACCTGGTGTCAAATTTCTGCACGGGTAATCTTATTATTGGAGCGGACGCTAATGCTCACCATGTCCAATGGGGGAGCTCCGACGTCAATGCCAGGGGCGAGTCTCTGTTTGATTACCTCTTAACAACCAACCTGGTGATTTGCAACGTGGGTAATGAGCCTACTTTTATCACTAAGACCCGCAGGGAGGTCATAGACCTCACTATCTGTAGTGAAGGCGCTTATGAGTGGGTCAGAAAATGGCGGGTTCTGGAAGAACATTCTTTCTCCGACCACCGTTACATAGAAATGGTTTTAGACTTTATTGTAGAACAACCAATCATGAAGCGCAATCCACGTAACACTGATTGGCAGTTACACAATGAAATATTAGACAGAGACCTACCAGTACTGCCCTCACAAGCCCCCTCATCAGTAGAGGAGCTGGAGGATCTTGTTACTACATTTACATCGGCGCTCTCAAATGCTCTAGGACAGGCTTGTCCAGTGCCAAAACCACGCGGTAAACACAGGCCACATTGGTGGTCCTACGATTTGGACTCGCTCCGAATATCATGCCGGAAACAATTTAACAAGGCCAAGAGCTTCGGCTCTGAGCCTCATTGGCATGAATATAAAGCTAAACTAAGGGCCTACAAAAAAGCTCTGAGACAGGCGAAGAGAACCTCGTGGAGAAATTTCTGCACTGGCGTCGAAAAGGTCGACGACACAGCGAGACTTAGACGAGTCCTCTCGAAAAGTCAAACAACCATCAGCTATTTGCGAAAGCCTGACGGATCCTGGACCAGCACGGAAGAGGAAACCCTTGAGCTGCTCTTGAATACACATTTTCCGGGGAATCTGCATGATGCACCACTAGCACCTGCAACAAACCTGGCAGTAAATATACCCATCACTGAGGAAAGAGTAAGGTGGGCAGTTAAGAGCTTTGAACCGTATAAGGGTGCCGGGCCGGACGGGATTATCCCCGCGCAACTTATAAACACGTTGGAGACATCAGCTAAATGGCTGGTATTTCTCTTCACAGCCTGCCTGGCTCTCAACCACATTCCGGGCTCCTGGAGAAGCGCCACGGTAGTGTTTATCCCTAAGGCTGGGAAGGCATCCCACTACGAGCCAAAAGATTACAGACCGATCAGTCTCTCGTCCTTTGTACTCAAAACCTTTGAGAGGATACTAAGCGACTACCTTTCAACGACTATTGATAGCAACCTTATTTCTAGCTATCAGCATGCATACACCAAGAGTAAATCAACAGAAACTGCTCTGCACAGCCTAGTATCTGTCATTGAGAAATCGCTGTGTGAAAAGGACTACTGTCTCGTGGCCTTCTTAGACATTGAGGGGGCTTTCAACAATATAAGCCCGGAGGCGATCAACTCCGCTCTAACTAATCTGGGCGTAGATAGACCTCTAACTGGTTTAATTGACCAACTTCTAAGAGGAAGGAAAATAGCTTCTTCACTTGGTACGGTCGAGTTATCACGCTATGTCACAAGGGGAACGCCCCAGGGTGGTGTTCTTTCCCCGCTTTTATGGAACCTCACAGTCAACTCGTTGCTACGTGACACAAGCTGGGGGGGCGGGAAGATAGTGGCATACGCAGACGATTTAGCTATTGCATTCAGAGGCAAGTTCCCACAAACTCTGTGTGACCTGATGCAAGTAGCACTGCGAGAGGTTTCGAGGTGGTCCTCTCGCTGCGGACTTAGTATCAACCCGGGGAAAGTGGAACTTGTCCTCTTCACCAACCGGTACAAAATACCGCCACTAAGCCTACCAGAACTAGATGGCACGCGCCTGGGCTTGTCGGATAAGGCCAAGTTTCTAGGCATAGTTCTGGACAGGAAACTGAATTGGAAGGAGAATGTTCTTCAGCGCCAGAAGAAAGCTTGCATCGCTCTTTACACATGCAAAAGAGCCATTGGCAAAAAATGGGGGCTCAGCCCTAGAGTATGCAGTTGGATCTACACGGCCATCATTCGCCCAATCATGCTGTATGGAGTCGTCGTATGGTGGCCGGCACTGAGCAAGACAACATACCTGAATCTGTTGCGGAAAGTCCATAGATCCAATATGATCTGTATAAGCGGTGCGCTAAGGACAACGCCCAACGAAGCCCTCCAGGCCATTCTGGGCATTTTGCCACTTGATCTGGAAGGGTTTCGGTCAGCGGCGGCATCAGCTCTGCGCCTAAGAGAAACCTCCAGTTGGGGTGCGGGTACTATTGGACACTCCAGTATTCTGGAATCTTACAGCTTTCTCCCTTTAAGCACAGATCGTTGTGCGACCACTACAGTCGGGGATAGCTGCTTCAAAATAAACATTCCCAGCAGAGAAGACTGGGAGAGGACGGATTGGTGTCCCGAAACAAATGGTGGCACTTCCATATACACCGACGGCTCGAAGTTGGACGGCAGAGTTGGAGGAGGGGTTTATTCAAGGGATTTGGACCTTGAACTCTCCTTCAGACTACCTGATCATTGTAGCGTCTTCCAGGCGGAAGTCTCGGCAATCCGGGACGCCGCGGCCTGGTTAAGCAAACGTGTTATCGGAGGAGATATCACTATTTTCAGCGATAGCCAGGCGGCAATCAAATCCCTTGGCTCATACACGTTCAACTCTGAACTGACGCTCAGCTGTCGTCGATCTCTTCAGGAGATGGCCCAACAGAACCGCGTAAACCTCATATGGGTCCCGGGACATAGGGACATTGAGGGAAACTGTAAGGCAGACGAGCTTGCCAGGCAGGGCACGACCAAGCAGGTTCTTCGGGATAAAGAGCGCTTAGGTATGCCGTTTGCCACATGCAAACTAATGCTGAAGGAGCACACACTCCGTCAAGCCAACGAAAGATGGCTGCAATCCCCAGGGTGTCGGATATCGAAACAAACCTGGCCAAAATGGGATCTTAAAAGGTCTAGACGCATTTATGCCCTAACTAGGAGGGAAATCTGCATATTGATAGGGGTATTAACCGGTCACTGCCTCATTGGTAGGCATGCAGAAAGGCTAAGTGTGCCCTACCGACGATGCTGCAGGAGTTGCAAAGATGATGAGGAGGAGGAAACGGTGGAGCACCTCATCTGCAACTGTCCGGCTTTAAGCGGCGTGAGAACGCGCTTTTTGGGAGTTCCGTTCCTAGATAGTCTAAGCCAGATCGCGGAACTGGACATAAAGGACTTGATGGGCTTCATAAAGTCATCTAAGTGGTTCGAGGAGGAGTAACGGTGTCGGTTTAGGAGTGTCAGTCCCGGGATTCTGCTATGTGGAAAATCCCAACAACTCAGGGATTTTCCATATGGCTGGGTCCCGGGGCTGACTTTCCTTGTGTTGGTGGTATCACAACGGGCCTTCAAAACTGGCCTAAGTGTGCCTCTGCGGCAGCCACTTGAACCTACCTACCTACCATTCTAAAATTTTACCCTCATTATTTACCAAACCCCTGCAGCGAAAGCAACTAGTTGAAAACTACTTTACCGGGCTCAACTAGTCAGTGTTCTGTCTTTTTTCCATATAAGCAACTGGTATTTTTTACGTGTTGATGTCCTACGAGATGTCAATTGTCAGATTTCGACCAGAATATACCAATTATCTACTAGTCAGGAAATACCAGTTTCATACTAGTTGTAAAATACCAGTTCCATACTAGTTCATCCTGGACTAGTATAATTTCAATAAAATGAACTAATCCACATAGAAGTCCAAAAAGGACTAGTATGAAATATACTAGTCCCATACTAGTCCAAAAAGCATTTAACTTGGACTAGTATAATTTTTACCAGAATTTTCCTGGCTTACCCTTTATTTTATCATATGACTTTATTTTCATCTTTATTTTCAATAAAGCAGCGGCTATTTGTATTTACCCTATCACGAAAAAGCATCTATGAATTATAAGAGAAAACGAATCGAAAGCATTTTGAATTTTTTAACTGGTATACTTTCATCCAGAAAAATCTAGTTATATACCAGTATGGAATGGATATTTCCTGAGTTCTGCCAGAAAGTTATTGTTGTATACTAGTATGAAATGGATATTTCCTGACTACTATGAATTCAGATAAAAAATTCTAGTTGTATACTGGTATGAAATGGATATTTCCTGACTAGTATGAGTTCTACCAGAAAGTTATAGTTGTATACTAGTATGAAATGGATATTTCCTGACTAGTATGAATTCAGACAAAAAATTCTAGTTGTATACTGGTATGAAATGGATATTTCCTGACTAGTATGAGTTCTACCAGAAAGTTATAGTTGTATACTAGTATGAAATGGATATTTCCTGACTAGTATGAATTCAGACAAAAAGTTCTAGTTGTATACTGGTATGAAATGGATATTTCCTGACTAGTATAAGTTCTACCAGAAGGTTATAGTTGTATACTAGTATGAAATGTCTATTTCCTTACTAGTATGACTTCTGCCAGAAAATTATAGTTGTATACTAGTATTTTTCTGAATAGTTTGAGGTTTCTCTGCAGGGACGTTTCCGAATATATTTATCTATGCCTATGGGCTGTGTGTGTGTATAAGTGTGTTTTTTGTGATCAGCTGTGAGTTGCGCTACTATATAAGGTATACAATGGTATGTATGTAACCCATCTCAGTAATTTTATTTCTTTTGATGAATGTTCTTACAATATGACAGCCTAACCTAAAATAAAAGGCGCGCCGTTCGTTTTCTGTCAAATTTGTCTCATGCACATATAACTTGTATGGGAGCAATCGTAATTGAACGCACTGCGTAAAAACTTAAATTGACTTCAAATTTTTGTTCTGCGTGACATTTCGATTTCACGTTCGTACAAAGGCAAAGACACAAATGCACGCACATTTATTTCGACTACAAGGAAAAAATTCGTGCATGTACGTGCGGGAAACGTACGCCGCGCGATTATATTAGGTTGAGCTGTTAGACCTAAGATTTATATACAGTGGCTCACGTTGCGATTTGTCCCCCATGAAAGGCGATTATAAATTTGTACATATGGAAGATGACGCGCATGGTCGGCTAAAAAATTTGCAATTTTCATGGTGGACGATTTGAACTGTGAACCAACGTACATATAGTATACTTATTTCATGTCCCTTTACAACGTACATGCCAATTAATGCACTGAAATAATAAATATAGTTTAAAAAATATATATAAATATAATTTAAAAAAATTAAAGCTCACGCTTTTAGAGAGTATTGAACTAAAAAGTTGAAAATAATTTTAAAAACCCTACACAGTAGTATTGTGGAAAAAGCGTGGTCCGCTTTGTTCCATAATCTTCGTTTTTTATTTAATTTATTTTTACCTTTTTAGTGCTATATTCTTTAAAAGCGTGTGTTTTCGCTTTTTAACCTATATTTATTTTTTACTTTTTAGTTAAATGTGTAATCGATAAATATATCGAAATATACCGCAGTGCAAACGAAAACTCTGGGCCTCCACTTTCGTTTGATACCCATATTGTAGGCAATTTTGAATATTATTGGACAACCTCATTTTGACAGGTAACTCAGTTATCGATAAATATATAGAAATATTCTAAAGTCCAATAGAAACCTGTAGAACTTCCCTTTTGTTTCATACCCAGATTGTAGGCATTATGACCGATAACTTAGTTATCGATAAATATATCGAAGTCCAAATGCTACTTCCTATGGTTTGACACCCATATTGAAGGCACATTTCAAGGTTTTTGTGACAGTCATATGCCACTATCGGGTAGACTGAAGTAGAGTTACATACAAACAAGCAAACATACATATGAACGTATGTACAAGTAAAGCTAATGAAAGCGTAGTAAAGAAACTAGCATTATGTGGGAGAAGCGTCGAGCGATCGATATACGAAAATTGTGGCACAAAGCGGACCACGCTTTTTCCACAATACTACTGTGTAGGGGTTTTAAAATTATTTTCAACTTTTTAGTTCAATACTCTCTAAAAGCGTGAGCTTTAGTTTTTTTAAACTATATTTATTTTTTACTTTTTAGTCAAATGTCCTATGAAATTATCGATAAATATATCGAAAAATACAGCAGTCCAAACGAAACCTCTGGCCTTCCACTTTCGTTTGATACCCATATTGTTAGGAAATTTTAAGGTATTTGGTCTCACATTTTGACAATAACTCAGTTATCGATAAATTTATCCATAAATTTATCGAAATATATCGAAGCCCAAATGAGACCTGGGGTCTTCACCTCTCGTTTGATACCCATATTGTAGGAAAATTTTAAGGTTTTCGGGCAACCACATTTTGACCGATAACTTAGTTATCGATAATTTTATCGAAATATATCGAAGTCCAAATGAGACGTGGGGTCTTCCCCTTTCGTTTGATGCCCATATTGTAGGGAAATTTTAAGGTTTTCGGGCAACCACATTTTGACCGATAACGCAGTTATCGATAAATTTATCGAAATATATCGAAGACCAAATGAAACCTGGGGCCTTCCCCTTTCGTTTGATACCCATATTGTAGGGAAATTTTAAGGTTTTCGGGCAACCACATTTTGACCGATAACTCAGTTATCGATAAAATTATCGAAATACATATATCGAGGTCCAAATGAAACCTGAGGTTTTCCCCTTTCGTTTGATACCAATATAGTAGGGAAATTTTAAGGTTTTTGGGACCGATAACTCAGTTATAGATAAATTTATCGAAATATGTCGATGTCCAAGTGAAACCTGGGGCCTTCAACTTTCGTTTGATACCCATGTTGTAGGGAATTTTTTAGGTTTTTGGGCAATAATATTTTGACCGATAACTTAGTTATCGATAAATTTATCGAAATATATCGAAGTCCAAATGAGACCTGGGGTCTTCCCCTTTCGTTTGATGCCCATATTGTAGGGAAATTTTAAGGTTTTCGGGCAACCACATTTTGACCGATAACTCAGTTATCGATAAAGTTATCGAAATACATATATCGAGGTCCAAATGAAACCTGAGGTTTTCCCCTTTCGTTTGATACCCATATAGTAGGGAAATTTTAAGGTTTTTGGGCAATAATATTTTGACCGATAACTTAGTTATCGATAAATTTATCGAAATATATCGAAGTCCAAATGAGACCTGGGGTCTTCCCCTTTCGTTTGATGCCCATATTGTAGGGAAATTTTAAGGTTTTCGGGCAACCACATTTTGACCGATAACTCAGTTATCGATAAATTTATCGAAATATATGGAAGACCAAATGAAACCTGGGGCCTTCCCCTTTCGTTTGATACCCATATTGTAGGGAAATTTTAAGGTTTTCGGGCAACCACATTTTGACCGATAACTCAGTTATCCATAAATTTATCGAAATATATCGAGGTCCAAATGAAACCTGAGGTTTTCCCCTTTCGTTTCATACCCATATAGTAGGGAAATTTTAAGGTTTTTGGGCAATCACATTTTGACCGATAACTCTGTTATCGATAAATTTATTGAAATATATCGAGGTCCAAATGAAACCTGAGGTTTTCCCCTTTCGTTTGATACCCATATTGGAAGGAATTTTTTAGGTTTTTGGGCAATCATATATTGACCGATAAGTCAGTTATCGATAAATTTATCGAAATATATCGAAGTCCAAATGAAACCTGGGGCCTTCGCCTTTCGTTTGATACCCCTATTGTAGCGACATTTTACGGTTTTTGGGCCACTGTGGCTTAGACCGAACGAGAGTCACATACATACAAGCAAACAAGCAAACAAACAAAGAAACAAACAAACAAGCAAACATACAAGTGAACCTAATAAAAGCGTAGTAATAAAAGCGTGGTAAAAAGGTTGAAAGTGCACGTTGAAAGTAACATATCAAAACCACTTTCAAAACCATTATGGTAATACTGTAAATATTACAGTATTTACTGCAAAATTGGCAGTAAAAACATGTGATTTTTGAAAAATATCAATTAATGATATGAGTCCAATTTCAAATTTACAGTAATTCATGTCAATATGATAGTGTCCACTCTCAAATTAACAGTAATTCATGTCAATATGATAGCATATTCGAAGAATGATAGGGGGTCACTTTCAAAATTCATATTACCCACTATTGGACGAAAAATTACACCGAAAGAAAAAAATATCAAAAACCGCCGTAAAATTTACATTTTTTGTTTACCAAAAGCAACTGAAAAGAAAAAAGGTCAATTTTACAATTTCGAAAATATCATTTCTAGGTGAAGTGGATATGCACAAAAAAAACGTAAAAACTTACAGGAAAAACGTCAAATAAACATGACCATCATGTATTATTGAAGGCATTCTCATGTATAATTGACATGAAACGTAAAAACGTACAGGAAAAACGTGTAGTGGAAATGATCATCATGTATTATTACAGGCATTTTCATGTAGAATTGACATGAAACGTAAAAACGTACACGAAAAACGTAAAGTGAACATGAACATCAGGTATTATTGAAGGCATTTTCATGTACAATTGACATGAAACGTAAAGACGTATAGGAAAAACGTAAAGTGAACATGGCCATCAGGTATTATTGAAGGCATTCTCATGTACAATTGACATGAAACGTAAAAACGTACAGGAAAAACGTAAAGTGAACATGAACATCATGTGTTATTGAAGCCATTTTCATGTACAATTGACATGACACATAAAAACGTACAGGAAAAACGTAAAGTGAACATGAACATCAGGTATTATTGAAGCCATTTTCATGTACAATTGACATGACACGTAAAACCGTACATGCAAAACGTAAAGTTTACATGAAGGCTTTCTTATGTGCAATTGACATGAAATGACATAAAATTTATTGATTTTTTTTTTAAATAAATACATAGGTACATATTTAATGTAATAAATGTAATACAAACTTAACATTTTCAATTCAAAAAATTTTATTTTAGAAGCACATCAAAATGATATAATTTTAAATCATTTTATTGATTTTTTGTTTATATAAAAAGGTACATATCGTGGGGTGACAGGTAAAACTCATTAAGTACACTAACAAAGAATTTGAGATATTAAGGTTTTAAACACTTTTTAACGTCAAAATTCAACCAGACGCTCTAATATCTTTAAAGTTTCATGTAGTTAAATCTAGAGAGGTGACAATACGGCTGCAAGCTTATTTTTTTTAGAACTCAGCCATAATCTTCGTTATTGACAAAACTGTATTTAGTGACTTTTCCCTGTCCAAAAATTTGTTATAGCTTTGTAAAAAATTAAAAAATAAACAACTTAAGCATTCAGAATTCCCTTTATTAATGTAAATACATGTGCACAATTTATTTTCATCTGATTCGTTATCGCTTCTTTCGAATAAAGGCAAAGATTCCCTTCCGGTAAATGTTGTTGATGGCTAGTTCTTATACCATGGCACCATTTCCTCTGGTATTTGTCCGGCATTGCAAAGTTTTATAAGATCTGCTTTTTTTGCTGCAGATATCGGAAGCATCGCAGGGCTCAGATTAGCAGAACCCGTTCGAGGTCGACCTCTCCCTGCACTGATATTTATTTCTTTGTAGTCACTAGTGTGATCATATCTGTAATATATGGTGTCAGGTTTGGACTTTTCCACTTTTATGCATTTATTTTTCAGCCCTCTTTATCCTTGTTACGGTTTTTTATTGTTGCTAATGCCAATTCGTGTAAATTGTAAAATCATTATACGTAAGCATATGTACTTGATACTTATTTGTTCGCTTTCTTCTAGCAGATTTGAAAATTTCAGCCCAATCATTCATGCAAAATGCAGTTTTATGCCGTTTAGTGACCTCTATTGCTGAATGTATAGAGTCACACTCCATATATGTATGTCCTGATTCTAGACGCTTAAGTTCAATTTTTACTAAATTACTGGCAACATGTAAGACGTGTAGTAATACTGCAGCTACTTGCTGATTTCGATTTTGGCCACCACAAGTATCGCAAAATAAAAATATTTCCTTTACCGTGGCAGGCAGACTTAGAAGAAACTTATACAAGATTGAGCCTATTTCGCTGCTTCCACGTTTGCCTTGGAGTTCGTTCCACGTGAAGCAATGCGCTTCTTCCACATCTCCAACATAAATAGTTAAATTATACACGCATATTTTTTTCATTAAATACGGTAATGAGTTTTACCTGTCCAAGTTTTATACAAATTTTTAGATAATGATATTTTAATTTTTGCAAAGCCCGCCTGCTCTAAGTTGGGCAAATATTAAATCATTTTTCAAAAAGGCCAGTGAAAAATAATGTGATATATGCAAAAAACGGGGTTTTTCCAAAAACTGTACTTAATGAGTTTTACCTGTCACCCCACGATATTTAATGTAGCGTTGTAGCGTTGCATTCTTTTTCAACATGAGTGCTGTCAGACGTTCAATATACATCGTCATCCGTAGTGATGGATCTCAAATTAATGCTTCACTTTCAATATTTATAGCGTTATTTGTATCTTATTTATACGTGTGTTTCTTTGAAAATCCAGCAAAGAAGTGTCAGTCAGTTTTGTAAAAATCTCTCAATATCTCAAATTTCCTCAGTTTTCGTCGAACGTGGGCGTGAAGGAGTGAAGACTTTCTATTGCGTACGCAAAGGCAAAGAACTCCAAATAAATTCTTTTGTGCAGTAAAATTTGGCATGGAATTTTCAATTTACATGGTTTTCTGCTTTGGTCGTGTGCCAAACGATTTGAAAAAGCATATTTTGACAGAACGCTGGTAAATGACAGTAATCGTGGTGAATATGAACGTCAGAATTTGCCCTAGCCCTGGGGGCTAGATCAAATTTTGACAATCAATAATGTGAGCACAGGGATGCATATCCTGTGAACATTCAAATTTATGTTCACACGGGTTATTTAAAACTAAAATATAATATAATGAGAATAATACGCGATATTAATGCATGAAAAACATGTAAATTGAAAATTGATTCACAAAGCATCTGGTTTTGCACGTGATTTTTCCAAAAGTCAAAATTTACTACTGTCATAATTTAAATTTTCGTTTGGCACAGCAAAATAGAAAATTTGTTCACCTCATTTTACTCTGACGAAAAATGTTTTCGATTGACACACAGCCTTTATATTGCTTAGTTTTTGCATTCATTGCTCACATTCGTGGCTGTCAAAATTTGTTCATATTCACCACGAAAACTGTCAAAATTTACGATTTTCGAAAACTTGCACACAGCCTTTTTACACACGAATTTGGAATTCTTTGCCTTTGCGTGCGCTTTAGAGTCTCCACTCAGATACGGATACAATTTTTACATGTGAATGCAGAAACAATTTTGCCATTCAGATCACATTGTTTTTGCATGTACATGCTTAAAATTTTATCCGTATCTGGATCACTGTTAACTGGAACTCGGCAAACATGGACCGCGATCCCTGGATAACGTCAATTCATATTGAACGTCTGACAGCATGCTATCGAACAGCTGACCTGCCCATTGAACAGTTTATGGGTACAACAGAATAGCAATTATTACTTTTTAGGAATTTATTAATTAATTGGGAAAAGTAATCAATTCCATTCATCAAAAGAAAAAGAATTGATTACATTTCAATTCCTAAAAAACGTAGATTCTTCTGCTTAATTGGCCGTTTTACTTAGTGAACTTTTTGAAGAATTACCATGCATAATTTAATTTTAAATTTGCGTTTTTGTGTGTTGTTATTCTGTTTTCATTGACGAATATTCCTGCAATTCAATAGCCTTCTTGGATGAGTAGAAGGGGTTTAACTCCTGAAAGTATGTTGTGTATGGTGGATCCAATATGGCGGTGCATTTTTGAAACCTAATTCGACTGTGTGAAACTTGTCACTTATGGATTTATGACATCGATTTATATGAACTATTATCGCTTGTGATCGAAAATTCGACCAATAAAAGCTTTAGAGGGTCGAGGGTTTGCTAGCCCCGTACCCCCATCCTTAAATTTCGGGGACGCCTCTGAAAATATACCGTCAGTTTTTTCAATTTCCTTTCCATCGGTGCACATTTCATTTATATATATTAATATATAATATATAAGATGCCAGTTTTGCCAAACTTGCATAGGAATCCGATGTCAATAAATACGCCACATGAAAACCTTTAGGAACCTCCTGTGAGCGAACCGTTTGACCGATTGGAATGAATGAGTGTGGTTGCTAAGTGACCTTGCTCAATCCCGACTCTTGCGTCCTCGTTCGTGCACTCTGGGCAACGGGAGCTACCTAGGCTCGCGGCAGAAAGACAGGGAGCCCCGGTGGAGCCACTCTGACATACTTGGTTTAAGGGCTCACCGAGGTTTTTGCGTAGCGTCTGTTCACCATGAGGTGCGGCTGCAAGTGGGCGTCTGTCTTGAAGCAAGCGGCTCGCTATATAAATGTGTAAATATTTTCCAAAAACCCCGAAATGGGTTGTGCGCTGGGTTTGTGACCCGCCACGTAAAAAACTTAATTCCAATGAAAACAAAATCAAAGCCTCGGATGAGAACCCCCTTTAATGTTGACGACCCGGCAAAACGAATAAGGCATAATGATTTGGATATTAGGGCATGTACCGGGAATGTCCGGACCCTTTCAAGGGACGGTGCCGCTGCCCGACTGGTTGATGTCCCGCCCTGCAGGAAATGCGATGGACGGGGCAAGGAAAGACAACCATCGGTCCTTGTGACGTATACTACAGTGGCCAGCCACGCGGCAAAGCGCGTGGTGTAGGATTCGTGGTGCGAAAGTGACTTCGCCGCCAAGTATTAGCGTTCACTCCTGTGGACGAGCGTCTCGCTGCGATCCGCATCAAGGCGAGGTTTATCAACATAACATTTATCTGCGCCTATGCGCCGACTGAGGAGACGGACGACGCAGAGAAGGACTCCTTCTACGATAAACTTGAACAGACTTATGATCGCTGCCCCCAGCATGATATCAAAATCGTGCTGGGCGACTTTAATGCCAAGGTGGGCAAGGAAGGAGTCTTTGGTCCTACAGTTGGAAAATTCAGTCTCCACGATATAACATCCCCCAACGGCACTAGTTTGATTGACTTCGCCGCTTCCCGCAATATGGTCATAAGTAGTACCAGGTTCCAGCATAAGCGAATACACCAAGCCACCTGGCTGTCCCCTGATCAAAGAACTAGAAACCAGATTGATCATGTCTTGATTGACGGCAGACATAGCTCCACCGTTCTGGACGTGCGTACACTGCGTGGTCCCAATATTGACTCTGACCATTATCTTGTCGCAGCCAAGATACGCACACGCCTCTGTGCAACGAAGAAAGTGCGCACAGTAACGGAAGGAAAGTTTGACGTCGAGAAGTTGCGCGTGACACAGACAGCTAATAATTTCTCCACTCGACTCTCACACCTGCTAGCAGAGGACAATCCCCGACCTAACGATGTAACCGAGCAATGGAAGCATATCTCTCACTCATTGCGCACCGCCGCTGAGGCCACTATAGGGTTCCAGCGAGCCCGCAAGAACAACTGGTACGATGAGGAATGCAAAACTGCCTCGTAAAAAAAAGGACGCTGCCTACAAGGAGACGTTGCGAACGGGCGCAACCCGCAGTGTATGGCAACAATATCGTGAGGCAAAGAAGGAAGAGAGACGCCTTTTCAGAAAAAAGAAAAGTGAGGCCGAAAGGCGTGAGTGTGAGGAGCTTGAGATGCTGGCTGACAGGAATGATGCCCGAAAATTCTATGAAAAGATCCGGCGGATGACGGTTTTAAGACCGGGGCAAGCTCCTGTAAGGACAATAATGGCGACCTGGTAACCGACGTACAAAGTGTACTTAAATTATGGAGGGAGCACTTCTCCTCACTGCTAAATTGCGAGGGAGACGTCGAACCCGATACCCCAATCCCTGACGATGGAAAAGTCGTCCCACCACCTGACTATGATGAAGTGAGGATAGCGATATCCCGGCTCAAAAACAACAAAGCGCCTGGAAAAGACGGACTACCCGCCGAGCTGTTCAAACACGGAGGCGAAGAGCTGGTAAAAAGCATGCATTAGCTCTTATGCAGAATATGGTCAGACGAATGCATGCCTCCGGATTGGAATTTAAGTGTGCTTTGCCCAATCCACAAGAAAGGCGATCCCGCTAACCGCACCAACTACCGCGGACTTAGTGTTCTTAATATTGCATATAAGGTTCTTTCTAGCGTGTTGTGTGAAAGACTGAAGCCCATCGTAGACAAACTGATTGGACCTTATCAGTGTGGCTTTAGACCTGGTAAGTCTACCATCGACCAGATTTTCACGATACGCCAAATCCTGGAGAAGACCCATGATAAAAGAATCGACACACACCATCTCTTTGTCGATTTCAAATCCGCTTTTGACAGCGCAAAAAGGAGTTGCCTGTATGCCGCCATGTCTGAATTTGACTTCCCTGCAAAGCTTATACGGCTTTGCCAAATGACGTTGAGCAATACCAACAGCTCCGTCAGAATCGGGAAGGACCTCTCTGAGCCATTTGAAACCAAACGAGGCTTCAGACAGGGCGACTCCCTTTCGTGCGATTTCTTCAATCTGATGCTGGAGAAGATAATTCGAGCAGCAAAGCTAAACCGCAATGGTACAATCTTTTACAAGAGCGTGCAATTGCTGGCGTATGCCGATGATATTGATATCATTGGCCTTAACAACCGCGCTGCCTTCTCTGGACTGGATAAGGAAGCGAAAAAAGTGGGTCTTGCCGTGAACGAGGACAAGACGAAGTATTTGCTGTCATCAAAGAAAGAATCGGCGCACCTGCGCCTTGGCAGCCATGTCACTGTTGATAGTTACAAATTTGAAACTGTGAGGGACTTCGTCTATTTGGGAACCAGTATTAACACCGAAAATAATATCAGTCTAGAAATCCAGCGGAGAATCACTCTTGCCAACAAGTGCCACTTTGGACTGAGTAGGCAATTGAGAAGTAAAGTACTCTCTCGAAGAACAAAGATCACGCCCTATAAGTCTCTCATCATACCTGTCCTGATGTATGGCTCAGATTCATGGACAATGTCAAGAGAAGATGAGATGGCCCTTGGAGTATTTGAGAGAAAAGTTCTCCGGAAGATTTATGGTCCTTCCCGTGATGCCAACGGCGAGTATCGAAGGAAATTTAACGATGAGCTGTACGAGCTCTACGCAGATCTGACCATAGTCCAGCGAATTAAAGCCCAAAGACTCCGCTGGCTGGGCCATGTTATGCGAATGGACAAAGAAGCTCCAGCACAGAAGGTTTTCTTATCGTCGCCTGAATTCGGCAGCAGAGGAAGGGGGAGGCCTCGACTGAGATGGAAACAACAGGTGGAGGATGACTTGAACTCCCTTGGGGTTTCCAATTGGCGTCAGTTATCGCTAAAAAGGAATGACTGGCGTGCTTTGATATGCAACGGCCAAAATCGCTTAGGCGGTTAAGCGCCAATAAATGATGATGTTGATGAGTATTCAATATGTTTAGTTAACGTAAAAAATCGCGTTAAAGATCCATGCATATATCAAAAGTGAAAAGCTTACTTGTACCTTCAATTTTTCAAATGATTAGTGGTTTTTAGTTTTTTGAGGTTAGGAAAAAATTCAGACGTGCTGGACCAAAACGGACACCGGATTCGTGTTCAGCGCGTCAAAATACATAGGGAAAGGGTGGTCTGATCCCCTAACCCCGACACTTTTTTTTTTGTGGCGCTGGTAATTAAGGTTCAATTTGCGTACAAATAAGTAGGTACTTATTAATTCAAAGGGATTTTGAAATGTGTCGTAAGAAATTCGTTTTGAAATAATTCGATTTTACGTTCGTATAAACTAGGCAATAGATTGCAAATAAAAGTAAAAAAAAAAAAATTTCATAATGATGACGTCATAATTTCCACGCCCGCACCTTTAGCATATTAACAAGAATCAAAATATAATCTTATAAACTAAGTAAAAGTGTCAGCAAAAGCTTTTTTGCTTCTTTTTTTTTTTTTGCATTATCAAAAGTTTTGAGGATTTGCCATTATATACGTACGTGGCTTAAACTATGTTTAAATAATTGAGTACATATGAATTTTGATACTTAGAGAAAATTGACAAAGATTTACAAAGCGATGGATACCATGACGCGTTTCGGACTTTCCAGGGTCCACATCAGACGGCTTTTCGGACACAGAAGTACTGTGTCTGCACCGAAGCGGTTAAAGCAATTGCTTATAACAAATCAGCTACGATGCCCTGTAGTATTTCTAAGTCAACTTTCTTATAAGCGTGCCAATTTCATACCTTTAGACATAAGGCCGCGACATAGTTTCCGTATGATACTCGGAATATGAGTATATTATTAGGCGTGCATATTTATGCAGAAGCACACTGAGGTTTTTAATTTGCATTCCTTCATACCATACATATGTTGACGACATTATACAAACCAATAATTATGACCAAATACTTGCCAAAAAAGCGCAGCGGCCTTTTGAGTTTTTTGATCCGCGAAAAAACTTAAAACTCGGAACTTAATTTTTATCCTTGAACGATAAAATATCGCTCAAAGAATAACGTTTACTGTCAAGCAAAAATATAAAACTCAAGGATAAGTTTTATTTTCTCCCAAAAAAATAAAACTCAAGAAATAAGTTTTACGTTTGATCAAAAAAATAAAAATCAAAATGTGATCATTACGCTTACAGCCCTATGCTTGAATCATAACAAAATTCACCTCAATGACAATTGTTATAATTGTGACTATTGCTATGCTTGGAAAAATTCGAAAGCTCTTTTTATAACAATTGTTATTTTTTTTGTTATGATCTATTTATCAGGTAACAAGGTTGAAATTATTTTTTTTGGGGGTCAATTTAGGGTAATTTTGGGATAATTTTCGCGTCATATTGTGGTCATTTTGAGGTAATTTTTTGGGTCGTAATTTTTGTGGTAATATTAGGGCCATTTTGGGGTCAATTTGGGGAAATTTTTGGGTTATATTAAGGTAATTTTTGTGGTCATTTGGGGTCATATTGAGGTCATTTTTGTTGTCATATTGGGGTCAATTTGGGATCATTTTGGAGACATTTTGAGGTCAATTTTGTAGCTGATATATAAAAAAGACAACACGTCAGTTTAATGGCAAGTCAACGAATGAATCTCCGTTTTCTTCTTTATTTGTATGTATCCTGCCGCTATCAATTTGGCGACAGAGTTGCACTTGCAACAGAGTTGTATTTCTTAACCGTATAAAGTATACCATAAAAACAATAAAAGGCTTAACCCTAGGCTAGGCTTACGTACTAATAAGATTAACATGTTAGCATATTAAACCTAGTTATTTCTATAAACGCGTCAAAGAGTAGTAATGATAATATTAATCTAGTACAATTCGGCCATCCTGATCACGTGATCTCCAGATCACCATTTTTATCGTAGCTTCCACGACCCTTGACCCAAGGTTTCATGTTGGATGCTGACCACACCCCTTTATACGGCGCTCTCGACTGCTGAAAATTTTCAACGTCTTCCAAGAGATAACGGTCATTTCGTTAAACTTTAGAAACACGATACGGGCCTCTAAACTTTGGAATCAGTTTTCTAGATATACCAGCATGCGAAACGAAATTTGTAACCATAACATAATCTCCGTCAACATATTTAACTGATTCTCTTCTTTTACTATTTACGTAGTGCTCATTATACTCTTGCACTTTTCTCTCAGCGTCAGCTGCCTTGCTCCTAATCTCTTCGTGAGTTCGACATTCTTTACCGCCACATAACTCGTCTAAACACTCCTGAAGATAATCAACTACCTCGCCTCTTTGCCCTATACCAAAAAGCATTATGCTTGGGTGTTCGTTAATAGTTCTATGATGAGTATTATTAAGACAAAATTCTACCTATTCTAACACAGACACCCAACTAGTGACATTCTTTTGATCGACCAATTTTGCTATCATGGGCCCTATACTCCTGTTTACACGTTCCACCTGGCCGTTCGCCCCGGGGGAACCAGTTGCGATTTTGATGTGCTGAATATTATGAGCTTCCACGAACTCCTTAAAGTCTCCTGATGTAAAGCTTGTACCCCTATCCGAAATAATACACCTTGGCCTGCTATACGATCTAAAGTAATCACTAAGTGCATTTATCACCTCCTTCGTGTTTGTTGTTTTGGTTGCATATAGCCGCGTAAATTTAGTGCAACTGTCAATTACTACAAGTATATAACTTTTTTGCGTGGATTTATCTACGGGACCATAGTGGTCAATATGAATAACGTCAAATGGCTTGTTGCTTTTTGGGATAGTGTGCAAAACCCCCTCATTCTTACGATTTTTGGCTGAAAACGAAATGCATTGCAAACAGTTCTGTATATGATTTATTACTTTATCGCGCATTTTCGGAAACCAGTATGTTTTTAAAATAAGCTCTGTGACTTTATCCGTGCCTACATGACCCATCTCATCATGGTATTTATAAATTACATGTTTCTGCATATCTGTCGGGACAAAAAACAACAAACTTCCGTCACGTTTCTTTCTATAAACTACACCATTTCGCATCTCGTATAAGTTATTTTCCGCCTTTTCTAGTTTTTCGCGAATTTTACTCAACCAATTACTAAATTTTCTTCAAAAGTGTTTGTTTCGATTACTAATATATTTGTGCACCGACTAAGTGCATCGACGTGTTGCATGCGCTGTCCTGAACGATGTTCTAGTACATAATCAAAATTTTGCATTTCTAGTGCCCACCTAGCAATCTTTGGGTTGAGCTCCTTTTTATTCAGGGTTAACGCAAGTGAATTGCAATCTGTCACTATCTTAAACTTGATACCCTGGAGATAGATACGGAAACGTTGCAACGCGTTTACAATCGCCAGAGTTTCAAGCACGAAGCTGTGGTACTTGGATTCAGCCACAGTGGTTCTCTTTGAGAAATAAAAAACTGGATGCATTTTCCCGTCTTTTTTCTTTTGCATAAGTATTGCGCCATATCCGATAGAGCTTGCGTCACAATGCAATTCAGTCGTGTCATTAGGATCATACAACTCAAGGATAGGAGATTCAATCAGTTTACGTTTCAGGTTTTCAAAACACTCCAACTCCTCTTTTCCGAATTTAAATTCCTTATTTTTTCTAATTAAAACATATAACGGTTTTGCTAACACGGAAAAATCCTTTAAAAATCTGCGAAAGTACGAACACAAACCTAAAAAGCTTTGAACTGCTTGAAGTTTTTGTGGCACTGGAAAATTTTGGATTGCTTGAAGCCCCTTGTCATCTGCTCTAATGCCATCCCCCGTGATCGTATAGCCTAAATACTTAACACTAGTTGCAAAAAACTCGCATTTGTCCAACCTCAGTTCTAATTTATTGCTTACTAACTTTGCAAATACTTCCTTTAAAATTTCGAAATGTTCTTCCTCATTTTCTGTTGCTATCATTATATCATCCAAGTAAACTATTAACTTTCCATCCCTAATCATGTCCGAAAATACCTTATTCACAAATCTTTGGAACATCGACGGCGCATTTTTTAAACCAAAGGGCATCCGCAAGAACTCGTACTGACCCATAGGCGTGACAAACGATGTATACTTTACTGACTCTTCATTCATAAAAACGTGGTAAAAACCGTTCTTCAAATCGAGCTTGGTGAATATTTTCTTATTTCCTAATCTATCTAGTAAATCGTCGATGAGCGGTATCGGATAGTTATCTTTACACGTCATTTTATTCAAAACGCGATAGTCTACGCACATTCTTAACTCCCCCGACTTTTTCCTCACCAAAACTATAGGAGAAACGAATTCCGATTCACTTGCTCTAATATATCCTTTATCTATGTACTCATCTAACAATTTCTGCAGTTCTTTCTTTTCAGCATACGACAGACGTCGCGGCGGACATCCAAAGGGTTTAGCGTTTTCCAAATTTAAATTCATGAAACATTTTGTCAATGGTTCAACGGGTCGCTTCGGCTTAACATATTGTTTTTCAAAAATACTTATCAATCGTTTTTTCGCTGTACAGTGTAACTGATCACCTATGCATATATCAAATTCATTTTCTCTCTCATTTTCTATCATACTCAAAAATTTTGGAAACTCATCTTTTACATTTCTTTCACATTCACACATATCTACCAATTCTTCGCTCGCTTCTCTGCAATCTATAGATTCACATACATCTTTTACCCTTTCACTTGTTTCTTTGCAACTTACAGTTTTACATACATCTATCAATTTTCCACTATTTTCTTTACAACTTTCATCTTTACACACATCTATCAATTTTTCAGTCATCTCTACAATTTTCAGTTTCAACATTTAACAATCTTTCCTCATTATTTTTAGAAACGTATTCAATATCGCACAACTTTAATCTACATACTCTTAGGAAATCTCTTCCAAGAATAGCATCGAAACTCATAGACTCGTCAGTAACTACCAGCATACTCAACTCCACAATTTTATTAAGTCCATTGACAATACAATAGATTTGTCCAAATACTTTAAGTTTACTTTTATTAATTCCGAAAAAACATTTGTTGTTACATTTTAACAAATTTTTTATTGAATGAAAATGATTAGATAAACTGGAACGTTTTATAAGGCTCACTGGGCTGCCGGAGTCTATGAGGCATTCTAAATTTAAAGAAATATTTGTATTATCAATTATTTTAATATTAAAATACCTTACATATTCGTTATCTTCCAAAAATTGAACAGCGGACTTCTTGTCCGGACAAACAGCAATTCGATGCTCCTTACTACCGCACGCAAAACATGCACCCATTTCTCTTTTCGGTTTTTTACAGTCTGCAGCAAAATGTCCTAGGGAATTGCAATTATAGCAGCGAACAACCGTTGCTGCTTTTTGAGCCTTTGTGTTTGTCAATGTTGAGCTCACCACCTTTTTCAACTGGATTTTCGAAAACGCCAAGACTAAACTAGCTGTAGACCGGTAACACTGCATGTGAGCTTGAGTTCGGAGCTGCTCATCGGGAATGCGTTCAATAAAACAGTCAACCAATTCGTCTTCATCCATTGATATGCCCTTCGCCATTGATGTTTTTGCCTTGTAATATTCGAGGAACGATTCCGTGTATAGCCATGTACGCATTTGAAACTTGCGCCGAAGAATCATTTTATTTTCTTTTACCTCAAAAAATTCTGCCAACTGTTGTAGTAAGTCTGACACACGCTCGGATATCAAATTGGGTTTAGACTGCAACCACTGTCTTGCTTTTCCTTTAAGTTTATTCATCAACAGCATTCGTTGAAAATTTTCACCCAACATGTAAAGCGAAGTTAAATTTCTAAATTGCTCGACCCACACAGTAAAATCAGCGTCGTCGTTAGGGTTGCCAGATTCTGAAGTGGAAAAAGAAGGAAATTTCTATTTCGATAGAAAAAAAAAGAAGGACAAACGTAAAAAAAGAAGGACGGGTTTTTTGTGAACAATTTATTGTTGTAAATTAACAAAAATCGAACATACATTTATTCTCATATTTGAGATCGCTTTCATACATATTTTAGGTACAAACAAACAAGGACTCTGCAGCGAAAGCAACTAGTTGAAAACTACTTTCCAACTAGTTCGTGCACCGGGCCCAACTAGTCAGTGTTCTGTCTTTTTTCCATATAAGCAACTGGTATTTTTTACGTGTTGATGTCCTACGAGATATCAATTGTAAGATTTCGACCAGAATATACCAGTTATCTACTAGTCAGGAAATACCAGTTTCATACTAGTTGTAAAATTCCAGTTCCATACTAGTTCATCCTGGACTAGTATAATTGCCATAAAATGAACTAGTCCACATACTACTCCCAAAAGGACTACTATACTAGTCCCATAATAGCCCAAAAAGCATTGAACGCGGACTAGTATGATTTCAACCAGAATTTTCCTGGCTTGCCCTTTATTTTATCATTTGACTTTATTTTCATGTTTATTCTTAAGCAGCGGCTATTTGTATTTACCCTATCACGAAAAAGCTTCTATGAATTATAAGAGAAAACGAAAGGAATGAATTTTGAATTTTTTAACTGGTATAATTTCATCCAGAAAAATCTAGTTGTATACTAGTATGGAATGGATATTTCCTGACTAGTATGAGTTCAGCCAGAAAATTCTAGTTGTATACTAGTATGAAATGGATATTTCCTGACTAGTATGGATTCAGACAAAAAATTCTAGTTGTATACTGGTATGAAATGGTTATTTCCTGACTAGTATGAGTTGTGCCAGAAAGTTATAGTTGTATACTAGTATGAAATGGATATTTCCTGACTAGTACGAATTCAGCCAGAAAATTCTAGTTGTATACTGGTATGAAATGGATATTCCCTGACTAGTATAAGTTCTACCAGAAAGTTATAGTTGTATACTAGTATGAATTGGATATTTCCTGACTAGTACGAGTTCTGCCAGAAAATTGTAGTTGTATACTAGTATTTTTCTGACTAGTTCGAGGTTTCGCTGCAGGGGATATCTAAGATACCAAAGACGAATAAAGTATTATTACTAACTAAAAATCAATATACACTGATCCGTTACTTTTGAAAGTGGCACAAGTCAACTGTTAGGTGTACTGAGTTATTGAAGGTTTTGCTTTTGGACTAATCCCAAAACATTGCTAACGGCCAACATACAAATACCTTAATGGTAGAACCGTATTTTTCTAAGGCATTTGTATCATGCCTTTACGCTGTAGACATTTTTATGTCATATGCATATTAAGGTGGCCCAAAAAAACTAACTTCAAAAATTCACCCCGGGCACCCCTCCATTTTTTTTTTATCAATATACCTCTGTAATTTTTTCAGTTTTTTTTATGAATGAGTAAAGGGTGCTCAATGAACCCTAATTTTTGCGATTTATATGAAAAAGTCAAAAAAATAAAAAATTATATTAATCTATTAAGTGTGTTTCTTTGTTGCAGGGGTTGGAAATATGTAAGGCAGATGCTAAAAAATATCTTCAATATGATCTAGGTTGATAAAACTTAATACTTTTTTTCTTCCTGCGTTGTACTTGTTAAAAAAAAATGACAAAAATTATGGGTTTTTAAATTTTTTTTAATAATGTAATATGTCCTTGGGCACTCTCTTGCCGTTGGAATATTACCTAGGTTGAAACTCTCCCAGAATATTTGTTTTGGCGATAGCTAAAAATGTAAGGGGTGCCTAGATCTGTAACCTAATTGGATTTTTCGCTAATATAATATGGGCCACCCTAATGTATATACATATATTTGAACATATTCATATTTAAATGCAAACAAAAAACAAGTAAGGAAAGCTGTCTTCGGCTGTGCCGAAGGCTATATACCTTTCATGAATAAGCGTCACGATTTTCACTGTTCGATCCCCAGTACAGCCTGTTTCAATTTAACTATATTTACTATACACATTACACATCTTTGTTATAATTTAAAAAAAACTTACAAAATAATAGGATCCGAGTTATCGGAACAATCGATTGTATGGAGGCTATATATTATACGTGTTCAATTGTACTGACTTACACTATACACATTACATATGTAGAAAGTACTAAAGGTGAAATATTTTACGTTCCTAACTTTTTAAATGCGGAAGTATTGGCCAAAAAACCTTATATCTGAACAATCGGTTGTATGGGGGCTATATGTTAAATTTGGCCGATCTTGTTGATTTTCACTATATACACTACATAAATAGAAAGTACTCGAGTTGCAAAATTTACGTTCCTAACTTTTTAATTGCAGAAGTTTTGGCCAAAAAACCTTATATCTGAACAATCGGTTGTATGGGGGCTATATGTTACATTTGCCCGATCTGGTTGATTTTCAGTATATACACTACATAAATAGAAAGTACTCGAGTTGCAAAATTTTACGTTCCTAACTTTTTAATTGCAGAAGTTTTGGCCAAAAAACCTTATATCTGAACAATCGGTTGTATGGGGGCTATATGTTACATTTGCCCGATCTGGTTGATTTTCACTATATACACTACATAAATAGAAAGTACTCGAGTTGCAAAATTTTACGTTCCTAACTTTTTAATTGCAGAAGTTTTGGCCAAAAAACCTTATATCTGAACAATCGGTTGTATGGGGGCTATATGTTACATTTGCCCGATCTGATTGATTTTCACTATATACACTACATAAATAGAAAGTACTCGAGTTGCAAAATTTTACGTTCCTAACTTTTTAATAGCAGAAGTTTTGGCCAAAAAACCTTATATCTGAACAATCGGTTGTATGGGGGCTATATGTTATACTCGTCCGATCTTGTCAGTTCCGACAAATGATTCCTATATTACAAAATTGTGGCCACATACAAAATTTCAGCCAGATATCTCAAAAATTGAGGGACTAGTTTGCGTTCAAACAGACAGACGGACAGACGGACAGACGGACATGGCTAAATCAACTCATCTCGTCATCCTGATCATTTCCGTATACTTATTGATGGGTCTATCTCTTCTTCTTCTCATATTTACAAACATCGGACCAAAGTTATAATACCATTTCATGTTCATGAAAGGTATAATAAATGCATAGATAATACTGCACTACTATAATTTTTCATGAAAATATAGATGAAAATACATTAAAATTTTGCACTTAAAACTTTATGCAAAATTCCAAAAAAATTGGCGAAACTCGACGAATCTCATCAAAGAAGTTTTAAGATTTTTTGTCGAGTATACTAGATACTAATCTCAAGCTCCTAACAAAAAAACGGAAAAAGAAGGGCAAAAGAAGGACAAAACTTAAAAAGAAGGACATTTCTACACTTTTTCTTTTAGTAGGACAGGGAAGGACATTGCAATAAAAAGAAGGACATGTCCTTCCGAAAGAAGGACGTCTGGCAACCCTAGTCGTCTTTAAATTCTGGCAAAAACTCTTTTACAACTTCAAATGGCAATTCAGTAACAGCAGCAGCAGCATCAACAGCCTCAGCTTCTTGTGCTTGAGTGTTAATTTTTCTTAATAGCTCTTCGTTTTGACTAGTAAGAAGTTCGCACCGTATTTTAATATTTTTCAGCTCAGCTTTGAGTGCTTGAATTTCGTCGTCGTCAAGTGCAATTTCACCGCCGCTAGCGCCTTCAGGTGCCTTCGGGCAGTTTCCGCGCACCATATGCGGCACCTCGTTCAACCGCTTCACCAAGTCGGCCTTCGTTCCGCTCGTTTTAAGATTCAGGCACTTCAGCCACTCTTTCAATTCGGTTGTTGTATGTGTGTCCATGCCAACGGTTGCCTCCATTTTGTATTCGACGTAGCCTATGAAAATTTTCGCGTCAACTTTTCAGGCGTGTGAATTATTAATTTTACAAATTTAATTTGTCGAACTTTTGAGGGCGCAAAATATTATTTAAATTAATTTAAATTGCTGTCCAAAATTAATAAAAAAAAAATTTGGGAATCAATCCCACTTCTGGCGACTGTAGCTGATATATAAAAAAGACCACACGTCAGTTTAATGGCAAGTCAACGAATGAATCTCCGTTTTCTTCTTTATTTGTATGTATCCTGCCGCTATCAATTTGGCGACAGAGTTGCACTTGCAACAGAGTTGTATTTCTTAACCGTATAAAGTATACCATAAAAACAATAAAGGGCTTAACCCTAGGCTAGGCTTACGTACTAATAAGATTAACATGTTAGCATATTAAACCTAGTTATTTCTATAAACGCGTCAAAGAGTAGTAATGATAATATTAATCTACTACAATTTGGGATCATTTTGGGGCCATTTTGAAGTCAATTTGGGGTCATTTTTGGATAATTTCGGGAGCCCACGGAACCATTCTACATGTTGGCAGTTTACAGTGGAGAGGGAAGTAGCAGAGAATAATAAGCTTCAAGCTTGGAGCCTGTGAGCCAACAGCACATCTGTGGAGAGCGTTATCCTATCAGTGCTTTGACATACAATATACTTCGATGAATCAACATGACGACTAGGATAGAAATCCGAACTATCAATATTATTATCACATAGAGTCAACAAGGGAGGGGACAGCGAACTGTCTGTAGTGCGGTCACAAGGACGATGAGATCAATCCCTTAAAAGACTCCAAAGTAAATCTATAACACACCGCCGGTGAATATTCTGAAGGGTGTCCGGGAATAGTACCAGATTGTGTTACAAGATAGCTCATAGCTGAGATGGTTCGGCGTGCATGGGTTCTTGATGCAGTGTACCAATGTGGCGCATGCGAATTGGTCTTGAACATCACAACTCGTGCCTCACCTTCCTTCCTTTCATGCCTTCGGGTTAAAGAGGTGGCGAAGCAACTGATGTGGGCTATTCTAGCATGCTGCCTTAGCTGAATTAAATTTTCGTAGCAATGTTCCAAAAATTTTCGTAATTTTTTTTTACAAATAAATGAAGTTTTGGCAAATTTTCTGACATTTTTTCGTTGAAAGCTTTTCACCTTTTGTATGGTGAACTAAAAAAGCTTTCCGCTTGTCATTGTTGGCTGAGCATACCATAACAATTTCGAGTGACAAAATTGTTGTCTATTTAACTATAACAATTGTTAGGTATAACAAATTAGGAATCGGGCTGTTAATCAAAAAAAATAAAACTTGAGTGTAACGATTATTGTTGATTTTTATTGAAAAAAATTAGAAAATTATGATCAAATGTCGAGTTCTATAATTAAACTTATAACAGTTACGGTCCCTGGATACTTCAGAGTAAGAGATACGTTCGTGTAAATTTTCAAAACGAAATTCCTCAAGGTTCCGGGGATATGATGTTGAGTTTTATTTTGAGAAAAAAAAAATAAAAATCAGGCACAATTATTATTTCCTGAGCGAAAAAATAGGAATTAAAGAAAATGATTACGCATGATGGAAAATTCGAAAAATTTAAAATAATTAGGCAATTCACAAGATGTCTTATTTTTTATTGCACTATTTTAATAACACACCTCTTGTGAGCACTATGGTGGGCTGAAGGATCGTATCTGAAAACTATGAATTGAATTTTCGTAAAAACTTTAGAGGAAATTGTTAATTTTTTGTTTTGCTGCTTCTTTTACTTTCAAACTGAACAAATTGAAATGAAAATTGAAAAGAAAAAATTACGTTTCAAAACAAAACAAATTTGGGCATTCACAAGGGGTATCGTATTCGTCTGTCGTTGTATATTTCCATGGTTTCCAATATAAATTTTTTGAAAAATAGACAAATAGCACGAAATACTAGAGGTTGTGAATTTCGTAATTAAAAAACAAAATAGCACACTTGATATATCAGGTTGCTCAATTTTTTTGTACTATCAAAATTTTATACGAGAAATGACAGCATGGAAATTATGACAGTTTTAAACTAATAGCAGATACGCGAATAAGAGATCTTGTGAATTGCCTAAATAATTTTGGTTAAGCAAATTTTGTAAAACTCAAGGATAATGATTATGGCTGAGTGAAATGATTGTGCTCAAAAAGTAATAATTAACCTTTATATTATCCAAAAAATATAAATTGAAGAATAATAATTAAATTCCGATTTTTATTATTTAACTCATAATGATTACCGTCTCTGGTTACAAGAGCTAAAGCAGTCAAGCCCACAATTGACTACCAGCTATTTATTTTTTGTAGATTTTTCAGCAAAAATTGTATTTAAATCTTAACTCTAAAGGGCTGGTTTCCTCGAAAGCGGTGACGCTATATAGCGTCCGTTACATAGCGCTGAAGTACGTTGTCAAAAATACTGCCATGTAAAAGTAATTGAGTGTAAAGTAAGAAGACGGTGAAGTTCACCGTAATGTAATATAGCGTCCGTCATGACGGTGGCAATTTTTCGTCAACGTTTTTTCTCACCGTCATTGTCATAGCGGTGTCAATTCAAAAAAATTCTTCAAATTCGTTTACAAAAACAACAGTTAATTGTTTTCAAAACAAATATTTTAAAAATATAGAAGAGAAAAAAAAGAAAAGTGGCCGCAAATTTACAATTTCAAATGGATTGCATGTAAGTTTACAGAAAAGCGGTGCTGCTAATGGCGGTGAGCATAGTTACCGCTATATAGCGAACGTTACATAGCGGCACCGCTTTTCGAGGAAACCAAGCCTTTAGAGAAGACTAGTCTGTTAACAGTGCCATCTGAGGTGACGGATACGTCATTTGTCATTTAGTAAATAGGAAATTTATAAAATACTTGCAGACCCGGCAGACGTTGTCCTGCCAAAAATTAGTCTGCCTGCATTCTCATCCCCACATTCCTAATTTTACTCTTGGGTTCAGATGAGCCTGAAAGTCACTTTTAGCGGAAAATATAATCAACACCTTTTATTTGATAGCTATATTATATGAACACATTCTTGGGTCAGCCTTGGCCTACCTAATTGTGAAAGCCTTGGAAACGGGTTCACAGATGAACCTAAAAACCGCTCCTAGTAAAAACTCTCATCAACACCTTTAATTTGAACCCATTCTTGGGTCTGCCTTGGTCCACCTAATGGTCAATAGCTTGGGAACAGGTTCACAGATGAACCTGAAAACCGCTCCTTGTGAAAAATTTCATCAACACCTTTCATTTGATACCCATATCGTAAAAACACATTCTGGGTCACCCCTGGTCCACATTTTGGTCAATATCTCAGGACTCCACAAAATTATTTTACTTTTTCTTTCAGTAGGACCTTGTCCTGGCAAAAGCAAATACAATAAAAAAAATAGAGAAATGGGCATTCATTTTTATATACATATTTAGTTTTATTATAAAGGGGGTCGAAAAAAATGGGAAAGGTAGAAAAATCGTTTTAGAGCCAAAGTGAAGAAATAACTTTACTATATTAGTCGCATTTTCTTCGAAGACTGGCGTAATACTTCCCAGGTGTATTTTAAGAGCTCATTAACAAGAGCGCTGTTTTTACACCGTCCAACACTAAGTTTAAAGTTAGGTTAGGTTCAAGTGGCTGCCGCAGAGGCACACTTAGGCCAGTTTTGAAAGGCCCGTTGTGATACCACCAACACAAGGAAAGTCAGTCCCGGGACCCAGCCAAATGGAAAATCCCTGAGTTGTTGGGATTTTCCACATAGCAGAATCCCGGGACTGACACTCCTAAACCGACACCGTTACTCCTCCTCGAACCACTTAGATGACTTTATGAAGGCCATCAAGTCCTTTATGTCCAGTTCCGCGATCTGGCTTAGGCTATCCAGGAACGGAACTCCCAAAAAGCGCGTTCTCGCGCCGCTTAAAGCCGGACAGTTGCAGATGAGGTGTTCCACTGTTTCCTCCTCCTCATCATCTTTGCAACTCCTGCAGCATCGTCGGTAGGGCACACCTAGCCTTTCTGCATGCCTACCAATGAGGCAGTGACCGGTTAATACCCCTATCAATATGCAGATTTCCCTCCTAGTTAGGGCATAAATGCGTCTAGACCTTTTAAGATCCCATTTTGGCCAGGTTTGTTTCGATATCCGACACCCTGGGGATTGCAGCCATCTTTCGTTGGCTTGACGGAGTGTGTGCTCCTTCAGCATTAGTTTGCATGTGGCAAACGGCATACCTAAGCGCTCTTTATCCTGAAGAACCTGCTTGGTCGTGCCCTGCCTGGCAAGCTCGTCTGCCTTACAGTTTCCCTCAATGTCCCTATGTCCCGGGACCCATATGAGGTTTACGCGGTTCTGTTGGGCCATCTCCTGAAGAGATCGACGACAGCTGAGCGTCAGTTCAGAGTTGAACGTGTATGAGCCAAGGGATTTGATGGCCGCTTGGCTATCGCTGAAAATAGCGATATCTTCTCCGATAACACGTTTGCTTAACCAGGCCGCGGCGTCTAGGATTGCCGAGACTTCCGCCTGGAAGACGCTACAATGATCAGGTAGTCTGAAGGAGAGTTCAAGGTCGAAATCCCTTGAATAAACCCCTCCTCCAACTCTGCCGTCCAACTTCGAGCCGTCGGTGTATATGGAAGTGCCACCATTTGTTTCGGGACACCAATCCGTCCTCTCCCAGTCTTCTCTGCTGGGAATGTTTATTTTGAAACAGCTATCACCGACTGTAGTGGTCGCACAACGATCTGTGCTTAGAGGGAGAAAGCTGTAAGATTCCAGAATACTGGAGTGTCCAATAGTACCCGCCCCCCAACTGGAGGTTTCTCTTAGGCGCAGAGCTGATGCCGCTGCTGACCGAAACCCTTCCAGATCAAGTGGCAAAATGCCCAGAATGACCTGGAGGGCTTCGTTGGGCGTTGTCCTTAGCGCACCGCTTATACAGATCATATTGGATCTATGGACTTTCCGCAACAGATTCAGGTATGTTGCCTTGCTCAGCGCAGGCCACCATACGACGACTCCATATAGCATGATTGGACGAATGATGGCCGTGTAGATCCAACTGCATACTCTAGGGCTGAGCCCCCATTTTTTGCCAATGGCTCTTTTGCATGTGTAAAGAGCGATGCAAGCTTTCTTCTGGCGCTGAAGAACATTCTCCTTCCAATTCAGTTTCCTGTCCAGAACTATGCCTAGAAACTTGGCCTTATCCGACAAGCCCAGGCGCGTGCCATCTAGTTCTGGTAGGCTTAGTGGCGGTATTTTGTACCGGTTGGTGAAGAGGACAAGTTCCACTTTCCCCGGGTTGATACTAAGTCCGCAGCGAGAGGACCACGTCGAAACTTCTCGCAGTGCTACTTGCATCAGGTCACACAGAGTTTGTGGGAACTTGCCTCTGAATGCAATAGCTAAATCGTCTGCGTATGCCACTATCTTCCCGCCCCCCCAACTTGTGTCACGTAGCAACGAGTTGACTGTGAGGTTCCATAAAAGCGGGGAAAGAACACCACCCTGGGGGGTTCCCCTTGTGACATAGCGTGATAACTCAACCGTACCAAGTGAAGAAGCTATTTTCCTTCCCCTTAAAAGTTGGTCAATTAAACCAGTTAGAGGTCTATCTACGCCCAGATTAGTTAGAGCGGAGTTGATAGCCTCCGGGCTTATATTGTTGAAAGCCCCCTCAATGTCTAGGAAGGCCACGAGACAGTAGTCCTTTTCACACAGCGATTTCTCAATGACCGATACTAGGCTGTGCAGAGCGGTTTCTGTTGATTTACCCTTCGTGTATGCATGCTGATAGCTAGAAATAAGGTTGCTATCAATAGTCGTTGAGAGGTAGTCGCTTAGTATCCTCTCAAAGGTTTTGAGTACAAAGGACGAGAGACTGATCGGTCTGTAGTCTTTTGGCTCGTAGTGGGATGCCTTCCCAGCCTTAGGGATAAACACTACCGTGGCGCTTCTCCAGGAGCCCGGAATGTGGTTGAGAGCCAGGCAGGCTGTGAAGAGAAATACCAGCCATTTAGCTGATGTCTCCAACGTGTTTATAAGTTGCGCGGGGATAATCCCGTCCGGCCCGGCAGCCTTATACGGTTCAAAGCTTTTAATTGCCCACCTTACTCTTTCCTCAGTGACGGGTATATTTACTGCCAGGTTTGTTGCAGGTGCTAGTGGTGCATCATGCAGATTCCCCGGAAAATGTGTATTCAAGAGCAGCTCAAGGGTTTCCTCTTCCGTGCTGGTCCAGGATCCGTCAGGTTTTCGCAGATAGCTGATGGTTGTTTGACTTTTCGAGAGGACTCGTCTAAGTCTCGCTGTGTCGTCGACCTTTTCGACGCCAGTGCAGAAATTTCTCCACGAGGTTCTCTTCGCCTGTCTCAGAGCTTTTTTGTAGGCCCTTAGTTTAGCTTTATATTCGTGCCAATGAGGCTCACAGCCGAAGCTCTTGGCCTTGTTAAATTGTTTCCGGCATGATATTCGGAGCGAGTCCAAATCGTAGGACCACCAATGTGGCCTGTGTTTACCGCGTGGTTTTGGCACTGGACAAGCCTGTCCTAGAGCATTTGAGAGCGCCGATGTAAATGTAGTAACAAGATGAGGGGGCTTGTGAGGGCAGTACTGGGAGGTCTCTGCCTAATATTTCATTGTGTAACTGCCAATTTGTGTTACGTGGATTGCGCTTCATGATTGGTTGTTCTACAATAAAGTCTAAAACCATTTCTATGTAACGGTGGTCGGAGAATGAATGTTCTTCCAGAACCCGCCATTTTCTGACCCACCCATAAGCGCCTTCACTACAGATAGTGAGGTCTATGACCTCCCTACGGGTCTTAGTGATAAAAGTAGGCTCATTACCCACGTTGCAAATTACCAGGTTGGTTGTTAAGAGGTAATCAAACAGAGACTCGCCCCTGGCATTGATATCGGAACTCCCCCATTGGATATGGTGAGCATTAGCGTCCGCTCCAATAATAAGATTACCCGTGCAGAAATTTGACACCAGGTCTTTCACCTCCGTTTGTGGTGGGGGTTCTTCGGCGTCGTAGGGCATATAGACCGACGCAACCGTCAGGCGGGTGCTGTCGACCGTTAGACTGATAGCGGTAATATCACCATTGGTGTAGTTAGGTAGGAGAAAGGAGTTCAACTCAGACTTGACCAAAATACACGTTCGGACTTTGCTCTCCTCACTGGCTCGAATGAGCTTGAAGCCCTTAGTCCCCAATCCGCAGATTCTCGAGCTATTGACCCAGGGTTCTTGGATGAGGACCACATCCACGTCGCCTTTAGAAAGACGACTACTTAAAGCAGCCGAAGCCACTTTAGATTTGTGCAGATTAATCTGAAGCACTACCAACATGAGAGCGCACAGACTTCCCTGCCGTCCCCATGTCGTCGAGGTTTGCCCCATCCCGGAGGTTGCCTATCAACGACGAGTTGTTCCGCTTAACTGCCCGATATGGCGTTGCAGGAGTCCTGCTGCTTGTAGCGTTAGATGTTAATCGCTCAGCGTTGGCTGCTACCACCGTGACGTCGAGGACTTCCTCGTCCTGTAGGCTGTCCTCCATCTCCGAGTTGTTCACAGCACTATCGGCAAGGGACGTGGCGGATAACATGCTTTCCGCATCGGAATCCTCCGCTTCCTCTTCTGGTAATTCGTTTTCCGGTTCCCCCGGAGCAGCCGAGAAGGTAGCGCGCTGAGCGTCACCACGATATACGTGGATAACGATCTGGCCTACGCTGTAGTGTACTAGGCCATTGCACCTTTTGAGGGGCTCGATTGACTCTTTATTCATGGTGAACACCACCTGTCTGTCGGGCCCCACCGCATCCCCGACCAGATTAACACTCCAGTCATGCGTTGGGAGAGACGGATTCATTAGCCGTAGCATCCCGAGAATTCTGTCGGGTTCGTCAGGGATGGCCGGAATCCACGCCCTTGCCCTTGGACGAGCTGGAATGTCCTTCCAGTCGACGACCTCTATCTTTGCGCCCTTGTAGACTTCACCCAGTTTAGCAGCTGCTGCCTTATACAGTGCTACGGTTTTTGCATCCTCGCATGCGAGTAATTTGATCTGACCCTGGTGCCAGCCCGCATCCGTTACTCGCGCCGAACTACCCGGAAACTCCGGAGCAACGTTGAGAAGAATGTTGCCGAGTTCATTTCGCACGTAACGCCACCGGTCCTTGGGGATGGCTAGACGGTCATTGCCTCGGTCAAGGACGCCTATAAGGATCCTGTCCTTGGTAACCTCAGCAAAGCTTAGTTTGCCCGCTCCAGAGGTATTCTGATGCCGCTTGGGAGGGGGATTTAACTCCAGGTCTGATCTCTGGCGCTTGAAAGGGTTAACTTTTAACCTCTTTGGCATGTAAGATTTTTGGAAATCCGGTATCACAGCTTTCGCTAGCTCTACCGATTTACTGGAATTCGGCGACAGCGACTCCTGCGGTACCCCTTCATACCTCTTCAGGATCTTTGCAGCCAATCTTTTCTCGTGGTATGTGAAGCGGCGGGGAGATGTCTCCCGGGAGTGCGGACCCGTAGTTGCCATCGCGGTCGCTCCCCTTGCCGAAATCTCAGTTGCAGCTTCCTTCCCCTTCGAAACTCCGAGGCCAGGTCGTGAGACCGCTGCCACAGACGTAAAGATACTGGTTTTCATATCAGAGGTTGATGGGAGTTTAGCATCCGCCGTTGTCCGCTTAGCTGCGTTGGCAACCGCACTGGTGCTAGCTCCCATCAAGTCAATCTTACTCGATAGAGGGTTGGTTGACCGACTCGTAGTTGCCATCGCTGTCGATCCCCCCCTTGATTGTGGAACGGAGGTTGTCCTCCGGCGTTGTTGTTGCTTTCTCGCCTGCTCCTCCATAGCTCTCCTTTGCTGAGGAGTGAAATTTGGCGTTGTTTGCTTTTTGGGTTTTTCGTTTTTATTTGCGTTATTTGAGTTCATCATGTTCGTACGACCCATCGCCGGACAAGGCCAGCTTAGGGTCAAGGGAAGAGTAGGGGAAAATGTGTCGTCCGCCGCGGCAGAGCCCCGTACCGCGGTAAGGCCATGCTTACTCTCTGAGGCGACCCGGTATCAGAGAGGCTCCGTTCAAATACAGCCACGATTTGCCTCCCGGCTGCAAACGTCCAATGGGCACGTGGTCGCATAACACCCTGGATTGGGAGGGGGAAGATCTTTGTCGTCGCGCCAGAGAGGCTAGGCTGCTCTCGTGATGAAGTGCCGTACGGAGCTATGATCACAAGGGCAGCGTAGCCAGCCCTGTGGCTATCGACTTAAGCCCTCGTACCGCGGCAAGGTATCCACCCTTCACGAGGGAAGTTTAAAGTTGCGTGTGTGGAAACTGAATTCACATTAATGGATAACGTAACCGAGCTTGTTTTGTTGCTTTGAAGGTAATTCGAGTGAGTATTATTTTGATAATTGTTTCAAATACGCCCACCCTTACTACACATTTTCTGAAAAAATATTTACTGAACAATTTTCTACATATGGCCCAAATCGCCAAAAAAAAATTTTTTTGCTTAAATTTTGGGTGCTTTTGATTGTTTTGGGGTTACACACATGCCAAAGAATCCTATACTCGAAGACAACACGCAACCTTTTACTTTCTTCGAAAACATACGATAGTTTCTGCGGTGTTTCTTCACTGATAAAAATGATTTCCTAAAAGTAAGGAAACCTCCATACAAATTCAAGTAAATGAAGGGAACAATATTGCACCAAGGCCGCACTGCCTTAAAAGAAATAAGTTGTTATACTTAAATTTACTTTTAAGTAGGGCTTGTACTTAAATTGTAGTTAAGTAATTTTAAACTTAATTGCATCAACGAGAATCGAACTCACAACTTTTCGAATGGTAAACTCAGATGTCTACCATGAAGCTATTAAATACTTACGCTTGACAGCGTCTAATGACACCTTTGTTCTGTTTATGGAATTTCACCACTCTTACTCACGTTGCCTCCCAAGATAAGGAAATATTGACTTATTTTGAATTTTTAGGATAGTTGTATACTTAATATGTAATGAAATTCTTTAAAAATTACGCGGGCAGAATGTTTTTGGAGGCGACAGCGAAAATAAGAAAATATAGTCCTAAATTAAGTTAAACACTGCCTTGATATCACTGGAAAAAATGTTTTCAGCATAAGGAAATATTTACTTATTTTGAACTTAAGGACAGTTTTATACTTAATAAACTTGTAAATTGATTGAAACTAGTAAAAATGTCTTTAATACTGAAATGAGTACATTGATTTACTTATGGCAAGTAGAAATGTTCTTTTAAACTAAGTAGATTTGTCCCTAAAACAGAGTTTTTTCCTTAAAAATAGGAAAAATATTTTTTTTTAAGCCAAGTAGTACGTTTCCTCAATTTTAGGACAATTATTTTTATCAGTGTTAATGAACAAAATATTTAAAATTTACATTATCTAACGAAAAAGTACGTTGCATTTCAGTAATATTATTTCTAACGCTCACTTACGTTTTTCAGACGGATTTAGGTTAACTGAAAGTAATTTGATAAATATTTCGAGGAGAAAAATGTTGTGAGCATTTTGGATCACAATGAATTCGACCACATTTTCATGTAACGTAACAGTCCAAAATTCAAAATAGTTTTTTTGTACAAAATCTAGCTCGTTAACACACCAGAAAAAATCAATTTTCTTCGAGCATTCCCAGTCTATTTTTCAAATAAACTCCAATATTAGTAGAGTTTGTGGTTCTGTCTTTGTTCAGAACCACAAGTTGTTTGTAACGTAACAGTCTTTTTAACTCGCCACCTCGCCAGCAAATTTACCGCTCTGTCCGCTGAACACGGTCTTGCATGCCGCAACACCACGCATTTCTGAAGAGGAGCGTCATCTTCCTCGAGAGACAAGGGACACTCTGGCTCAATTACGCTCTGTATATTGTAGCAGGTTAAACTCCTACATATTCAGACTGAACCCTGATGTGCCGAATGTATGTCCGGCATGCGGCTCGTCCCCCCATAATACCAATCACTTATTTACTTGCTCTACGGATCCCACTTTTCTAACACCCATCTCCCTTTGGTCCAACCCTATTGAAACTGCTAGTTTCCTTGGACTCCCGTTAGAAGATATTGATGACAATTTAGGCTAAGGAAAAATACGCGTTGGGGTAGTCCTGCCCAACAACAAGAACCGAAATAATTAAAAGAAACCAAAAAAATGCACTTTAAATGGCTGCAGAAAAGAATGCTCTGCATATTTTAAAAATTTTGTTTACCCTTTTATGTCCAATAGTAGGAGAGTTAGATAAACAAAAAAAAAGCCATGGCTCGAATAACTTCCGTGTTAAGTGGATTTTCTGTCTTCCTCCCCTGGACCATGTTCTTTCTTTAGAAATGTTTGGATGTCTGATCCTAATACAACTGAATTTATGTTATTTACAACGAAATTCACAGCCAAGCTATAATTAATGCTTAAATGCGCTTTTTATTTAAACGCAAATCGCACGTGTAACGTAACAGTCTTTTTTTGTAACGTAACAGTCCGTGCAGTTATGTGTCTAAAAAGCACAGACACATTTTTTTCAGTGTAATTTATTTTTCATTTATTGCATACTTATTAAACCTTTAATATTATATACAACATGTTGAAAATAATCTGACAGAAGCGCAAACTTTTGCAAACATGTTTAGGAACTTCGAAACCTACTTCCAAAATCTGTAACGTAACAGTTCATACAAACTCATAAAACTCTTAAATAAAAAGACCTTCAAAAGTTTTTATATCCATAGAAAATGTTACTTCAGAAGTGCACTTTAAGATGCGTATGCCAAAAATATTAAAAGTGTCCAAATCCATCTCTTTTTGTAGTAGAGTGTATTGGAAAGTGAGTAACGTAACCGTCCGCGATTTTGGCCATATATCTTTTGGGAGCAAAAATGGTATTTTTTATGTAAGTAAATGGTCAATTTATGAAATGTTGAATAATACATTTAGCTCTTTTTATGCAACATTTTATAACTTTTTTTTAGAACAAAACGAAATTTTATTTCTTCTCACTTCTAATTTCCATCGATCCATTCATTACTTATAGTACCTGGGTGACCGAGCTTACTCGGTGCTCTCAATTTAGTGCTAACTTTACTTACCAACTTTGTGAGGATGTGTTACACTGTCCTTTATATGTAAGCAAATTATTAAAATTTTGTAATTTTCGTAGCCGTAATGGATTTTTTGCGGACAACCCTACTTGAAAACATTTTAGTTGGTATGTCAGCGAAAATACCTTTCATTTAATACCCATATTGGCATATCTAGCTCCATAAATAAAAAAAATTAAATAGGTGTCAACCCTTTAAACCACCCCAAATGGCAACCCCAAAGTGTATAGTCTTAGAAACAATCATACTATCCATATGCCAAATTTCATCCCAATCGGTCAAGCGGTTCTCGAGATAGTACCGGTTCTACAAATATACAAATAATGAAAAACCTACAGTACCTCCACATTTATAAGTACGCGTAAATCTATGCCCGGAGTGTAGTGGGGTGTGGTTGCTGTGTGACCTTGCCCAATCCCGACTCTTGCGTCCTCGTTCGTACACTCTGGGCAACGTGAGCTATCTAGGCTCGCGGCAGAAAGAGAGGGAGCTTCGGTGGGGCCACTCTGACATACGTGGTTTAAGGGCTCACCGAGGTCTTTTGCGCAGCGTCTGTTCACTATGAGGTGCGGCTGCAAGTGGGCGTCTGTCTTGAAGCAAGCGGCTCGCTATATAAATGTGTAAATATTCTACAAAAAAAAACCCGAAACGGGTTGTGCGCTGGGTTTGGGACCCGCCACGTAAAAAACCTAATTCCAATGAAAAAAAAAAACAACAAAGCCTCGGATGAGAACCCCCTTTAATGTTGACGACCCGGCAAAACGAATTATGGACTACGAGAAGGATATTAGGGCATGTACGTGGAATGTCCGGACCCTTTCTAGAGAGCGTACCGCTGCCCGACTGGTTGATGTCCTCGCGAACGCAAAGGCTGACTTCACCGCCCTGCAGGAAATGCGATGGACGTGGCAACGAAAGACGACCATCAGTTCTTGTGACGTATACTAGAGTGGCCAGACATGCGGCAAAGCGAGTGGTGTAGGATTTGTGGTGGGAAAGATACTTTGCCGCCAAGTACTAGCGTTCACTCCTGTGGACGAGCGTCTCGCTGCGATCCGCATCAAGGCGAGGTTTTTCAACATAACATTTATCTGCGCCTATGCGCCGAATGAGGAGACGGACGACGCAGAGAAGGACTCCTTCTACGATAAACTTGAACAAGCCTATGATCGCTACTCCCTGCTTGATATCAAAATCGTGCTCGGCGACTTTAATGCCAAGGTGGGAAAGGAAGGAGTCTTTGGTCCTACAGTCTCCACGATATGACATCCCCCAACGGCACTAGGTTGATTGACTTCGCCGCTTCCCGCAATATGGTCATCAGTAGTACCAGGTTCCAGCATAAGCGAATACACCAAGCCACCTGGCTGTCCCCTGATCAAAGAACAAGAAACCAGATTGATCATGTCATGATCGACGGCAGACACAGCTCCACCGTTCTAGACGTGCGTACCCTACGCGGTCCCAATATCGACTCGGACCATTATCTTGTTGCAGCCAAGATACGCACACGCCTCTGTGCAGCGAAGAAAGTACGCACAGTAACGGAAAGAAAGTTTGACGTCGAGAAGCTGCGCGTGACACAGACAGCTGATAATTTCTCCACTCGACTCTCACACCTGCTATCGGAGAGCAATCCTCGACCTAACGATGTAACCGAGCAATGGAAGCATATCTCTCACTCATTACGTACCTCCACTGAGGCCACTATAGGGTTTCAGCGAGCCCGCAAGAACAACTGGTACGATGAGGAATGCACCACAGCCTCGGACAAAAAGAACGCTGCATACAGGGAGACGTTGCGAACGGGCGCAACCCGCAGTGTATGGCAACGCTATCGTGAGGCGAAGAAGGAAGAGAGACGCCTTTTCAGAAAAAAGAAACGTGAGCCCGAAAGGCGTGAGTATGAGGAGCTTGAGATGCTGGCTGACAGGAACGATGCCCGAAAATCCTATGAAAAGATCCGGCGGATGACGGAAGGTTTAAAGACCGGGGAAAGTTCCTGTAAGGACAATAAAGGCGACCTGGTAACTGACGTACAGAATGTACTTAAGTTATGGAGGGAGCACTTCTCCTCACTGCTAAATTGCGAGGTAGACGTTGAACCCGATACCCCAATCCCTGACGATGGAGAGGACGTCCCACCACCTGACTATGAAGAAGTGAAATCTATGCCCATATTCCGTGTAGCATATGGAAAATATGACGAGGACTTATGTAAAAGATATGTAGGTATGTAAATTGGCACACTTAAAGCAAAAAATAAAATCGAAATAGTACAGACTGTTTCGGATTCGTTTTGGGATCTTTTCGGTGTCATATCATACGATGTCACATCATATGATGTCATATCGTATGATACCATTTCGTATGATCACATCATATGATATGACATCATATGAGGTCATATAACATGATGTCATATCATATGAATGTCATATCATATAATGTCATATCATATAATGTCATATCATAAGATGTCTAATCATATGATGTCATATCATATGATGTCATATCATATGATGTCATATCATATGATGTCTAGCTCCATAAATAAACAAATTTAAGTAGGTGGCAACCCGGTAAACCGCCCCATGTGACAACCTACAAATATACTCCGGTGAGGTTGCAACCCTAGGTGACAGCCCTACTTGAAAATATTTTAGTTGGTATGTCAGCGCAAATACCTTTCATTTAATACCCATATTGGCATATCTAGCGGATTGGTACTATCTCGAGAACCGCTTGACCGACTGGGATGAAATTTGGCATATAGATAGTATGATTGATTCTAAGACTATACACTTTGGGGTTGTCACTTGGGGCGGTTTACAGGGTTGCCACCTATTTAATTTTTTTTTATTTATGGAGCTAGATATGCCAATATGGGTATCAAATGAAAGGTTTTTTCGCTGACATACCAACTAAAATATTTTCATGTAGGGTTGTCACCTAGGGTTGCAACCTTACAGGAGTATATTTGTATATTTGTAGGTCCGCTACTATCTCGAGAACTGCTTGACCGATTGGGATGAAATTTGGCATATAGATAATATGATTGATTCTAAGACTATACACTTTATTTTGGGTCATTTTGGGTTCAAGTGCGGATCGTTTTGGGGACATTTGAGGAACTTTTTGGGATCATTTTAGGATTATTTTAGGGTCATTTTGGTAAGTTAAGTTAGTGCTAAATTGATATTACCGGGCAAGCTCGGTCACCCAGGTACTAACAAAGTAATCTATTGACTTGAGCTCCGCTAGTTTTATTATATGTATGTATGGTTCAAATAAAAAAAATTTGGTTTTTTTCGCGCTCTTACCCCCTGAAACTTTAGGTATTGACGAGAAAATAAGCCTTGTAAAAAATTAGCGCTCTAACTTAACCCTTAGGGGTGGCTATTTTTTTCGCCCTTCCCAATACATTTTGTATGGGGAAAAATGGTATTTTTTTAAAAGTGAATTTTCTTTAAATTTTTGAAACTTTTTTGAAAATATTTTTACTTACTCTTAAAGTTGAAGCTTTGAAGCTTCCAAAATGGTAAGTCGTGTGCGAATATCTTAACTATTAAAATAATTACAGCCATTTAAAATTTACTAAATTTTATACGTGTTACTGTGTATGTGTGTGCAATAGTATAAAACTCAGCCATTTTCAAATGGCTGTAATTATCTTAATAGTTAAGATAATCGCACATGGCTTGCCATTTGGGAAGCTTCAAAGCTTCAACTTAAAGAGTATGTAAAAATATTTTCAAAAATTAAAAGAAAATTCACTTTGAAAAAAAATGCCATATTCCCCCCATACAAAACGTATGGGAAAGGGCGAAAAAAATAGCCACCCCTAAGGGTTAAGTTTTAATTTTTTTAAAGTTTTTGTTTGTGTAGTTGTAGTTTTTTAACTTTATTATTTGGAAATATGCCCTTTTGTTTGAAACAGGCAATATTATACGGGATCCCATTGGGCTTTTTGCCTTAAAATAACTGGGCGAGGCTTATATCGAGCCGTAGATTTTTATAGTACGAAAAACCAAAAAAAAAATCAACAAAATAAACTTTTGCTGGAAAATAAAATATTGACCTTTCGATATAAGCCTTGCCCAGTTGTTTTGGTACAAAAATTTCCACGCACAAACAAATGAGAAGGAAATATTTCCGATTTGTACGAAATTTTGATTTTGACGGATCTTTTTTACAGGAAATACGACGTTTTAGTAATTTCTATTGAGTACATCATGTGTAATGTTGTCTGAACCACCAGATTGCATCAAAACACTAAAAAAAGTGAAACATGGAAATAAGGCGCTTTGTTTGTTCAGTCCTCAAATGTAATCCTTATCCATATAAAAATTGTGCTCCAATTAACATGGCGATGGATTACGTACTCTAACCTTCTCATTGTTTCTGGTACTCCTTGGAGTATCTACGGGAGAGTACTTTCAAAACTTCTCGATAAATATTGCTTTATGGAGTACTCACGGGAGACTACTTTCCATACCACTCTTAAAACCATCCACAATAAAAAATGTATAAAAAATGTATTTTCTTTTTTCACACTAAAATAGGAATACACAAATATGTATTAGTCTTTTAAGTAATAGCCGCTTATGCCTTAAATGACAAGCAAGCAATGATCGGCTTTTAATAATCTGACGGTGGTCCGCTGAGGTATTGCAAAGGATTACTATTGGAGTACTCCAATATCACCAAATTGGAAGACATGATACAACGATTTTTACAGGGAAGGCCCAAATATAGGCTTATACTTTTATTTCTACGTATTTGGTACATTTCATTGTCACAATTCCCGAGCAGGGTGTATCATTAATGTACAGTGAGGACATAAATCAAAACTGTATTTGTAATACTTAAATTGACAACACCACGAAAACGGATGTACTATTGTAGTTAAGTTGTATACATAAATAGTTGCTAGGAAGTCCATAAAAATAATATCTAATAAAAAACATCAACTGTTAACATTCACAAGTAGCACACTCAAGCACAAGAGAATTACATATGTACATATATCTAAAATGTTGTTAGTTCTAGTGCTGCCTTCCAAACCACAAAAATTACATAAATCTGAGAATCACTTGTCGCATTTATCTTGACAATTGAATGAGTTGTGTGCGATAAAGTATGAGCGTTTGTTTAAAGGGAGAAGGGACACACTCAAATGCTTATGAGTTGATGAGACAAAATAGTGTATGTGTACATTAAATTTTACGCATTATTAAAAGACGCAAAGTTGTAGCAGTTAGTGGCTTGCTAACCCTTTCCGACCTATAGCAAATCTAGCCTACCAATTTGTAAGAATTTTTGGATCCTATTACTTTGGCCAGTGTAGAAAATAGCCAAAAAGTTTTTTTCACCAAATTATCAGTGTATCCTTTATTTCCAGGATACGCACAATTGTTGCGTTTCGGTCTGAATGTAAATAAAAATCTATAAATAAATACAAATAAAAGTTTTTAGAAATGCTCATTTATTTTATTTTTATTAGATACTTTTATTATTTTTCTGAATGATATTTCGCAAAACAATTTTGTCTTTTATTTAAGCACAAATAAACTTTACATTTGGTACAAAATAAACGTGTGCGGGACTTACAACCAACACGCCTGCAACATCTTGCTGATGACAAATCATGCTCTTCTGGTATGTGATTGTACCTATCAAGCCTCTTATCAATGCATGGCTGTTCAGATGGTCGATATTTTTTAGATACACTTGGAGATTCTTCTTCTTCGGTATCGGAGATATACTCTTCACGTGGCCTTTTCTCAACAGCTATCAGTTGCTCAGCTAATGCTAATCTAAAACTGAGTAAGTCATGGGAATCTGCACGGGATTTCGAATTTATTTTACAATGTTCTCTGTACTGTAGCCAAGAGTTGCAGCAAGCAAGATCAATAAAATGAATGAAAACTTTCAACGTCCACTTACGAGTTTTAAAAAATGAACGGTATGCCTCCATTAATTGATCACAAATATCTACGCCTCCCATAGACTTGTTGTACTCTCGCACTATTCTTGGGGCGGGTACTTCAACGTACCTCTTTTCCTTTTTTTCCCATCGTTTTACATTGGAAACTGGTCCGCAACCATAAGCTGATGATGCTAAGAGTACCGCTTTGGAATCCTTCCACTGGACCACGACAATATTATCCTCGCTATGACAAAATTCTTCCATATCACCCCTCTTCAATTGCCTTTCATCTGTTTCTCATTATAGTCCCTGTAGCATAAATACCACGGTTTAGTAACGCCTGAAGGAGAGGTATTGTCGTAAAGTAGCGGTCGAAAAACACTTTTGAACCTTCTGGAAGTGTTTCAACCAAACGTAAAACAAAAGCTGGACCTACCCCTAAGTTCGTATTGGAAAGTGGTGTCGTCTTTCCTTGGTAGATTTCAAAATCGAGCACCAACCCTTCAGATGTCGTTAATACTTCGTTCTTTAATCCCACTCCTCTTGGTTTGTTAGGAAGGCTTTGTCTCACGGGGCAACGACCAGTAAATGGGATCATTTGCTCGTCTATGGAATAATTATCATTTGGCTTTCTAGGAATATTCCGACATGCCGATCTGACAACCTCAATTAATGGATTAATCCTCCAAAAAACATTTGATTGTTTCTCTGCTTCTGTCACTTCATTTTCGTCCATAACATGGAGGCACATTCGCAAAAGAAAAAAGCGATCACGGCTCATTGTATCAGCAACAATTGGAAGTCTCGTTTTGGTCTCCCAATACATGCGCAATCTTGGGTAACGTATGCAGCCCATCGCAATATTTATGCCAAAGAAATTCTTTATTTCTCCGATTGTAGCTCCCAGTGGTTTTCCTTTCGAAAACATATGGTATCGGTTTGTGTATTCCGCAACGTTTCTAAAAAATTCGTCACTAAAATATTTATAGAAATAATATTTAGGGGACTCCACGTCTATGTTAGCTTCCATAGAAATGGGAGCACTCTCTTCCAGATGTATATGAAATGGTCTTTTCCTCCAAATTTCGCGCCGATTGCTGTTTTCACTCTCATTTGATGGTTCCGCAGTACCTTCTTCATGCCCTTCGTCACTGTCATCACCTTCATCATTTTCAGATTCACTGTGCGCGCCAGGTAACTCCAAAGTAGCATCTCCCAGATCATCATCGCTACTAAAGTCCTCCAAATCCGACTCTAATAGTGCACCCAAAATTTCGTCTTCAGTCAATTGCCCTGATTGAAAATTAAAAAACAAACAAAAATATTTTGTTAAACAAGTCCTAACACGCACAATTGTGTCACTTCAAACTAAACTGGCTGTACAAAAATTCACATCACAAAAACACACTTAATTTCACTTTTCAATTAAAACTTCTTTTGTTATTATTATCATAACACCTTTTTTTATATAAATTTCACGGCCTGTATAATTTAAACAATTTGTTTAACTTACTCTTTCGACTCATTTTTGCAAATGATTAAAATGCAACATCAAAATAGCGAAATTCGAGAAAAATAACGGACACCAATAACTGTTTGTTGTGTTTTTAGTAAGAAAATAGCCCGCACAATTATGTGTATCAGGTTAAATTGCACTAGCGCAGATATTTTCGGAAATATTAGGATTTAAACTTACACGCACAATTGTGCGTACACGGTCGGAAAGGGCTAAACGAAATCCCCATACCATGTATTTGAACCAAATGGTGCGGCATAGAGTGAATTTGTATAGTACAATGAATTAGGGGTATTTGTAAGCCAAATGGCTTGTAAGAGTAAAGTTGCATTAGAGACGATACTTCAAGGATAGTATTCTGGGTACTTCTTAGTGGGTTGGAGGGAAGTTGAAAGGCTCCTTTGTTATGGTTGTAGCGCATCATTCCACTTCATTGGTGGCTTTTGTAACATTTGCTTGTGACGTTAATTTATACAATAATTGTGGCTGTTGTTGCGGTCACAGCAAAAACAACAACCACTTAAGGACAACGGCCGAGCCGACTACCCTCCTGCACTGGTACTTACTGCGGCGCTGACATTAAGATTTTTAGTATTTTTTTGCCCCTTGCGTTACACGTTACACAATGCCGTGGCGCAACGAATGGAAACTTGTGTGGGGTGGTAACTCAAGGTTTTCTTTTCTTTCGTTAGATAAACAGTTGCCTATTGCTAGTGCATATATTTTATTGTTGTTATTTTTATTCTCCCAACGACGTGGTCTACTGCCGACTGACAGGCCTATCGAATCATGCACACATACAATTGCAGATGAAGGCAAATAAACAAATAGCCAACAAAGCTCTGCGCCTAATATAACCAAATAAAAAAAAATTATTTTAAAATAAGCGAACAAACAATAGTAGGTATTTCGTCACAGCTCTGATTTATTTATGTATGTATGTAGGTAGATTAATTCTTTATTTAAAATTATATAATTTAAATACTCTAAGCTTACCCTTTTCCTTTTTATTTTTTGTCCTTATAGGTACCTAACTACATTACCTAATATTATTACAAAAGTAGTCAAACTTGATGTCATCAGCCAATTAATGCGAAAGTTACAAACAAATTTGATGTAATATATCTAACAGATAATGAAAATGTAGAGCCCTTTTTATACATATATCCACTCGATTTCAACCACATATTCATAGTTAGTTTGTAAAATTAAGAAATAAATCCTCGTACCATCAGTCCCATGGCGTGTCACAATCCCCGAAACGCTTAATAAAGTTATAACTTTGTAACTACTCAGAAAATGAGTGTGACTCGTGTGACACCGAAAAATCCCTTTGTTGCGTCTTTGTGAGTACGAAAACGTATTTCAGCTTTACAATTCTATTTTGAACTACAATTTGTATATGATCGAAAGTACATACTACATAGTACCATATTCTTTAAAAATAAGATTAGCCTTTAGGAACTTTTTACAAAGGTTAAACAAGAGCGTGACTCGCGGGACATTTTCCTGTTTTTCCTAAAAATGTAACTATGCAACTAGTTACCGCTAACTCGTGATAATAAAAATACCTTTATTGTAAAGTTCTGTTAGAGCAGTCGCCAGTCCGCTGGCGAGCTCGTATTTTCCTTACTGTCTATCTTTGGAAATAATTTATATGTGATTAAATTTGAGTTGATGAATTGTGTTAATAATTTAAACTTTTGCTAAGACGTTAGGTAGGTAGGTTCAAGTGGCTGCCGCAGAGGCACACTTAGGCCAGTTTTGAAAGGCCCGTTGTGATACCAACAACACAAGGACAGTCAGTCCCGGGCTTAGGCTATCTAGGAACGGAACTCCCAAAAACCGCGTTCTCGCGCCGCTTAAAGCCGGACAGTTGCAGATGAGGTGCTCCACTGTTTCCTCCTCCTCATCATCTTTGCAACTCCAGCAGCATCGTCGGTAGGGCACACTTAGCCTTTCTGCATGCCTACCAATGAGGCAGTGACCGGTTAATACCCCTATCAATATGCAGATTTCCCTCCTAGTTAGGGCATAAATGCGTCTAGACCTTTTAAGATCCCAACACCAACAAAGTTTATCGGTATTGGCAAACGAAGAATTTATTCGGTTGCACAATTTGATGTGCAATACGATTTCGAAGTACAAGAAAACACATTCCAGTAATAATAGTCCCAGATGGTACAATGAACACACCATTGATACTCGGTCAAGATTTTATGAAAATTTCCAACATACATTTAATTAAAATTTATAACCAGGCTGAAAATGAATTTAAGAACAGCTATATTGAAAATAAAAATGAATTGTCAAATATAAGTTTTTGTTTTAAAAATAAAACTAATAAACGTCATATCACTTCTAAAATAAAGCGTAGCGTTTCTGACACGATGTTAATTAAATCGTTTGATGTTGACTGGAGTGAAAATTTCCGCGACTATAAAAATAACCGAGATGAAATTATTGAAAGCGATCCTAATATGTCTTCGGTAAATGACAATAAAGTAGACCTTGTAAGTAGCAAATGTGGTGATCGCAATAGCGAATACGTTGATACATTACGCGATCTTAATGCCATTGATTTCGCACCAGAATCTGATATAGACTTAGGACCTGAGTTAGATAAGCCAAAGCGAGAAGCGATAATGACCGTCGTAAGTAATTCGTATCTATCGCCCTCAGTTACCGAAAGAAAACCCTATGATTATAAAATGAAGATCCGTTTAACAGATGATACCCCCTTTTACTGTCTTGCTAGACGATTATCGTTTCACCACAGAGCCGAAGTTGAAAGTATAACTAATGATTTGTTATATATATGCTTCCGCTATAGTTTTAGTAAAGAAGAAGAGTGGTTAGACACGCATGTGTGTCGACTATAGGGCCCTTAATAAGAAAACAGTTCGGGACAATTTTCCACTGCCCCTAATTGAGGATTGTATAGAATATATGTCTGGGAAAAGGTGTTTTACTTTATTGGATTTAAAAGACGGGTTTAATCAACTGACCATGGATGAGGATTCTATTCCTTTAACTTCATTTGTGACTCCACATGGTCAGTTTGAATATCTCCGAATGCCGTTCGGGTTGAAGAATGTCAAACCTAACTTTCAAAGGTTTATTTATAATATATTTCGTGATTTGATAGACTCAAAAGCGATTATAGTGTACATTGATGATATTTTGATCGCCTCTGCGAACTTCGAATGTCATATTACTACAGTAGGTAAAGTGCTAAGGAGAACATATGAAAGGAATTTAGAACTTAAACTAAAGAAATGCAAGTTTGGATACAACAAAATAGAATACTTAGGATACCTAGTTACTCCTTCGGGAATACAACCCTCTGACGCTCATGTACGCGCAATAGCTAATTATCCGATTCCGAAGAACCAAAAGGAGCTCCGCTCCTGTATAGGCTTATTTTCATACTTCCGAAAGTTTGTTCCGTCCTTTCCCAAAATTGCTAAACCGCTGTTAGATCTGTTGCGCAAGGATGCGAAATTTCATTTCACGGATGATTGTCTGAACGCTTTCAAAGAATTAAGAAATCGGCTAATTGAGTCCTCTTGCAAAAGCAGGACGATAAGAAGTTTCATCCAATTGCCTATTTTTCCAAAACATCTTCTGCAGCCGAGTCCCAGTACCATAGTTTCGAATTAGAAACATTATCTATTACATACGCCCTTAGAAGATTTAGGATTTACCCTTAACAAAAAGCAGGTTAACCCGCGGATAGCTCGATGGGCACTAGAGCTAGAAAATTTCAGTTATACTATTCAGCATCGGAAGGGGGTGAACCTTACCCATGCAGATGCATTAAGTCGTTACCCTCCGCTGGAGGATGGGGAAACTTGTGCCGAGGTCACTTTGGAAGATAAAGGCTTGTTGGAAGTAGATTCGGAGGATGCCATGTTTGTTGGGGAGGATTATATATTACCGAGCGTAGTAGAAGCTAATATGTTAAGTGAATCTTTGGATGAGCCTGCGGGCAATGCCAAATGCAATCTTGTCACTGCCGTGGATCCCGACGATACACAATGCCGTGGCGCAACGAATGGAACTTGTGTGGGGTGGTAACTCAGGGTTTTCTTTTCTTTCGTTAGATAAACAGTTGCCTATTGCTAGTGCATATATTTTATTGTTGTTATTTTTATTCTCCCAACGACGTGGTCTACTGCCGACTGACAGGCCTATCGAATCATGCACACATACAATTGCAGATGAAGGCAAATAAACAAATAGCCAACAAAGCTCTACGCCTAATATAACCAAATAAAAACAAGTAAGGAAAGCTGTCTTCGGCTGTGCCGAAGGCTATATACCTTTCATGAATAAGCGTCACGATTTTCACTGTTCGATCCCCAGTACAGCCTGTTTCAATTTAACTATATTTACCATACACATTACACATCTTTGTTATAATTTAAATAAACTTACAAAATAATAGGATCCGAGTTATCGGAACAATCGATTGTATGGAGGCTATATATGGAGGCTATATATTTTACGTCCTAACTTTTTAAATGCGGAAGTATTGGCCAAAAAACCTTATATCAGAACAACCGGTTGTATGTGGCTATATGTTATATTTACCCGATCTTCTTGATTTTCCTCTACACACTACATAAATTGAAAGTACTCAAGTTGCAAAATTTTATGTTCCTAACTTTTTAATTGCAGAAGTTTTGGCCAAAAAACCTTATATCTGAACAATCGGTTGTATGGGGGCTATATGTTACATTTGCCCGATCTTGTTGATTTTCACTATATACACTACATAAATAGAAAGTACTCGAGTTGCAAAATTTTACGTTCCTAACTTTTTAATTGCAGAAGTTTTGGCCAAAAAACCTTATATCTGAACAATCGGTTGTATGGGGCCATATGTTACATTTGCCCAATCTTGTTGATTTTCACTATATACACTACATAAATAGAAATGACTCGAGTTGCAAAATTTTACGTTCCTAACTTTTTAATTGCAGAAGTTTTGGCCAAAAACCCTTATATCTGAACAATCGGTTGTATGGGGGCCATATGTTACATTTGCCCGATCTTGTTGATTTTCACTATATACACTACATAAATAGAAAGTACTCGAGTTGCAAAATTTTACGTTCCTAACTTTTTAATTGCGGAAGTTTTGGCCAAAAAAACCTTATATCTGAACAATCGGTTGTATGGGGGCTATATGTTATACTGGTCCGAACTTGTCAGTTCCGACAAATGATTCCTATATTACAAAATGGTGGCCACATACAAAATTTCAGCCAGATATCTCAAAAATTGAGGGACTAGTTTGCGTTCAAACAGACAGACGGACAGACGGACATGGCTAAATCAACTCAGCTTGTCATCCTGATCATTTCGGTATACTTATTGATGGGTCCATCTCTTCTTCTTCTCATACTTACAAACATCGGACCAAAGTTATAATACCATTTCATGTTCATGAAAGGTATACAAAAATTATTTTAAAATAAGCGAACAAAAAATAGTAGGTATTTCGTCACAGATCTGATTTATTCATGTATATATGTAGGTACATTAATTCTTTATTTAAAATTATATAATTTAAATACTCTAAGCTTACCCTTTTCCTTGTATTTTTTGTCCTTATAGGTACCTAACTACATTACCTAATATTATTACAAAAGTAGTCAAACTTGATGTCATCAGCCAATTAATGCGAAAGTTACAAACAAATTTGATGTAATATATCTAACAGATAATGAAAATGTAGAGCCCTTTTTATACATATATCCACTCGATTTCAACCACATATTCATAGTTAGTTTGTAAAATTAAGAAATAAATCCTCGTACCATCAGTCCCATGGCGTGTCACAATCCCCGAAACGCTTAATAAAGTTATAACTTTGTAACTACTCAGAAAATGAGTGTGACTCGTGTGACACCGAAAAATCCCTTTGTTGCGTCTTTGTGAGTACGAAAACGTATTTCAGCTTTACAATTCTATTTTGAACTACAATTTGTATATGATCGAAAGTACATACTACATAGTACCATATTCTTTAAAAATAAGATTAGCCTTTAGGAACTTTTTACAAAGGTTAAACAAGAGCGTGACTCGCGGGACATTTTCCTGTTTTTCCTAAAAATGTAACTATGCAACTAGTTACCGCTAACTCGTGATAATAAAAATACCTTTATTGTAAAGTTCTGTTAGAGCAGTCGCCAGTCCGCTGGCGAGCTCGTATTTTCCTTACTGTCTATCTTTGGAAATAATTTATATGTGATTAAATTTGAGTTGATGAATTGTGTTAATAATTTAAACTTTTGCTAAGACGTTAGGTAGGTAGGTTCAAGTGGCTGCCGCAGAGGCACACTTAGGCCAGTTTTGAAAGGCCCGTTGTGATACCAACAACACAAGGACAGTCAGTCCCGGGCTTAGGCTATCTAGGAACGGAACTCCCAAAAACCGCGTTCTCGCGCCGCTTAAAGCCGGACAGTTGCAGATGAGGTGCTCCACTGTTTCCTCCTCCTCATCATCTTTGCAACTCCAGCAGCATCGTCGGTAGGGCACACTTAGCCTTTCTGCATGCCTACCAATGAGGCAGTGACCGGTTAATACCCCTATCAATATGCAGATTTCCCTCCTAGTTAGGGCATAAATGCGTCTAGACCTTTTAAGATCCCAACACCAACAAAGTTTATCGGTATTGGCAAACGAAGAATTTATTCGGTTGCACAATTTGATGTGCAATACGATTTCGAAGTACAAGAAAACACATTCCAGTAATAATAGTCCCAGATGGTACAATGAACACACCATTGATACTCGGTCAAGATTTTATGAAAATTTCCAACATACATTTAATTAAAATTTATAACCAGGCTGAAAATGAATTTAAGAACAGCTATATTGAAAATAAAAATGAATTGTCAAATATAAGTTTTTGTTTTAAAAATAAAACTAATAAACGTCATATCACTTCTAAAATAAAGCGTAGCGTTTCTGACACGATGTTAATTAAATCGTTTGATGTTGACTGGAGTGAAAATTTCCGCGACTATAAAAATAACCGAGATGAAATTATTGAAAGCGATCCTAATATGTCTTCGGTAAATGACAATAAAGTAGACCTTGTAAGTAGCAAATGTGGTGATCGCAATAGCGAATACGTTGATACATTACGCGATCTTAATGCCATTGATTTCGCACCAGAATCTGATATAGACTTAGGACCTGAGTTAGATAAGCCAAAGCGAGAAGCGATAATGACCGTCGTAAGTAATTCGTATCTATCGCCCTCAGTTACCGAAAGAAAACCCTATGATTATAAAATGAAGATCCGTTTAACAGATGATACCCCCTTTTACTGTCTTGCTAGACGATTATCGTTTCACCACAGAGCCGAAGTTGAAAGTATAACTAATGATTTGTTATATATATGCTTCCGCTATAGTTTTAGTAAAGAAGAAGAGTGGTTAGACACGCATGTGTGTCGACTATAGGGCCCTTAATAAGAAAACAGTTCGGGACAATTTTCCACTGCCCCTAATTGAGGATTGTATAGAATATATGTCTGGGAAAAGGTGTTTTACTTTATTGGATTTAAAAGACGGGTTTAATCAACTGACCATGGATGAGGATTCTATTCCTTTAACTTCATTTGTGACTCCACATGGTCAGTTTGAATATCTCCGAATGCCGTTCGGGTTGAAGAATGTCAAACCTAACTTTCAAAGGTTTATTTATAATATATTTCGTGATTTGATAGACTCAAAAGCGATTATAGTGTACATTGATGATATTTTGATCGCCTCTGCGAACTTCGAATGTCATATTACTACAGTAGGTAAAGTGCTAAGGAGAACATATGAAAGGAATTTAGAACTTAAACTAAAGAAATGCAAGTTTGGATACAACAAAATAGAATACTTAGGATACCTAGTTACTCCTTCGGGAATACAACCCTCTGACGCTCATGTACGCGCAATAGCTAATTATCCGATTCCGAAGAACCAAAAGGAGCTCCGCTCCTGTATAGGCTTATTTTCATACTTCCGAAAGTTTGTTCCGTCCTTTCCCAAAATTGCTAAACCGCTGTTAGATCTGTTGCGCAAGGATGCGAAATTTCATTTCACGGATGATTGTCTGAACGCTTTCAAAGAATTAAGAAATCGGCTAATTGAGTCCTCTTGCAAAAGCAGGACGATAAGAAGTTTCATCCAATTGCCTATTTTTCCAAAACATCTTCTGCAGCCGAGTCCCAGTACCATAGTTTCGAATTAGAAACATTATCTATTACATACGCCCTTAGAAGATTTAGGATTTACCCTTAACAAAAAGCAGGTTAACCCGCGGATAGCTCGATGGGCACTAGAGCTAGAAAATTTCAGTTATACTATTCAGCATCGGAAGGGGGTGAACCTTACCCATGCAGATGCATTAAGTCGTTACCCTCCGCTGGAGGATGGGGAAACTTGTGCCGAGGTCACTTTGGAAGATAAAGGCTTGTTGGAAGTAGATTCGGAGGATGCCATGTTTGTTGGGGAGGATTATATATTACCGAGCGTAGTAGAAGCTAATATGTTAAGTGAATCTTTGGATGAGCCTGCGGGCAATGCCAAATGCAATCTTGTCACTGCCGTGGATCCCGACGATACACAATGCCGTGGCGCAACGAATGGAACTTGTGTGGGGTGGTAACTCAGGGTTTTCTTTTCTTTCGTTAGATAAACAGTTGCCTATTGCTAGTGCATATATTTTATTGTTGTTATTTTTATTCTCCCAACGACGTGGTCTACTGCCGACTGACAGGCCTATCGAATCATGCACACATACAATTGCAGATGAAGGCAAATAAACAAATAGCCAACAAAGCTCTACGCCTAATATAACCAAATAAAAACAAGTAAGGAAAGCTGTCTTCGGCTGTGCCGAAGGCTATATACCTTTCATGAATAAGCGTCACGATTTTCACTGTTCGATCCCCAGTACAGCCTGTTTCAATTTAACTATATTTACCATACACATTACACATCTTTGTTATAATTTAAATAAACTTACAAAATAATAGGATCCGAGTTATCGGAACAATCGATTGTATGGAGGCTATATATGGAGGCTATATATTTTACGTCCTAACTTTTTAAATGCGGAAGTATTGGCCAAAAAACCTTATATCAGAACAACCGGTTGTATGTGGCTATATGTTATATTTACCCGATCTTCTTGATTTTCCTCTACACACTACATAAATTGAAAGTACTCAAGTTGCAAAATTTTATGTTCCTAACTTTTTAATTGCAGAAGTTTTGGCCAAAAAACCTTATATCTGAACAATCGGTTGTATGGGGGCTATATGTTACATTTGCCCGATCTTGTTGATTTTCACTATATACACTACATAAATAGAAAGTACTCGAGTTGCAAAATTTTACGTTCCTAACTTTTTAATTGCAGAAGTTTTGGCCAAAAAACCTTATATCTGAACAATCGGTTGTATGGGGCCATATGTTACATTTGCCCAATCTTGTTGATTTTCACTATATACACTACATAAATAGAAATGACTCGAGTTGCAAAATTTTACGTTCCTAACTTTTTAATTGCAGAAGTTTTGGCCAAAAACCCTTATATCTGAACAATCGGTTGTATGGGGGCCATATGTTACATTTGCCCGATCTTGTTGATTTTCACTATATACACTACATAAATAGAAAGTACTCGAGTTGCAAAATTTTACGTTCCTAACTTTTTAATTGCGGAAGTTTTGGCCAAAAAAACCTTATATCTGAACAATCGGTTGTATGGGGGCTATATGTTATACTGGTCCGAACTTGTCAGTTCCGACAAATGATTCCTATATTACAAAATGGTGGCCACATACAAAATTTCAGCCAGATATCTCAAAAATTGAGGGACTAGTTTGCGTTCAAACAGACAGACGGACAGACGGACATGGCTAAATCAACTCAGCTTGTCATCCTGATCATTTCGGTATACTTATTGATGGGTCCATCTCTTCTTCTTCTCATACTTACAAACATCGGACCAAAGTTATAATACCATTTCATGTTCATGAAAGGTATACAAAAATTATTTTAAAATAAGCGAACAAAAAATAGTAGGTATTTCGTCACAGATCTGATTTATTCATGTATATATGTAGGTACATTAATTCTTTATTTAAAATTATATAATTTAAATACTCTAAGCTTACCCTTTTCCTTGTATTTTTTGTCCTTATAGGTACCTAACTACATTACCTAATATTATTACAAAAGTAGTCAAACTTGATGTCATCAGCCAATTAATGCGAAAGTTACAAACAAATTTGATGTAATATATCTAACAGATAATGAAAATGTAGAGCCCTTTTTATACATATTGCCACTCGATTTCAACCACATATTCATAGTTAGTTTGTAAAATTAAGAAATAAATCCTCGTACCATCAGTCCCATGGCGTGTCACAATCCCCGAAACGCTTAATAAAGTTATAGCTAAAGTTATAGTAGTTACTCAGAAAATGAGTGTGACTCGTGTGACACCGAAAAAGCCCTTTGTTGCGTCTTTGTGAGTACGAAAACGTATTTCAGGCTTACAATTCAATTTTGAACTACAATTTGTATATGATCGAAAGTACTATGCAGTATTACCATATTCTTTAAAAATAAGATTAGCCTTTAGGAACTTTTTACAAATGTTAAACAAGAGCGTGACTCGCGGGACATTTTCCTGTTTTTCCTAAAAATGTAACTATGCAACTAGTTACCGCTAACTCGTGATAATAAAAAGACCTTTATTGTAAAGTTCTGTTAGAGTAGTCGTCAGTCCGCTGGCGAGCTCGTATTTTCCTTACTGTCTATCTTTGGAATTAATTTATATGTGATTAAATTTGAGTTGATGAATTGTGTTAATAATTTAAACTTTTGCTAAGACGTTAGGTAGGTAGGTTCAAGTGGCTGCCGCAGAGGCACACTTAGGCCAGTTTTGAAAGGCCCGTTGTGATACCACCAACACAAGGAAAGTCAGTCCCGGAACCTAGCCATATGGAAAATCCCTGAGTTGTTGGGATTTTCCACATAACAGAATCCCGGGACTGACACTCCTAAACCGACACCGTTACTCCTCCTCGAACCACTTAGATGATTTTATGAAGCCCATCAAGACCTTTATGTCCAGTTCCGCGATCTGGCTTAGGCTATCTAGGAACGGAACTCCCAAAAAGCGCGTTCTCGCGCCGCTTAAAGCCGGACAGTTGCAGATGAGGTGCTCCACTGTTTCCTCCTCCTCATCATCTTTGCAACTCCTGCAGCATCGTCGGTAGGGCACACTTAGCCTTTCTGCATGCCTACCAATGAGGCAGTGACCGGTTAATACCCCTATCAATATGCAGATTTTCCTCCTAGTTAAGGCATAAATGCGTCTAGACCTTTTAAGATCCCATTTTGCCAGGTTTGTTTCGATATCCGACACCCTGGGGATTGCAGCCATCTTTCGTTGGCTTGACGGAGTGTGTGCTCATTCAGCATTAGTTTGCATGTGGCAAACGGCATACCTAAGCGCTCTTTATCCTGAAGAACCTGCTTGGTCGTGCCCTGCCTGGCAAGCTCGTCTGCCTTACAGTTTCCCGCAATGTCCCTATGTCCCGGGACCCATATGAGGTTTACGCGGTTCTGTTGGGCCATCTCCTGAAGAGATCGACGACAGCTGAGCGTCAGTTCAGAGTTGAACGTGTATGAGCTAAGGGATTTGATTGCCGCTTGGCTATCGCTGAAAATAGCGATATCTTCTCCGATAACACGTTTGCTTAACCAGGCCGCGGCGTCCAGGATTGCCGAGACTTCCGCCTGGAAGACGCTACAATGATCAGGTAGACTGAAGGAGAGTTCAAGGTCCAAATCCCTTGAATAAACCCCTCCTCCAACTCTGCCGTCCAACTTCGAGCCGTAGGTGTATATGGAAGTGCCACCATTTGTTTCGGGACACCAATCCGTCCTCTCCCAGTCTTCTCTGCTGGGAATGTTTATTTTGAAACAGCTATCCCCGACTGTAGTGGTCGCACAACGATCTGTGCTTAGAGGGAGAAAGCTGTAAGATTCCAGAATACTGGAGTGTCCAATAGTACCCGCACCCCAACTGGAGGTTTCTTTTAGGCGCAGAGCTGATGCCGCCGCTGACCGAAACCCTTCCAGATCAAGTGGCAAAATGCCCAGAATGACCTGGAGGGCTTCGTTGGGCGTTGTCCTTAGCGCACCGCTTATACAGATCATATTGGATCTATGGACTTTCCGCAACAGATTCAGGTATGTTGCCTTGCTCAGCGCCGGCCACCATACGACGACTCCATACAGCATGATTGGGCGAAAGATGGCCGTGTAGATCCAACTGCATACTCTAGGGCTGAGCCCCCATTTTTTGCCAATGGCTCTTTTGCAGGTGTAAAGAGCGATGCAGGCTTTCTTCTGGCGCTGAAGAACATTCTCCTTCCAATTCAATTTCCTGTCCAGAACTATGCCTAGAAACTTGGCCTTATCCGACAAGCCCAGGCGCGTGCCATCTAGTTCTGGTAGGCTTAGTGGCGGTATTTTGTACCGGTTGGTGAAGAGGACAAGTTCCACTTTCCCCGGGTTGATACTAAGTCCGCAGCGAGAGGACCACCTCGAAACCTCTCGCAGTGCTACTTGCATCAGGTCACACAGAGTTTGTGGGAACTTGCCTCTGAATGCAATAGCTAAATCGTCTGCGTATGCCACTATCTCCCCAACCCCCCTCCTTCCCCCCTCCCCCCCCCCCCCCCCCCAGCTTGTGTCACGTAGCAACAAGTTGACTGTGAGGTTCCATAAAAGCGGGGAAAGAACACCACCCTGGGGCGTTCCCCTTGCGACATAGCGTGATAACTCAACCGTACCAAGTGAAGAAGCCATTTTTGTTCCTCTTAGAAGTTGGTCAATTAAACCAGTTAGAGGTCTATCTACGCCCAGATTAGTTAGAGCGGTGTTGATCTCCTCCGGGCTTATATTGTTGAAAGCTCCCTCAATGTCTAAGAAGGCCACGAGACAGTAGTCCTTTTCCCACAGCGATTTCTCAATGACAGATACTAGGCTGTGCAGAGCAGTTTCTGTTGATTTACTCTTGGTGTATGCATGCTGATAGCTAGAGATAAGGTTGCTATCAATAGTCGTTGAGAGGTAGTCGCTTAGTATCCTCTCAAAGGTTTTGAGTACAAAGGACGAGAGACTGATCGGTCTGTAATCTTTTGGCTCGTAGTGGGATGCCTTCCCAGCCTTAGGGATAAACACTACGGTGGCGCTTCTCCAGGAGCCCGGAATGTGGTGGTAAGACGTTAAGCGTTAAGTTTAGAATATAATCTCATATTAAGAACAAATCGTCAGTCCCCTGGCATCAGTTCTCTTAGTAATGATGTTAGATATACATTTTTTTTTTTTATAGATCATTTAATTTTGGTATAATAAGATTTGAATGTTAAGCCGCTAACGAGGCTCTCTAATTTTTGGCAATTTGCTCAAGCTAACGTAAACATTTTCTTCCAAATAAAAACAATGTAGATTTAAAAGTCAGGTTATTTAGTTAGCGGCTCAAGATTAAGATCTTATAAAAAAGTCAAATTTAAGGAGCTACGAAACTGCATACCCGAAAAAATCTATAAAAATTTTGTAAAAAGTGCAATTTTGGAAAAATGAAAAAAAAAACAGCAAAAAAGATTAAAATATCTACTGACTCTCCCTGTAGTGGTTAGTATAATAATAAGATAAAAAGTGCACACCGAACTGCATGTATAATATACATAGATTCTAAAAAGCAGAGACATATTTTTTTCAGTGTAATTTATTCTTCATGTTTTGCCTACTTATATACTACATACACACAGAGAAAACTGAGGTGGTGATGGTTAAGAATTGAGAGTGATTTGGCCATATCAACCAAAATATAGTTATATCAACCAAAATATCTGTTGATTCAACCAAAATATGGGTTGATTAAACCCAAATCCCGGTCAATTCTTATCCATTCCCAGCTCATTTTGCTCTGTGTATTGAAAATAATCTGAGAGAAGCTCAGACTTTTTCAAAACTGTAAAGGAACTTCGAAACCTATTTCCAAAATTTGTAACGTAACCGTCCATACAAAGTCGTTCATAACTCCTAAATTAGAAGGCATACAAAAATTGTCATATCCATAGAAAATGTTACTTGAGAAGAGCACTTTTAGATGCATATGGGAATTTCCATGACAGATTTTCCAAATTTTCGAAAATTAAATTACTTTTGTGCGATCCAGATTCGTTTAACTGAAAGTTACTCCGATTTTGAGTTGTGACTCTTTTTGATTTAGTGTGCGATATATTGAACTATGTAGACTATATATCAAGTTATCGTTTGCATAACCCTTAAGGAAAATATACGTGAATAAATTAGGGTTACCGAAATATTTTTTTTTTTTTCATTTTGAAATAGCTAGTTAAGAAACTTTATTGTTTTTGTTACGCGTTTACGCATTACATCTCACTCATACATGCTTTATGAATGTTGTTTTGAAGAACATGTAAAATTATGCCCAAATATTTTTTGTATATGAAGCAAAATTGGTATGCGTATTAATTTTCGTAACGTAAGTTATTGTTAACTGATGAGAAAATAAGCCTTTCAAAAAATTAGTGCTATAACTTAACCGTTATACTGCGTTCACGATGGGCCATAAACTCGATTTAAAGGGGAATTTTTTTAGTTAATTCATTGTCGTTGTCAATACACTCGAGTTTATGGCTTAACGTGAACGTAGTAGTAGAGGTCGCTATTTTTTCCCATACACTTTGTACGGAAAAAGTTGTATTTTTTTCAAAGTAAATTTTCTAACAATTTTTGAAACTTTTCCCAAAAAGCTTAATATACATATTTTTGAAGTGGAGACTTTAAACTTTCCAAAATTTTTTACATAGTGCGATTATCATATCTATTAAACGAATTTTTTGCAAAACAAAAATTATTAGAAAATTCACTTTGAAAAATATTCTCCTCATACGAGATATTTAGAAAGGGGAGAAAAAAAAAGCTATTTCTATTACAGCGCAAATATTTTGCAAGGCTTATTTTCTCATCAATTACTAATATACACATAAATAAACCTATTACGAATAAAGTTGATTTCATTTCCAAAATCGCTGTGTATGAGTTTGAATACTTTTTGCTGCGTGTGTCGGTTTATTTTGTTGATTAGAAAGTTTATCTAAAGGGTAAAAGCAGAATTTCTCAAGCCGCATTCAGAAAAAGCAGAATTTTAGAAAACCAGGAGTTAGGAAAAGCGTAATTTTAAAAAACCAGGATTTTACCTATGCAGGATTTTTCAAAATTTTGCGAGGTAGAATTTTCTAAAGAAGGCAAACGTTACGCTCCTTTTTTTCTGATATTTCGTACAAATACACAGAGTATCATGATTTGTTCATGTATAGGGGCCTTATAACGGAATAAAGGAGTAGCGACAGAGTTTCATACATCAAAGTTCTAAGGATTAATAGAGAAGTCGTTTAGCCATGTGCTATGTGTGTTATGTGCTTCCGTAAAAATTTAGATATTTCAGTAAAATATGGTTTACACATTACTTTCCGGCCAAAAAGGTTGCTCGTTGAAAATGTATTGATAACCATGCCGCTTTTTCATAAAAAGTCGAGAAAAAATCCGAAAATACTTAAATATGGATCTTTGACCCCGAATAATACTTTTAGCACACTTGGGATCGATGGAGACTTTTTCAGTTTTATTCCTGCGGCTGAACCAAAGCTCCCTACAAAAACTTGGCTCTGTCGCAATATTTGTTACAGAATCATCTTTTTGCTATACTCCTGATGAAAAAAAATCCATCCATGCAATTTGACCCGCTCTAATGGACGTATCTATATACCAAGTACACAGAGCCAAAAAATCCTCATAAAAATAAGATGATTGTCTCTTTGAACAGCTTCGAGGCACAAAAAGAGGACAGAAGTCAGAGACGAAGATATTTCCATAGAGATCTCTTCTTATTTCTTAATTTTATTAAAAAGTATACCTTCTTACAATAAACAGAAAACTTCTTACTCAATTTTTCGAAGACATTTCCATAGAGATTTCTTCTTATTTTTGGGAGGTAAATCTTTTTAATTTTATTAAAAATTATACCTTCTTAAAATAAATGGAAAACTTCTTAGTCTATTTTAAGAATACAGTTCCATAGAGATTTCTTCTAATTTTTGGGAGGTAAATATTTTAATTTTATTAAAAAAGTATACCTTCTTACAATAAATAGAAAACTTCTTAGTCTATTTTTAGAATACATTTCCGTAGAGATTTCTTCTTATTTTTGGGAGGTAAATCCTTTTAATTTTATTTAAAAGTATACCTTCTTCAAATGTGTAATTCGGCGCTACCAAGCACAAGTACAGTGCAGTAAAGGTAATATGAGTGGCTCAGTGCCATCCTTGCATACTACTTAGAAATACTCCAAAGAGAGAGAATAGAGAGAATAGATTCTTTAAATATTGTTTTTTTCGCATAGTAAAGATTGTGAGGGTTAGGTATTTCTGGCCTTAGGCTGTTTAATTTTTAGTTACCTATTAACTTTGTCACTAATTATTAGGAAATTACTAAATTGAGGGTTAGGCAAGGATGGCACCGAGCCACTCATATGGCAAGTGCACATGTGGTGAGGCAAAAATAACAAAGGTGTAATTAGACGTTGGCAAGTTAAGTATACGATGGCATGGTAGTGTAGATTAGACAGTTTACATTCAGAAAAATACAATTAATATTCAGAAAGTTCCATTTGATACTTAGAAAATTAAAATTAATATTCAGCTACAATTCATATTCAGAAAATCTCTTTGTACTCTGCATTTCAAATTTTTTCAAATAAATTTGGATTTCTGAATATCAATTTTAATTTTCTGAATATCAATTGTAATTTTCTGAATATTAATTTTAATTTTCTGAATATCAAATGGAACTTTCTGAATATCAATTGTAATTTTCTGAATATAAAATGAAATTTCTGAATATTAATTGGAATTTCCTGAATATCAATTTTAAATTCTGAATATCAATTGTAATTTTCTGAATATAAATTGTAACTTTCTGAATATAAACTAAAAAAGGTGTAGACAACTGGGTTGAGCGTTCATTTTTTTTTTTTTTTTTTGTGAAATATTAAAAAGAAAATGTTCTTAATATTGGGTGAGACCATCTCAAGTGAGGTCGCATTCACCAAGTGTTCGAATAACCAAACAATTTTTTTTCATATTAAAGCCTTATAAAAGGGTAGGGGTCCATATTTTAGGTTTTTTTTGGATTTTTCTCGGCTTTTGACGCTGAATAACTTTTTTAGCACATATGGGATCGACGAGAATCTTTGCAGTTTTCTTTCTGGGGGTGAACCTAAGCTATCCAAAAAAATTTAACTCTATCGAAGAAGATATCTATACTTAAACCACTATAGGGTTTTGATATCATGAATGGAGTAAATGTGGGAATTATGGGGTTTACAAAAATAACCATTTTCATCATCGATGAGGAACTTCGTGACGAACAAACGGTAAAAGAAAATTTTTCGATACATATAACTGTTTTCGAGAAAAGTCCGGAAAAGTCTATACATACGTGCATTTATATGAATATAATGTATAGAATTAGTTTTGCAATCGCGATATCTCAGAACTGGTGACTCCTAGAGAAAAACTGTTCGGACCATTTTTGTAGAGAATTTTCAGGTCTACAACTTTATCTCAAGTTGTTTTTTTAGAGAAAACTAACCGTTTTCAAGAAAAATGCAAAAACCTCAAAATTTGACTAAAATTGGTATTTTAAATAAGTTTTTTACAAAAGAGCTCGGGGAAAAATGCTGAAACTCAACATATCATCTTTTTTTAATGCATATTTCAGAATTCAAAAGAAACAATGTTTAATAAAACATGCTTAAAACCCACCGTGACATATAACGTTATTATAAGGAAACTATTGTTGGCCCCCATTTTTTTTTTCAGATATATAAATATAATTGAATACCACATAATTTAAAGTTATTTAATTTTTTTTCAGAGGCGCAGAAGTTAGTTATATAATAATTTGTTTATAACAATTAATGTGATTTAACAAGAAAAAATTTAATTTGTGTATAAAAAAATTCAAAATTAGTGTGCCTTTTTTTATAAATGTCAAAAAAAAAGTTATTAAAATCGGTTCAGTAGTTTCTGAGAAAAAAATTGTTGACCGATTTGATGCGACAAAATTCAATTGGTTATAAAAATGTAACGGTAAAAAATTTCGGGAAAAAAATTAACAGGATTTCCTACCCTTTTATAAGGCTTTAATATGAAAAAAAAAATGTTTGGTTATTCGAAAACTTGGTAAACGTGATTTCTCTTTGAAAACATTAATACAATTTTCTCGACAATAATATGTGATATCTCTTTGAAAACATTAATAAGATTTTCTCTACAATAATATGTGATATCTCTTTGAAAATATTAATAAGATTTTCTCTACAAATATATGAATCCCATCCTCTTAAAGAAAAACTATAGAGATATCTTCTTACTTTTGTTATATTTTATTAGGATTTTTTCGCTCTGTGTATGTATGTATAGACTTTTCTAGATTTTTCTCGAAAACTTTAATATATTTATGTAGAAAAATTTAGTTTTGCTGTTTATTTGTCACGATGTTCCCCATCAAAAATTAAAATAATTAATTTTTTTGAAGCCTATACATACAAAGGAAAGAGGTTCGTTGTTCGGGTTTTTTAATGTCCCTGAAATTCCGTAATTTTTTCTCACGATATCAGGACTTTTGAACTATTAATTGTGTTGATAAATACTAAATAAGTATCTGTGAAAATGATGCAATTTTTTTGATATATTTTGTCTGTTTGATGGTGTTACTTAAATTACACAGAGAAAAATGAGCTGGTCATATCAACCAAAATATGGGTTGATTCAACCAAAATCACTGTCAATTCTTATCCATTATTCAATGCCGTTGATTCAACTGCATTGAAACTGTTAACCTTAAGTTAATAGTTAAACTGTTGTTTAACAGTTTGGCTGTATCGCATACTTATTATTACAGCTTTGTCCTAAATGGCACGTTGCTTTGTTGCCTCCACTGAGAATGGAGCTTACACTGCTTTGACTGCTGAACGGAGATGCTTACCATCACGCCATCGCGTACTTATGCTTGACGGCGTCTAGTTGCAGCTATGCTCTATGGCTCTTGTTTACGTGCATAAGCTATAATTATTTCGTCCATTTCATATTATCTGCATTAAATACTATTGTAATTCGCAGATAGTTTATGGAATATTCGGAATACATTGATTATAATTGCGTAATCAGATGGAGGTTTTTTCCAATGGCAGTATCTTCGCTGTTGGATTAACTGCAGAAGTTGGTTGTTTTTAAAATGACAGTTCCTTCGCTGTTGGATTAACCCAAAGTTCTGTCAGTTTTACCAGATTTTGTTGATTAAAATTTGACAGTTCTAGGACTGTTGAATTAACAGTTATTTCAACAAAAAATTCCGTTGAAATAACCAAAATTTGGTCAATTCAACAGAATTTGGTCAATTTCAGGGTAACAGTTCGAGACTGTTGATTTTACCACTGCCATTTTTTCTGTGTAGTTGACACGGATATTAAATTTAATTTTAAATTTATTATTCTAATCTACAGATATACACTATTTTTCACAAGAACAAAAAATTATTGGACTGTGAAAACCGAACAAATGGGTTCCTCAAGTATTAACATATTCTCGATATAAATTGTTTATGGATATCACATCCGTACTTGTTGATGTTATCAATGTTTAATTGATGCTTGTATCCATAGTTTTGTCGCGCTAGACATAAATTTCCTTCAGTGTAAGTGCACATAAGTATATCCATATTGTATGGATTTGTTGATAATTCTTTGAATCGTACATGTCATGCTTCTCCATTACGCGTTTTGATGATTTGCCTTTAATACCACAAACGCTGATCGATTATGATTGATAAGGATTTGTTTGGTTTGACGCTCGTCTTGCATACTAAAAAATTACAAATGTTGCTGTTATGTGATTTTCCATTTGATTGTCTGAAAAGCACATTTAGATACATCATTTGTTCTCTGATATCGTTATTGGAAGGCTGAGCTAGTTTTAGCATTTATGTATACATATTTATAGACAAACATATTTAAACAAAAGAACTGATACTTCACATAGGAAAATGGTTTCTCTTGCCAAGGTTTATTTAATGATGACCTTTTGGACATTAGACATTATACCTACATATGATACCTATCTTCGACTACAATATTGTCGATTGTAGCAATGTATTCGAATTATAATCTTGGCTTGCGTGATTTGGTTACGCTTAACGGCCTAGGCGGTCATAACTTTTAAACTGATTACGGTTGAATCATGAAATTTGGCACAAGGAATACTATCATTATATGGAGCACATCTGATGAAGTTGGACGAAATCGCTCCCCGACCCGCCCACTTTCGATATGGAAAATTTCCAAAATCACATAAATTGACAAAATTCGGTAAGGCCGTTTTACAGCACAAGTGGCATAAGTCCAGTTTTCGTTTTTTTAGTTAGGCATGACGCTATGTAGGGGAAAATGTGTTCTATATTACTACGTTTATACGCAAGCATAAAACGCTTTCATTCACTAGGGTCGCTACTCAAAGCACACGTATAAACCAAGCGAGGCGCGTAATAAAATATTGACAATATATCTTGACATTGACATGTTATTGGTTTTCCAATATCGATAAACCAGTGGCGGATCCAGGATTTTGGGAAGGCGGAGGGAGGACAATTTTGATTCTCAAAACTCGCCTTTTAGGGTAGTTTTTCAAAAAAATAAATACCTATATTTGTTGGTACAAGCAATGTCAAATTCAAGGTATCACGTAACTTTTACCATATTTTTTGCGTAATTTACTATACTTCCGTCCTTAGCAAAAGACAGTAAAATCATTTTACCGCCTTTTAGGAATTTTGATACCATTATATTATTTTAATGTCTTACAATGCACTGATTATAAAAATTACACAGCCCCACTCAAAAAAAGAGGGATGTTCAACGGAGGAGACAGGTCAATCCTTATGGATTTTAGGTCGCTGAACACGAATCCGTAGTCAGAATTCAAAAAGTTAGCTAATGTTTCTGTGTAAGTTTCAAGCCTTCACCTTTTAAGAACAACATTTCACGGTATTGTTGGTCGATTTTGAGCGTTTTTAGGTTAGAATTAGTTACTTTGAGCTTCAAATAACGTTGTAATATATGAAGACATGCATGGATGAAGGGGGTATGTCACATTCTCACTCAATTTCTGTTTTTGGCATTGGTGAATAGTGTTTATGCAGATCTATATTTCTGTCTTATCAGAATCTGCCTATCGTGAAAATTGTAGAAGATAATTCATGGATGAAGGGGGTATGTACACAACTTTTCAATATGAATTGTGGAAGAAGGGGGTATGTTCCGATTTTTTCATATAAAACACTAAATATAAATGTATGCTTTTTATTGCATATTATGCAACGTCATTTATGGCTTTGCATAATTTTTTTGTCAGTTTTCCATAAAGATTCGAAAAAACCTCAAATGTTTAAGCAAAACTTTAAAGCCGATTTTCTCGTTTCACTCAAAATGCGACATACCCCCTTCATCCATGCATGTCTTCATATATGTTGGGTGTTGAGTGATCAATATTTAAAGCTATTTTTACCACGCTTTTGTTAGGTTCACTTGTATGTTTGTTTGTTTGCTTGCTTGCTTGTATGTATGTAACTCTCGTTCGGTTTAAGCCCCAGTGGCCCAAAAACCGTAAAATGTCCCTAAAATATGGGTATCAAACGAAAGGGGAACGCCCCAGGTCTCTTTTGGACATCGACATATTTCGATAAATTTATCGATAACTGAGTTATCGGTCAAAATATGATTGCCCAAAAACCTAAAAAATTCCCTACTATATGGGTATCAAACGAAAGGGGAACGCCCCAGGTCTCTTTTGGACATCGACATATTTCGATAAATTTATCGATAACTGAGTTATCGGTCAAAATGTGGTTGCCCGAAAACCTTAAAATTTCCCTACAATATGGGTATCAAACGAAAGGGGAAAGCTCCAGGTTTCATTTGGACACCGACATATTTCGATAAATTTATCGATAACTGAGTTATCGGTCAAAATGTGGTTGCCCGAAAAACTTAAAATTTCCCTACAATATGGGTATTAAACGAAAGGTGAAGGCCCCAGGTTTCATTTGGACTTCGATATATTTCGATAAATTTATCGATAACTGAGTTATCGGTCAAAATGTGGTTGCCCGAAAACCTAAAAAAATGCCTACAATATGGGTATCAACGAAAGGTGAAGGCCCCAGGTTTCACTTGGACATCGACATATTTCGATAAATTTATCGATAACTGAGTTATCGGCCAAAATGTGGTTGCCCGAAAATCTTAAAATTTCCCTACAATATGGGTACCAAACGAAAGTTGAAGGCCCCAAAGTTCACTTGTACATCGACATAATTCGATAAATTTATCGATAACTGAGTTATCGGTCAAAGTGTGATTGCCCGAAAACTTTAAATTTTCCCCAAAATATGGGTATCAAACGAAAGGAGAAGACCCCAGGTTTCATTTGGACATCGACATATTTCGATAAATTTATCGATAACTGAGCTATCGGTCAAAATGTGGTTGCCCGAAAACCTAAAAAAATCCCTAGAATATGGGTATCAAACGAAAGGTGAAGGCCCCAGGTTTCATTTGGACATCGACATATTTTGATAAATTTATCGATAAATAAGTTATCGGTCAAAATATGATTGCCCAAAAACCTAAAAAATTCCATACAATATGGGTATCAAACGAAAGGTGAAGGCCCCAGGTTTCATTTGGACTTCGATATATTTCGATAAATTTATCGATAACTGAGTTATCGGTCAAAATATGATTCCCCAAAAACCTAAAAACTTGCCTACTATATGGGTATCAAACGAAAGGTGAAGGCCCCAGGTTTCATTTGGACTTCGATATATTTCGATAAATTGATCGATAAATGAGTTATCGGTCAAAATGTGGTTGCCCGAAAACCTTAAAATTTCCCTACAATATGGGTATCAAACGAAAGGTGAAGGCCCCAGGTTTCATTTGGACATCGACATTTTTCGATAAATTTATCGATAAATGAGTTATCGGTCAAAATATGATTGCCCAAAAACCTAAAAAATTCCCTACTATATGGGTATCAAACGAAAGGTGAAGGCCCCAGGCTTCATTTGGACATCGACATATTTCGATAAATTTATCGATAACTGAGTTATCGGTCAAAATGTGGTTATCCGAAAACCTTAAAATTTCGCTACAATATGGGTATCAAACGAAAGGGAAAGGCTCCAGGTTTCATTTGGACTTCGAAATATTTCGATAAATTTATCGATAACTGAGTTATCGGTCAAAATATGATTGTCCAAAAACTTAAAAACTTCCCTACTATATGGGTAGCAAACGAAAGGTGAAGGCCCCAGGTCTCTTTTGGACATCGACATATTTCGATAAATTTATCGATAACTGAGTTATCGGTCAAAATATGATTGCCCAAAAACCTGAAAAAATCCCTACAATATGGGTATCAAACGAAAGGTGAAGGCCCCAGGTTTCACTTGGACATCGACATATTTCGATAAATTTATCGATAACTGAGTTATCGGTCAAAATGTGGTTGCCCGAAAACCTTAAAATTTCCCTACAATATGGGTGTCAAACGAAAGGTGAAGGCCCCATTTCGATAAATTTATCGATAAATGAGTTATCGGTCCAAATATGATTGCCCAAAAACCTAAAAAATTCCATACAATATGGGTATCAAACGAAAGGTGAAGGCCCCAGGTTTCATTTGGACTTCGATATATTTCGATAAATTTATCGATAACTGAGTTATCGGTCAAAATATGATTGCCCAAAAACCTAAAAACTTCCATACAATATGGGTATCAAACGAAAGGTGAAGGCCCCAGGTTTCATTTGGACTTCGATATATTTCGATAAATTTATCGATAACTGAGTTATCGGTCAAAATGTGGTTGCCCGAAAACCTTAAAATTTCCATACAATATGGGTATCAAACGAAAGGGGAAGACCCCAGGTTTCATTTGGACATCGACATATTTCGATAAATTTATCGATAACTGAGTTATCGGTCAAAATGTGGTTGCCCGAAAACCTAAAAAAATCCCTACAATATGGGTATCAAACGAAAGGTGAAGGCCCCAGGTTTCACTTGGACATCGACATATTTCGATAAATTTATCGATAACTGAGTTATCGGTCAAAATGTGGTTGCCCGAAAACCTTAAAATTTCGCTACAATATGGGTATCAAACGAAAGGGGAAGGCTCCAGGTTTCATTTGGACTTCGATATATTTCGATAAATTTATCGATAACTGAGTTATCGGTCAAAATATGATTGCCCAAAAACCTAAAAACTTCCCTACAATATGGGTATCAAACGAAAGGTGAAGGCCCCAGGTCTCTTTTGGACATCGACATATTTCGATAAATTAATCGATAACTGAGTTATCGGTCAAAATATGATTGCCCAAAAACCTAAAAAAATCCCTACAATATGGGTATCAAACGAAAGGTGAAGGCCCCAGGTTTCACTTGGACACCGACATATTTCGATAAATTTATCGATAACTGAGTTATCGGTCAAAATGTGGTTGCCCGAAAACCTTAAAATTTCCCTACAATATGGGTGTCAAACGAAAGGTGAAGGCCCCATTTCGATAAATTTATCGATAAATGAGTTATCGGTCCAAATATGATTGCCCAAAAACCTAAAAAATTCCATACAATATGCGTATCAAACGAAAGGTGAAGGCCCCAGGTTTCATTTGGACTTCGATATATTTCGATAAATTTATCGATAACTGAGTTATCGGTCAAAATATGATTGCCCAAAAACCTAAGAACTTCCCTACTATATGGGTATCAAACGAAAGGTGAAGGCCCCAGGTTTCATTTGGACTTCGATATATTTCGATAAATTTATCGATAACTGAGTTATCGGTCAAAATGTGGTTGCCCGAAAACCTTAAAATTTCCATACAATATGGGTATCAAACGAAAGGGGAAGACCCCAGGTTTCATTTGGACATCGACATATTTCGATAAATTTATCGATAACTGAGTTATCGGTCAAAATATGATTGCCCAAAAACCTAAAAACTTGCCTACTATATGGGTATCAAACGAAAGGTGAAGGCCCCAGGTTTCATTTGGACTTCGATATATTTCGATAAATTTATCGATAAATGAGTTATCGGTCAAAATGTGGTTGCCCGAAAACCTTAAAATTTCCCTACAATATGGGTATCAAACGAAAGGTGAAGGCCCCAGGTTTCATTTGGACATCGACATTTTTCGATAAATTTATCGATAAATGAGTTATCGGTCAAAATATGATTGCCCAAAAACCTAAAAAATTCCCTACTATATGGGTATCAAACGAAAGGTGAAGGCCCCAGGTTTCATTTGGACATCGACATATTTCGATAAATTTATCGATAACTGAGTTATCGGTCAAAATGTGGTTATCCGAAAACCTTAAAATTTCGCTACAATATGGGTATCAAACGAAAGGGAAAGGCTCCAGGTTTCATTTGGACTTCGAAATATTTCGATAAATTTATCGATAACTGAGTTATAGGTCAAAATATGATTGTCCAAAAACTTAAAAACTTCCCTACTATATGGGTAGCAAACGAAAGGTGAAGGCCCCAGGTCTATTTTGGACATCGACATATTTCGATAAATTTATCGATAACTGAGTTATCGGTCAAAATATGATTGCCCAAAAACCTGAAAAAATCCCTACAATATGGGTATCAAACGAAAGGTGAAGGCCCCAGGTTTCACTTGGACATCGACATATTTCGATAAATTTATCGATAACTGAGTTATCGGTCAAAATGTGGTTGCCCGAAAACCTTAAAATTTCCCTACAATATGGGTGTCAAACGAAAGGTGAAGGCCCCATTTCGATAAATTTATCGATAAATGAGTTATCGGTCCAAATATGATTGCCCAAAAACCTAAAAAATTCCATACAATATGGGTATCAAACGAAAGGTGAAGGCCCCAGGTTTCATTTGGACTTCGATATATTTCGATAAATTTATCGATAACTGAGTTATCGGTCAAAATATGATTGCCCAAAAACCTAAAAACTTCCCTACTATATGGGTATCAAACGAAAGGTGAAGGCCCCAGGTTTCATTTGGACTTCGATATATTTCGATAAATTTATCGATAACTGAGTTATCGGTCAAAATGAGGTTGCCCGAAAACCTTAAAATTTCCATACAATATGGGTATCAAACGAAAGGGGAAGACCCCAGGTTTCATTTGGACATCGACATATTTCGATAAATTTATCGATAACTGAGTTATCGGTCAAAATGTGGTTGCCCGAAAACCTAAAAAAATCCCTACAATATGGGTATCAAACGAAAGGTGAAGGCCCCAGGTTTCACTTGGACATCGACATATTTCGATAAATTTATCGATAACTGAGTTATCGGTCAAAATGTGGTTGCCCGAAAACCTTAAAATTTCGCTACAATATGGGTATCAAACGAAAGGGGAAGGCTCCAGGTTTCATTTGGACTTCGATATATTTCGATAAATTTATCGATAACTGAGTTATCGGTCAAAATATGATTGCCCAAAAACCTAAAAACTTCCCTACAATATGGGTATCAAACGAAAGGTGAAGGCCCCAGGTCTCTTTTGGACATCGACATATTTCGATAAATTAATCGATAACTGAGTTATCGGTCAAAATATGATTGCCCAAAAACCTAAAAAAATCCCTACAATATGGGTATCAAACGAAAGGTGAAGGCCCCAGGTTTCACTTGGACACCGACATATTTCGATAAATTTATCGATAACTGAGTTATCTGTCAAAATGTGGTTGCCCGAAAACCTTAAAATTTCCCTACAATATGGGTGTCAAACGAAAGGTGAAGGCCCCATTTCGATAAATTTATCGATAAATGAGTTATCGGTCCAAATATGATTGCCCAAAAACCTAAAAAATTCCATACAATATGCGTATCAAACGAAAGGTGAAGGCCCCAGGTTTCATTTGGACTTCGATATATTTCGATAAATTTATCGATAACTGAGTTATCGGTCAAAATATGATTGCCCAAAAACCTAAGAACTTCCCTACTATATGGGTATCAAACGAAAGGTGACGGCCCCAGGTTTCATTTGGACTTCGATATATTTCGATAAATTTATCGATAACTGAGTTATCGGTCAAAATGTGGTTGCCCGAAAACCTTAAAATTTCCATACAATATGGGTATCAAACGAAAGGGGAAGACCCCAGGTTTCATTTTGACATCGACATATTTCGATAAATTTATCGATAACTGAGTTATCGGTCAAAATGTGGTTGCCCGAAAACCTAAAAAAATCCCTACGATATGGGTATCAAACGAAAGGTGAAGGCCCCAGGTTTCACTTGGACATCGACATATTTCGATAAATTTATCGATAACTGAGTTATCGGTCAAAATGTGGTTGCCCGAAAACCTTAAAATTTCGCTACAATATGGGTATCAAACGAAAGGGGAAGGCTCCAGGTTTCATTTGGACTTCGATATATTTCGATAAATTTATCGATAACTGAGTTATCGGTCAAAATATGATTGCCCAAAAACCTAAAAACTTCCCTACAATATGGGTATCAAACGAAAGGTGAAGGCCCCAGGTCTCTTTTGGACATCGACATATTTCGATAAATTAATCGATAACTGAGTTATCGGTCAAAATATGATTGCCCAAAAACCTAAAAAAATCCCTACAATATGGGTATCAAACGAAAGGTGAAGGCCCCAGGTTTCACTTGGACATCGACATATTTCGATAAATTTATCGATAACTGAGTTATCGGTCAAAATGTGGTTGCCCGAAAACCTTAAAATTTCCCTACAATATGGGTGTCAAACGAAAGGTGAAGGCCCCATTTCGATAAATTTATCGATAAATGAGTTATCGGTCCAAATATGATTGCCCAAAAACCTAAAAAATTCCATACAATATGCGTATCAAACGAAAGGTGAAGGCCCCAGGTTTCATTTGGACTTCGATATATTTCGATAAATTTATCGATAACTGAGTTATCGGTCAAAATATGATAGCCCAAAAACCTAAAAACTTCCCTACTATATGGGTATCAAACGAAAGGTGAAGGCCCCAGGTTTGATTTGGACTTCGATATATTTCGATAAATTTATCGATAACTGAGTTATCGGTCAAAATATGATTGCCCAAAAACCTAAAAACTTCCCTACTATATGGGTATCAAACGAAAGGTGAAGGCCCCAGGTCTCTTTTGGGCATCGACATATTTCGATAAATTTATCGATAACTGAGTTATCGGTCAAAATATGATTGCCCAAAAACCTAAAAAAATCCCTACAATATGGGTATGAAACGAAAGGTGAAGGCCCCAGGTTTCATTTGGACATCGACATATTTCGATAAATTTATCGATAACTGAGTTATCGGTCAAAATGTGGTTCCCCGAAAACCTTAAAATTTCCCTACAATATGGGTGTCAAACGAAAGGTGAAGGCCCCATTTCGATAAATGAGTTATCGGTCCAAATATGATTGCCCAAAAACCTAAAAAATTCCATACAATATGGGTATCAAACGAAAGGTGAAGGCCCCAGGTCTCTTTTGGACATCGACATATTTCGATAAATTTATCGATAACTGAGTTATCGGTCAAAATGTGGTTGCCCGAAAACCTAAAAAAATCCCTACAATATGGGTATCAAACGAAAGGTGAAGGCCCCAGGTTTCATTTGGACTTCGATATATTTCGATAAATTTATCGATAACTGAGTTATCGGTCAAAATATGATTGCCCAAAAACCTAAAAACTTCCCTACTATATGGGTATCAAACGAAAGGGGAAGACCCCAGGTTTCATTTGGACATCGACATATTTCGATAAATTTATCGATAACTGAGTTATCGGTCAAAATGTGGTTGCCCGAAAACCTAAAAAAATCCCTACAATATGGGTATCAAACGAAAGGTGAAGGCCCCAGGTTTCATTTGGACTTCGATATATTTCGATAAATTTATCGATAACTGAGTTATCGGTCAAAATATGATTGCCCAAAAACCTAAAAACTTCCCTACTATATGGGTATCAAGCGAAAGGTGAAGGCCCCAGGTCTCTTTTGGACATCGACACATTTCGATAAATTTATCGATAACTGAGTTATCGGTCAAAATGTGGTTGCCCGAAACCCTAAAAAAATCCCTACAATATGGGTATCAAACGAAAGGTGAAGGCCCCAGGTTTCATTTGGACATCGACATATTTCGATAAATTTATCGATAACTGAGTTATCGGTCAAAATATGATTGCCCAAAAACCTAAAAACTTCCCTACTATATGGGTATCAAGCGAAAGGTGAAGGCCCCAGGTCTCTTTTGGACATCGACACATTTCGATAAATTTATCGATAACTGAGTTATCGGTCAAAATGTGGTTGCCCGAAACCCTAAAAAAATCCCTACAATATGGGTATCAAACGAAAGGTGAAGGCCCCAGGTTTCATTTGGACATCGACATATTTCGATAAATTTATCGATAACTGAGTTATCGGTCAAAATATGATTGCCCAAAAACCTAAAAACTTCCCTACTATATGGGTATCAAACGAAAGGGGAAGACCCCAGGTTTCATTTGGACATCGACATATTTCGATAAATTTATCGATAACGGAGTTATCGGTCAAAATGTGGTTGCCCGAAAACCTAAAAAAATCCCTACAATATGGGTATCAAACGAAAGGTGAAGGCCCCAGGTTTCATTTGGACATCGACATATTTCGATAAATTTATCGATAACTGAGTTATCGGTCAAAATATGATTGCCCAAAAACCTAAAAAATTCCCTACAATATGGGTATCAAACGAAAGGTGAAGGCCCCAGGTCTCTTTTGGACATTGACATATTTCGATAAATTTATCGATAACTGAGTTATCGGTCAAAATGTGGTTGCCCGAGGCCCCAGGCTTCACTTGTACATCAACATAATTCGATAAATTTATCGATAACTGAGTTATCGGTCAAAATGTGGTTGCCCGAAAACTTTAAATTTTCCCCAAAATGTGGGTATCAAAACCTAAAAACTTCCCTACTATATGGGTATCAAACGAAAGGTGAAGGCCCCAGGTTTCATTTGGTCTTCGATATATTTCGATAAATTTATCGATAAATGAGTTATCGGTCAAAATGTGGTTGCCCGAAAACCTTAAAATTTCCCTACAATATGGGTATCAAACGAAAGGGGAAGACTCCAGGTTTCATTTGGACATCGACATATTTCGATAAATTTATCGATAAATGAGTTATCGGTCAAAATATGATTGCCCAAAAACCTAAAAAATTCCCTACTATATGGGTATCAAACGAAAGGTGAAGGCCCCAGGTTTCATTTGGACTTCGATATATTTCGATAAATTTATCGATAACTGAGTTATCGGTCAAAATGTGGTTGCCCGAAAACCTTAAAATTTCCATACAATATGGGTATCAAACGAAAGGGGAAGACTCCAGGTTTCATTTGGACATCGACATATTTCGATAAATTTATCGATAACTGAGTTATCGGTCAAAATGTGGTTGCCCGAAAACCTTAAAATTTCCCTACAATATGGGTGTCAAACGAAAGGTGAAGGCCCCATTTCGATAAATTTATCGATAAATGAGTTATCGGTCCAAATATGATTGCCCAAAAACCTAAAAAATTCCATACAATATGGGTATCAAACGAAAGGTGAAGGCCCCAGGTTTCATTTGGACTTCGATATATTTCGATAAATTTATCGATAACTGAGTTATCGGTCAAAATATGATTGCCCAAAAACCTAAAAACTTCCCTACTATATGGGTATCAAACGAAAGGTGAAGGCCCCAGGTTTCATTTGGATTTCGATATATTTCGATAAATTTATCGATAACTGAGTTATCGGTCAAAATATGATTGCCCAAAAACCTAAAAACTTCCCTACTATATGGGTATCAAACGAAAGGTGAAGGCCCCAGGTCTCTTTTGGACATCGACATATTTCGATAAATTTATCGATAACTGAGTTATCGGTCAAAATGTGGTTGCCCGAAAACCTTAAAATTTCCCTACAATATGGGTATCAAACGAAAGGGGAAGGCTCCAGGTTTCATTTGGACTTCGATATATTTCGATAAATTTATCGATAACTGAGTTATCGGCCAAAATATGATTGCCCAAAAACCTAAAAACTTCCCTACTATATGGGTATCAAACGAAAGGTGAAGGCCCCAGGTCTCTTTTGGACATCGACATATTTCGATAAATTTATCGATAACTGAGTTATCGGTCAAAATGTGGTTGCCCGAAAACCTAAAAAAATCCCTACAATATGGGTATCAAACGAAAGGTGAAGGCCCCAGGTTTCACTTGGACATCGACATATTTCGATAAATTTATCGATAACTGAGTTATCGGTCAAAATGTGGTTGCCCGAAAACCTTAAAATTTCCTTCAATATGGGTGTCAAACGAAAGGTGAAGGCCCCATTTCGATAAATTTATCGATAAATGAGTTATCGGTCCAAATATGATTGCCCAAAAACCTAAAAAATTCCATACAATATGGGTATCAAACGAAAGGTGAAGGCCCCAGGTTTCATTTGGATTTCGATATATTTCGATAAATTTATCGATAACTGAGTTATCGGTCAAAATATGATTGCCCAAAAACCTAAAAACTTGCCTACTACATGGGTATCAAACGAAAGGTGAAGGCCCCAGGTTTCATTTGGACTTCGATATATTTCGATAAATTTATCGATAAATGAGTTATCGGTCAAAATGTGGTTGCCCGAAAACCTTAAAATTTCCCTACAATATGGGTATCAAACGAAAGGTGAAGGCCCCAGGTTTCATTTGGATATCGACATATTTCGATAAATTTATCGATAAATGAGTTATCGGTCAAAATATGATTGCCCAAAAACCTAAAAAATTCCCTACTATATGGGTATCAAACGAAAGGTGAAGGCCCCAGGTTTCATTTGGACTTCGATATATTTCTATAAATTTATCGATAACTGAGCTATCGGTCAAAATGTGGTTGCCCGAAAACCTTAAAATTTCCATACAATATGGGTATCAAACGAAAGGGGAAGACCCCAGGTTTCATTTGGACATCGACATATTTCGATAAATTTATCGATAACTGAGTTATCGGTCAAAATGTGGTTGCCCGAAAACCTAAAAAATCCCTACAATATGGGTATCAAACGAAAGGTGAAGGCCCCAGGTTTCACTTGGACATCGACATATTTCGATAAATTTATCGATAACTGAGTTATCGGTCAAAATGTGGTTGCCCGAAAACCTTAAAATTTCGCTACAATATGGGTATCAAACGAAAGGGGAAGGCTCCAGGTTTCATTTGGACTTCGATATATTTCGATAAATTTATCGATAACTGAGTTATCGGTCAAAATATGATTGCCCAAAAACCTAAAAACTTCCCTACTATATGGGTATCAAACGAAAGGTGAAGGCCCCAGGTCTCTTTTGGACATCGACATATTTCGATAAATTTATCGATAACTGAGTTATCGGTCAAAATATGATTGCCCAAAAACCTAAAAAAATCCCTACAATATGGGTATCAAACGAAAGGTGAAGGCCCCAGGTTTCATTTGGACTTCGATATATTTCGATAAATTTATCGATAACTGAGTTATCGGTCAAAATGTGGTTGCCCGAAAACCTTAAAATTTCCATACAATATGGGTATCAAACGAAAGGGGAAGACCCCAGGTTTCATTTGGACATCGACATATTTCGATAAATTTATTGATAACTGAGTTATCGGTCAAAATGTGGTTGCCCGAAAACCTAAAAAAATCCCTACAATATGGGTATCAAACGAAAGGTGAAGGCCCCAGGTTTCACTTGGACATGGACATATTTCGATAAATTTATCGATAACTGAGTTATCGGTCAAAATGTGGTTGCCCGAAAACCTTAAAATTTCGCTACAATATGGGTATCAAACGAAAGGGGAAGGCTCCAGGTTTCATTTGGACTTCGATATATTTCGATAAATTTATCGATAACTGAGTTATCGGTCAAAATATGATTGCCCAAAAACCTAAAAACTTCCCTACTATATGGGTATTAAACGAAAGGTGAAGGCCCCAGGTTTCATTTGGACTTCGATATATTTCGATAAATTTATCGATAACTGAGTTATCGGTCAAAATGTGGTTGCCCGAAAACCTAAAAAATTTCGCTACAATATGGGTATCAAACGAAAGGGGAAGGCTCCAGGTTTCATTTGGACTTCGATATATTTCGATAAATTTATCGATAACTGAGTTATCGATCAAAATATGATTGCCCAAAAACCTAAAAACTTCCCTACTATATGGGTATCAAAGGTGAAGGCCCCAGGTTTCACTTGGACATCGACATATTTCGATAAATTTATCGATAACTGAGTTATCGGTCAAAATGTGGTTGCCCGAAAACCTTAAAATTTCCCTACAATATGGGTGTCAAACGGTGAAGGTGAAGGCCCCATTTCGATAAATTTATCGATAAATGAGTTATCGGTCCAAATATGATTGCCCAAAAACCTAAAAAATTCCATACAATATGGGTATCAAACGAAAGTTGAAGGCCCCAGGTTTCATTTGGACTTCGATATATTTCGATAAATTTATCGATAACTGAGTTATCGGTCAAAATATGATTGCCCAAAAACCTAAAAACTTCCCTACTATATGGGTATTAAACGAAAGGTGAAGGCCCCAGGTTTCATTTGGACTTCGATATATTTCGATAAATTTATCGATAACTGAGTTATCGGTCAAAATGTGGTTGCCCGAAAACCTAAAAAATTTCGCTACAATATGGGTATCAAACGAAAGGGGAAGGCTCCAGGTTTCATTTGGACTTCGATATATTTCGATAAATTTATCGATAACTGAGTTATCGGTCAAAATATGATTGCCCAAAAACCTAAAAACTTCCCTACTATATGGGTATCAAAATAAAGGTAAAGGCTCCAGGTCTCTTTTGGACATCGACATATTTCGATAAATTTATCGATAACTGAGTTATCGGTCAAAATATGATTGCCCAAAAACCTAAACACATCCCTACAATATGGGTATCAAACGAAAGGTGAAGGCCCCAGGTTTCATTTGGACATCGACATATTTCGATAAATTTATCGATAACTGAGTTATCGGTCAAAATGTGGTTGCCCGAAAACCTTAAAATTTCCCTACAATATGGGTGTCAAACGAAAGGTGAAGCCCCATTTCGATAAATTTATCGATAAATGAGTTATCGGTCCAAATATGATTGCCCAAAAACCTAAAAAATTCCATACAATATGGGTATCAAACGAAAGGTGAAAGCCCCAGGTTTCATTTGGACTTCGATATATTTCGATAAATTTATCGATAACTGAGTTATCGGTCAAAATATGATTGCCCAAAAACCTAAAAACTTCCCTACTATATGGGTATCAAACGAAAGGTGAAGGCCCCAGGTTTCATTTGGACTTCGATATATTTCGATAAATTTATCGATAACTGAGTTATCGGTCAAAATGTGGTTGCCCGAAAACCTTAAAATTTCGCTACAATATGGGTATCAAACGAAAGGGGAAGGCTCCAGGTTTCATTTGGACTTCGATATATTTCGATAAATTTATCGATAACTGAGTTATCGGTCAAAATATGATTGCCCAAAAACCTAAAAACTTCCCTACTATATGGGTATCAAAATAAAGGTAAAAGCCCCAGGTGTCTTTTGGATATCGACATATTTCGATAAATTTATCGATAACTGAGTTATCGGTCAAAATGTGGTTGCCCGAAAACATAAAAAAATCCCTACAATATGGGTATCAAACGAAAGGTGAAGGCCCCAGGTTTCACTTGGACATCGACATATTTCGATAAATTTATCGATAACTGAGTTATCGGTCAAAATGTGGTTGCCCGAAAACCTTAAAATTTCCCTACAATATGGGTGTCAAACGAAAGGTGAAGGCCCCATTTCGATAAATTTATCGATAAATGAGTTATCGGTCCAAATATGATTGCCCAAAAACCTAAAAAATTCCATACAACATGGGTATCAAAGAAAGGTGAAGGCCCCAGGTTTCATTTGGATTTCGATATATTTCGATAAATTTATCGATAACTGAGTTATCGGTCAAAATATGATTGCCCTACTATATGGGTATCAAACGAAAGGTGAAGGCCCCTTGTTTCATTTGGACTTCGATATATTTCGATAAATTTATCGATAACTGAGTTATCGGTCAAAATGTGGTTGCCCGAAAACCTTAAAATTTCGCTACAATATGGGTATCAAACGAAAGGGGAAGGCTCCAGTTTCATTTGGACTTCGATATATTTCGATAAATTTATCGATAACTGATTTATCGGTCAAAATATGATTGCCCAAAAACCTAAAAACTTCCCTACTATATGGGTATCAAACGAAAGGTGAAGGCCCCAGGTCTCTTTTGGACATCGACATATTTCGATAAATTTATCGATAACTGAGTTATCGGTCAAAATGTGGTTGCCCGAAACCCTAAAAAAATCCCTACAATATGGGTATCAAACGAAAGGTGAGGGCCCCAGGTTTCATTTGGACATCGACATATTTCGATAAATTTATCGATAACTGAGTTATCGGTCAAAATATGATTGCCCAAAAACCTAAAAACTTCCCTACTATATGGGTATCAAACGAAAGGGGAAGACCCCAGGTTTCATTTGGACATCGACGTATTTCGATAAATTTATCGATAACTGAGTTATCGGTCAAAATGTGGTTGCCCGAAAACCTAAAAAATTCCTACAATATGGGTATCAAACGAAAGGTGAAGGCCCCAGGTTTCATTTGGACATCGACATATTTCGATCAATTTATCGATAACTGAGTTATCGGTCAAAATGTGGTTGCCCGAAAACCTAAAAAACTCCCTACAATATGGGTATCAAACGAAAGGGGAAGGCTCCAGGTCTCTTTTGGACATCGACATATTTCGATAAATTTATCGATAACTGAGTTATCGGTCAAAATGTGGTTGCCCGAAACCCTAAAAAAATCCCTACAATATTGGTATCAAACGAAAGGGGAAGGCTCCAGGTTTCATTTGGACTTCGATAAATTTCGATAAATTTATCGATAACTGAGTTATCGGTCAAAATGTGGTTGCCCGAAACCCTAAAAAAATCCCTACAATATGGGTATCAAACGAAAGGGGAAGGCTCCAGGTTTCATTTGGACTTCGATAAATTTCGATAAATTTATCGATAACTGAGTTATCGGTCAAAATGTGGTTGCCCGAAACCCTAAAAAAATCCCTACAATATGGGTATCAAACGAAAGGTGAGGGCCCCAGGTTTCATTTGGACATCGACATATTTCGATAAATTTATCGATAACTGAGTTATCGGTCAAAATGTGGTTGCCCGAAAACCTAAAAAAATCCCTACAATATGGGTATCAAACGAAAGGGGAAGGCTCCAGGTCTCTTTTGGACATCGACATATTTCGATAAATTTATCGATAACTGAGTTATCGGTCAAAATGTGGTTGCCCGAAAACTTTAAATTTTCCCCAAAATATGGGTATCAAACGAAAGGGGAAGACCCCAGGTTTCATTTGGACATCGACATATTTCGATCAATTTATCGATAACTGAGTTATCGGTCAAAATGTGGTTGCCCGAAAACCTAAAAAAATCCCTACAATATGGGTATCAAACGAAAGGGGAAGGCTCCAGGTCTCTTTTGGACATCGACATATTTCGATAAATTTATCGATAACTGAGTTATCGGTCAAAATGTGGTTTTCCGAAACCCTAAAAAAATCCCTACAATATGGGTATCAAACGAAAGGGGAAGGCTCCAGGTCTCTTTTGGACATCGACATATTTCGATAAATTTATCGATAACTGAGTTATCGGTCAAAATGTGGTTGCCCGAAACCCTAAAAAAAATCCCTACAATATGGGTATCAAACGAAAGGGGAAGGCTCCAGGTCTCTTTTGGACATCGACATATTTCGATAAATTTATCGATAACTGAGTTATCGGTCAAAATGTGGTTGCCCGAAACCCTAAAAAAATCCCTACAATATGGGTATCAAACGAAAGGGGAAGGCTCCAGGTTTCATTTGGACTTCGATAAATTTCGATAAATTTATCGATAACTGAGTTATCGGTCAAAATGTGGTTGCCCGAAACCCTTAAAATTTTGCTACAATATGGGTATCAAACGAAAGGGGAAGGCTCCAGGTTTCATTTGGACTTCGATATATTTCGATAAATTTATCGATAACTGAGTTATTGGTCAAAATATGATTGCCCAAAAACCTAAAAACTTCCCTACTATATGGGTATCAAAATAAAGGTAAAAGCCCCAGGTGTCTTTTGGACATCGACATATTTCGATAAATTTATCAATAACTGAGTTATCGGTCAAAATGTGGTTGCCCGAAAACCTAAAAAAATCCCTACAATATGGGTATCAAACGAAAGGTGAAGGCCCCAGGTTTCACTTGGACATCGACATATTTCGATAAATTTATCGATAACTGAGTTATCGGTCAAAATGTGGTTGCCCGAAAACCTTAAAATTTCCCTACAATATGGGTGTCAAACGAAAGGTAAAGGCCCCATTTCGATAAATTTATCGATAAATGAGTTATCGGTCCAAATATGATTGCCCAAAAACCTAAAAAATTCCATACAATATGGGTATCAAAGAAAGGTGAAGGCCCAAGGTTTCATTTGGATTTCGATATATTTCGATAAATTTATCGATAACTGAGTTATCGGTCAAAATATGATTGCCCTACTATATGGGTATCAAACGAAAGGTGAAGGCCCCTTGTTTCATTTGGACTTCGATATATTTCGATAAATTTATCGATAACTGAGTTATCGGTCAAAATGTGGTTGCCCGAAAACCTTAAAATTTCGCTACAATATGGGTATCAAACGAAAGGGGAAGGCTCCAGTTTCATTTGGACTTCGATATATTTCGATAAATTTATCGATAACTGATTTATCGGTCAAAATATGATTGCCCAAAAACCTAAAAACTTCCCTACTATATGGGTATCAAACGAAAGGTGAAGGCCCCAGGTCTCTTTTGGACATCGACATATTTCGATAAATTTATCGATAACTGAGTTATCGGTCAAAATGTGGTTGCCCGAAACCCTAAAAAAATCCCTACAATATGGGTATCAAACGAAAGGTGAGGGCCCCAGGTTTCATTTGGACATCGACATATTTCGATAAATTTATCGATAACTGAGTTATCGGTCAAAATATGATTGCCCAAAAACCTAAAAACTTCCCTACTATATGGGTATCAAACGAAAGGGGAAGACCCCAGGTTTCATTTGGACATCGACGTATTTCGATAAATTTATCGATAACTGAGTTATCGGTCAAAATATGGTTGCCCGAAAACCTAAAAAATTCCTACAATATGGGTATCAAACGAAAGGTGAAGGCCCCAGGTTTCATTTGGACATCGACATATTTCGATAAATTTATCGATAACTGAGTTATCGGTCAAAATGTGGTTGCCCGAAAACTTTAAATTTCCCTCAAAATATGGGTATCAAACGAAAGGGGAAGACCCCAGGTTTCATTTGGACATCGACATATTTCGATCAATTTATCGATAACTGAGTTATCGGTCAAAATGTGGTTGCCCGAAAACCTAAAAAAATCCCTACAATATGGGTATCAAACGAAAGGGGAAGGCTCCAGGTCTCTTTTGGACATCGACATATTTCGATAAATTTATCGATAACTGAGTTATCGGTCAAAATGTGGTTGCCCGAAACCCTAAAAAAATCCCTACAATATGGGTATCAAACGAAAGGGGAAGGCTCCAGGTTTCATTTGGACTTCGATAAATTTCGATAAATTTATCGATAACTGAGTTATCGGTCAAAATGTGGTTGCCCGAAACCCTAAAAAAATCCCTACAATATGGGTATCAAACGAAAGGGGAAGGCTCCAGGTTTCATTTGGACTTCGATATATTTCGATAAATTTATCGATAACTGATTTATCGGTCAAAATATGATTGCCCAAAAACCTAAAAACTTCCCTACAATATGGGTATCAAACGAAAGGTGAGGGCCCCAGGTTTCATTTGGACATCGACATATTTCGATAAATTTATCGATAACTGAGTTATCGGTCAAAATGTGGTTGCCCGAAAACCTTAAAATTTCCCTACAATATGGGTATCAAACAAAAGGTGAAGGCCCCAGGCTTCACTTGTACATCGACATAATTCCATAAATTTATCGATAACTGAGTTATCGGTCAAAATGTGGTTGCCCGAAAACTTTAAATTTTCCCCAAAATATGGGTATCAAACGAAAGGGGAAGACCCCAGGTTTCATTTGGACATCGACATATTTCGATAAATTTATCGATAACTGAGTTATCGGTCAAAATGTGGTTGCCCGAAAACCTAAAAAAATCCCTACAATATGGGTATCAAACGAAAGGTGAAGGCCCCAAGTTTCACTTGGACATCGACATATTTCGATAAATTTATCGATAACTGAGTTATCGGTCAAAATGTGGTTGCCCGAAAACCTTAAAATTTCCCTAGAATATGGGTATCAAACGAAAGGTGAAGGCCCCAGGTTTCATTTAGACATCGACATATTTTGATAAATTTATCTATAAATAAGTTATCGGTCAAAATATGATTGCCCAAAAACCTAAAAAATTCCATACAATATGGGTATCAAACGAAAGGTGAAGGCTCCAGGTTTCATTTGAACTTCGATATATTTCGATAAATTTATCGATAACTGAGTTATCGGTCAAAATGTGGTTGCCCGAAAACTTTAAATTTTCCCCAAAATATGGGTATCAAACGAAAGGGGAAGACCCCAGGTTTCATTTGGACATCGACATATTTCGATAAATTTATCGATAACTGAGTTATCGGTCAAAATGTGGTTGCCCGAAAACCTAAAAAAATCCCTACAATATGGGTATCAAACGAAAGGTGAAGGCCCCAAGTTTCACTTGGACATCGACATATTTCGATAAATTTATCGATAACTGAGTTATCGGTCAAAATATGATTGCCCAAAAACCTAAAAACTTCCCTACTATATGGGTATCAAACGAAAGGTGAAGGCCCCAGGTTTCATTTGGTCTTCGATATATTTCGATGAATTTATCGATAAATGAGTTATCGGTCAAAATGTGGTTGCCCGAAAACCTTAAAATTTCCCTACAATATGGGTATCAAACGAAAGGTGAAGGCCCCAGGTTTCATTTGGACATCGACATATGTCGATAAATTTATCGATAAATGAGTTATCGGTCAAAATATGATTGCCCAAAAACCTAAAAAATTCCCTACTATATGGGTATCAAACGAAAGGTGAAAGCCCAAGGTTTCATTTGGACTTCGATATATTTCGATAAATTTATCGATAACTGAGTTATCGGTCAAAATGTGGTTGCCCGAAAACCTTAAAATTTCCATACAATATGGGTATCGAACGAAAGGGGAAGACCCCAGGTTTCATTTGGACATCGACATATTTCGATAAATTTATCGATAACTGAGTTATCGGTCAAAATGTGGTTGCCCGAAAACCTAAAAAAATCCCTACAATATGGGTATCAAACGAAAGGTGAAGGCCCCAGGTTTCACTTGGACATCGACATATTTCGATAAATTTATCGATAACTGAGTTATCGGTCAAAATGTGGTTGCCCGAAAACCTTAAAATTTCCCTGGAATATGGGTATCAAACGAAAGGTGAAGGCCCCAGGTTTCATTTGGTCATCGACATATTTCGATAAATTTATCGATAAATGAGTTATCGGCCAAAATATGATTGCTCAAAAACCTAAAAAATTCCCTACTATATGGGTATCAAACGAAAGGTGAAGGCCCCAGGTTTCATTTGGACTTCGATATATTTCGATAAATTTATCGATAACTGAGTTATCGGTCAAAATATGATTGCCCAAAAACCTAAAAAATTCCATACAATATGGGTATCAAACGAAAGGTGAAGGCCCAGGTTTAATTTGGACATCGACATATTTTGATAAATTTATCTATAAATAAGTTATCGGTCAAAATATGATTGCCCAAAAACCTAAAAAATTCCATACAATATGGGTATCAAACGAAAGGTGAAGGCCCCAGGTTTCATTTGGTCATCGACATATTTCGATAAATTTATCGATAAATGAGTTATCGGCCAAAATATGATTGCTCAAAAACCTAAAAAATTCCCTACTATATGGGTATCAAACGAAAGGTGAAGGCCCCAGGTTTCATTTGGACTTCGATATATTTCGATAAATTTATCGATAACTGAGTTATCGGTCAAAATGTGGTTGCCCGAAAACCTTAAAATTTCCATACAATATGGGTATCAAACGAAAGGGGAAGACCCCAGGTTTCATTTGGACATCGACATATTTCGATAAATTTATCGATAACTGAGTTATCGGTCAAAATGTGGTTGCCCGAAAACCTAAAAAAATCCCTACAATATGGGTATCAAACGAAAGATGAAGGCCCCAGGTTTCACTTGGACATCGACATATTTCGATAAATTTATCGATAACTGAGTTATCGGTCAAAATGTGGTTGCCCGAAAACCTTAAAATTTCCCTACAATATGGGTGTCAAACGAAAGGTGAAGGCCCCATTTCGATAAATTTATCGATAAATGAGTTATGATTGCCCAAAAACCTAAAAAATTCCATACAATATGGGTATCAAACGAAAGGTGAAGGCCCCAGGTTTCATTTGGACTTCGATATATTTCGATAAATTTATCGATAACTGAGTTATCGGTCAAAATATGATTGCCCAAAAACCTAAAAACTTCCCTACTATATGGGTATCAAACGAAAGGTGAAGGCCCCAGGTTTCATTTGGACTTCGATATATTTCGATAAATTTTTCGATAACTGAGTTATCGGTCAAAATGTGGTTGCCCGAAAACCTTAAAATTTCGCTACAATATGGGTATCAAACGAAAGGGGAAGGCTCCAGGTTTCATTTGGACTTCGATATATTTCGATAAATTTATCGATAACTGAGTTATCGGTCAAAATATGATTGCCCAAAAACCTAAAAACTTCCCTACTATATGGGTATCAAACGAAAGGTGAAGGCCCCAGGTCTCTTTTGGACATCGACATATTTCGATAAATTTATCGATAACTGAGTTATCGGTCAAAATGTGGTTGCCCGAAAACCTAAAAAAATCCCTACAATATGGGTATCAAACGAAAGGTGAAGGCCCCAGGTTTCACTAGGACATCGACATATTTCGATAAATTTATCGATAACTGAGTTATCGGTCAAAATGTGGTTGCCCGAAAACCTTAAAATTTCCCTACAATATGGGTGTCAAACGAAAGGTGAAGGCCCCATTTCGATAAATTTATCGATAAATGAGTTATCGGTCCAAATATGATTGCCCAAAAACCTAAAAAATTCCATACAATATGGGTATCAAACGAAAGGTGAAGGCCCCAGGTTTCATTTGGATTTCGATATATTTCGATAAATTTATCGATAACTGAGTTATCGGTCAAAATATGATTGCCCTACTATATGGGTATCAAACGAAAGGTGAAGGCCCCAGGTTTCATTTGGACTTCGATATATTTCGATAAATTTATCGATAACTGAGTTATCGGTCAAAATGTGGTTGCCCGAAACCCGTAAAATTTCGCTACAATATGGGTATCAAACGAAAGGGGAAGGCTCCAGGTTTCATTCGGACTTCGATATATTTCGATAAATTTATCGATAACTGAGTTATCGGTCAAAATATGATTGCCCAAAAACCTAAAAACTTCCCTACTATATGGGTATCAAACGAAAGGTGAAGGCCCCAGGTCTCTTTTGGACATCGACATATTTCGATAAATTTATCGATAACTGAGTTATCGGTCAAAATGTGGTTGCCCGAAAACCTAAAAAAATCCCTACAATATGGGTATCAAACGAAAGGTGAAGGCCCAGGTTTCACTTGGACATCGACATATTTCGATAAATTTATCGATAACTGAGTTATCGGTCAAAATGTGGTTGCCCGAAAACCTTAAAATTTCCCTACAATATGGGTGTCAAACGAAAGGTGAAGGCCCCATTTCGATAAATTTATCGATGAATGAGTTATCGGTCCAAATATGATTGCCCAAAAACCTAAAAAATTCCATACAATATGGGTATCAAACGAAAGGTGAAGGCCCCAGGTTTCATTTGGACTTCGATATATTTCGATAAATTTATCGATAACTGATTTATCGGTCAAAATATGATTGCCCAAAAACCTAAAAACTTCCTTACTATATGGGTATCAAACGAAAGGTGAAGGCCCAAGGTCTCTTTTGGACATCGACATATTTCGATAAATTTATCGATAACTGAGTTATCGGTCAAAATGTGGTTGCCCGAAACCCTAAAAAATCCCTACAATATGGGTATCAAACGAAAGGTGAGGGCCCCAGGTTTCATTTGGACATCGACATATTTCGATAAATTTATCGATAACTGAGTTATCGGTCAAAATATGATTGCCCAAAAACCTAAAAACTTCCCTACTATATGGGTATCAAACGAAAGGGGAAGACCCCAGGTTTCATTTGGACATCGACATATTTCGATAAATTTATCGATAACTGAGTTATCGGTCAAAATGTGGTTGCCCGAAAACCTAAAAAAATCCCTACAATATGGGTATCAAACGAAAGGTGAAGGCCCCAGGTTTCACTTGGACATCGACATATTTCGATAAATTGATCGATAACTGAGTTATCGGTCAAAATGTGGTTGCCCGAAAACCTTAAAATTTCCCTAGAATATGGGTATCAAACGAAAGGTGAAGGCCCCAGGTTTCATTTGGACATCGACATATTTTGATAAATTTATCTATAAATAAGTTATCGGTCAAAATATGATTGCCCAAAAACCTAAAAAATTCCATACAATATGGGTATCAAACGAAAGGTGAAGGCCCCAGGTTTCATTTGGACTTCGATATATTTCGATAAATTTATCGATAACTGAGTTATCGGTCAAAATATGATTGCCCAAAAACCTAAAAACTTCCCTACTATATGGGTATCAAACGAAAGGTGAAGGCCCCAGGTTTCATTTGGTCTTCGATATATTTCGATAAATTTATCGATAAATGAGTTATCGGTCAAAATGTGGTTGCCCGAAAACCTTAAAATGTCCCTACAATATGGGTATCAAACGAAAGGTGAAGGCCCCAGGTTTCATTTGGACATCGACATATTTCGATAAATTTATCGATAAATGAGTTATCGGTCAAAATATGATTGCCCAAAAACCTAAAAAATTCCCTACTATATGGGTATCAAACGAAAGGTGAAGGCCCCAGGTTTCATTTGGACTTCGATATATTTCGATAAATTTATCGATAACTGAGTTATCGGTCAAAATGTGGTTGCCCGAAAACCTTAAAATTTCCATACAATATGGGTATCAAACGAAAGGGGAAGACCCCAGGTTTCATTTGGACATCGACATATTTCGATAAATTTATCGATAACTGAGTTATCGGTCAAAATGTGGTTGCCCGAAAACCTAAAAAAATCCCTACAATATGGGTATCAAACGAAAGGTAAAGGCCCAGGTTTCACTTGGACATCGACATATTTCGATAAATTTATCGATAACTGAGTTATCGGTCAAAATGTGGTTGCCCGAAAACCTTAAAATTTCCCTAAAATATGGGTGTCAAACGAAAGGTGAAGGCCCCAGGTTTCATTTGGACTGCGATATATTTCGATAAAATTATCGATAACTGAGTTATCGGTCAAAATATGATTGCCCAAAAACCTAAAAACTTCCCTACTATATGGGTATCAAACGAAAGGTGAAGGCCCCAGGTCTCTTTTGGACATCGACATATTTCGATAAATTTATCGATAACTAAGTTATCGGTCAAAATGTGGTTGCCCGAAAACCTTAAAATTTCGCTACAATATGGGTATCAAACGAAAGGGGTAGGCTCCAGGTTTCATTTGGACTTCGATATATTTCGATAAATTTATCGATAACTGAGTTATCGGTCAAAATATGATTGCCCAAAAACCTAAAAACTTCCCTACTATATGGGTATCAAACGAAAGGTGAAGGCCCCAGGTCTCTTTTGGACTTCGATATATTTCGATAAATTTATCGATAACTGAGTTATCGGTCAAAATATGTTTGCCCAAAAACCTAAAAACTTCCCTACTATATGGATATCAAACGAAAGGTGAAGGCCCCAGGTCTCTTTTGGAAATCGACATATTTCGATAAATTTATCGATAACTGAGTTATCGGTCAAAATGTGGTTGCCCGAAAACCTAAAAAAATCCCTACAATATGGGTATCAAACGAAAGTGAAGGCCCCAGGTTTCACTTGGACATCGACATATTTCGATAAATTTATCGATAACTGAGTTATCGGTCAAAATGTGGTTGCCCGAAAACCTTAAAATTTCCCTACAATATGGGTGTCAAACGAAAGGTGAAGGCCCCATTTCGATAAATTTATCGATAAATGAGTTATCGGTCCAAATATGATTGCCCAAAAACCTAAAAACTTCCCTACTATATGGGTATCAAACGAAAGGTGAAGGCCCCAGGTCTCTTTTGGACATCGACATATTTCGATAAATTTATCGATAACTGAGTTATCGGTCAAAATGTGGTTGCCCGAATACCTAAAAAATTCCTACAATATGGGTATCAAACGAAAGGTGAAGGCCCCAGGTTTCATTTGGACATCGACATATTTCGATAAATTTATCGATAACTGAGTTATCGGTCAAAATGTGGTTGCCCGAAAACCTTAAAATTTCCCTAGAATATGGGTATCAAACGAAAGGTGAAGGCCCCAGGTTTCATTTGGACTTCGTTATATTTCGATAAATTTATCGATAACTGAGTTATCGGTCAAAATATGATTGCCCAAAAACCTAAAAACTTCCCTACTATATGGGTATCAAACGAAAGGTGAAGGCCCCAGGTTTCATTTGGACTTCGATATATTTCGATAAATTTATCGATAAATGAGTTATCGGTCAAAATGTGGTTGCCCGAAAACCTTAGAATTTCCCTACAATATGGGTATCAAACGAAAGGTGAAGGCCCCAGGTTTCATTTGGACATCGACATATTTCGATAAATTTATCGATAAATGAGTTATCGGCCAAAATATGATTGCTCAAAAACCTAAAAAATTCCCTACTATATGGGTATCAAACGAAAGGTGAAGGCCCCAGGTTTCATTTGGACTTCGATATATTTCGATAAATTTATCGATAACTGAGTTATCGGTCAAAATGTGGTTGCCCGAAAACCTTAAAATTTCGCTACAATATGGGTATCAAACGAAAAGGGAAGGCTCCAGGTTTCATTTGGACTTCGATATATTTCGATAAATTTATCGATAACGGAGTTATCGGTCAAAATATGATTGCCCAAAAACCTAAAAACTTCCCTACTATATGGGTATCAAACGAAAGGTGAAGGCCCCAGGTCTCTTTTGGACATCGACATATTTCGATAAATTTATCGATAACTGAGTTATCGGTCAAAATGTGGTTGCCCGAAAACCTAAAAAAATCCCTACAATATGGGTATCAAACGAAAGGTGAAGGCCCCAGGTTTCACTTGGACATCGACATATTTCGATAAATTTATCGATAACTGAGTTATCGGTCAAAATGTGGTTGCCCGAAAACCTTAAAATTTCCCTACAATATGGGTGTCAAACGAAAGGTGAAGGCCCCTTTTCGATAAATTTACCGATAAATGAGTTATCGGTCCAAATATGATTGCCCAAAAACCTAAAAAATTCCATACAATATGGGTATCAAACGAAAGGTGAAGGCCCAGGTTTCACTTGGACATCGACATATTTCGATAAATTTATCGATAACTGAGTTATCGGTCAAAATGTGGTTGCCCGAAAACCTTAAAATTTCCCTAAAATATGGGTGTCAAACGAAAGGTGAAGGCCCCAGGTTTCATTTGGACTTCGATATATTTCGATAAAATTATCGATAACTGAGTTATCGGTCAAAATATGATTGCCCAAAAACCTAAAAACTTCCCTACTATATGGGTATCAAACGAAAGGTGAAGGCCCCAGGTCTCTTTTGGACATCGACATATTTCGATAAATTTATCGATAACTAAGTTATCGGTCAAAATGTGGTTGCCCGAAAACCTTAAAATTTCGCTACAATATGGGTATCAAACGAAAGGGGAAGGCTCCAGGTTTCATTTGGACTTCGATATATTTCGATAAATTTATCGATAACTGAGTTATCGGTCAAAATATGATTGCCCAAAAACCTAAAAACTTTCCTACTATATGGGTATCAAACGAAAGGTGAAGGCCCCAGGTCTCTTTTGGACTTCGATATATTTCGATAAATTTATCGATAACTGAGTTATCGGTCAAAATATGATTGCCCAAAAACCTAAAAACTTCCCTACTATATGGATATCAAACGAAAGGTGAAGGCCCCAGGTCTCTTTTGGAAATCGACATATTTCGATAAATTTATCGATAACTGAGTTATCGGTCAAAATGTGGTTGCCCGAAAACCTAAAAAAATCCCTACAATATGGGTATCAAACGAAAGGTGAAGGCCCCAGGTTTCACTTGGACATCGACATATTTCGATAAATTTATCGATAACTGAGTTATCGGTCAAAATGTGGTTGCCCGAAAACCTTAAAATTTCCCTACAATATGGGTGTCAAACGAAAGGTGAAGGCCCCATTTCGATAAATTTATCGATAAATGAGTTATCGGTCCAAATATGATTGCCCAAAAACCTAAAAACTTCCCTACTATATGGGTATCAAACGATAGGTGAAGGCCCCAGGTCTCTTTTGGACATCGACATATTTCGATAAATTTATCGATAACTGAGTTATCGGTCAAAATGTGGTTGCCCGAAACCCTAAAAAAATCCCTACAATATGGGTATCAAACGAAAGGTGAGGGCCCCAGGTTTCATTTGGACATCGACATATTTCGATAAATTTATCGATAACTGAGTTATCGGTCAAAATATGATTGCCCGAAAACCTAAAAAAATCCATCCCTACAATATGGGTATCAAACGAAAGGTGAAGGCCCCAGGTTTCACTTGGACATCGACATATTTCGATAAATTTATCGATAACTGAGTTATCGGTCAAAATGTGGTTGCCCGAAAACCTTAAAATTTCCCTACAATATGGGTGTCAAACGAAAGGTGAAGGCCCCATTTCGATAAATTTATCGATAAATGAGTTATCGGTCCAAATATGATTGCCCAAAAACCTAAAAACTTCCCTACTATATGGGTATCAAACGAAGGTGAAGGCCCCAGGTCTCTTTTGGACATCGACATATTTCGATAAATTTATCGATAACTGAGTTATCGGTCAAAATGTGGTTGCCCGAATACCTAAAAAATTCCTACAATATGGGTATCAAACGAAAGGTGAAGGCCCCAGGTTTCATTTGGACATCGACATATTTCGATAAATTTATCGATAACTGAGTTATCGGTCAAAATGTGGTTGCCCGAAAACCTTAAAATTTCCCTAGAATATGGGTATCAAACGAAAGGTGAAGGCCCCAGGTTTCATTTGGACTTCGTTATATTTCGATAAATTTATCGATAACTGAGTTATCGGTCAAAATATGATTGCCCAAAAACCTAAAAACTTCCCTACTATATGGGTATCAAACGAAAGGTGAAGGCCCCAGGTTTCATTTGGACTTCGATATATTTCGATAAATTTATCGATAAATGAGTTATCGGTCAAAATGTGGTTGCCCGAAAACCTTAGAATTTCCCTACAATATGGGTATCAAACGAAAGGTGAAGGCCCCAGGTTTCATTTGGACATCGACATATTTCGATAAATTTATCGATAAATGAGTTATCGGCCAAAATATGATTGCTCAAAAACCTAAAAAATTCCCTACTATATGGGTATCAAACGAAAGGTGAAGGCCCCAGGTTTCATTTGGACTTCGATATATTTCGATAAATTTATCGATAACTGAGTTATCGGTCAAAATGTGGTTGCCCGAAAACCTTAAAATTTCGCTACAATATGGGTATCAAACGAAAAGGGAAGGCTCCAGGTTTCATTTGGACTTCGATATATTTCGATAAATTTATCGATAACGGAGTTATCGGTCAAAATATGATTGCCCAAAAACCTAAAAACTTCCCTACTATATGGGTATCAAACGAAAGGTGAAGGCCCCAGGTCTCTTTTGGACATCGACATATTTCGATAAATTTATCGATAACTGAGTTATCGGTCAAAATTTGGTTGCCCGAAAACCTAAAAAAATCCCTACAATATGGGTATCAAACGAAAGGTGAAGGCCCCAGGTTTCACTTGGACATCGACATATTTCGATAAATTTATCGATAACTGAGTTATCGGTCAAAATGTGGTTGCCCGAAAACCTTAAAATTTCCCTACAATATGGGTGTCAAACGAAAGGTGAAGGCCCCTTTTCGATAAATTTATCGATAAATGAGTTATCGGTCCAAATATGATTGCCCAAAAACCTAAAAAATTCCATACAATATGGGTATCAAACGAAAGGTGAAGGCCCCAGGTTTCATTTGGATTTCGATATATGTATTTCGATAAATTTATCGATAACTGAGTTATCGGACAAAATATGATTGCCCTACTATATGGGTATCAAACGAAAGGTGAAGGCCCCAGGTTTCATTTGGACTTCGATATATTTCGATAAATTTATCGATAACTGAGTTATCGGTCAAAATGTGGTTGCCCGAAAACCGTAAAATTTCGCTACAATATGGGTATCAAACGAAAGGGGAAGGCTCCAGGTTTCATTCGGACTTCGATATATTTCGATAAATTTATCGATAACTGAGTTATCGGTCCAAATATGATTGCCCAAAAACCTAAAAAATGCCTTACAATATGGGTATCAAACGAAAGGTGAAGGCCCCAGGTTTCATTTGGACTTCGATATATTTCGATAAATTTATCGATAACTGAGTTATCGGTCAAAATATGATTGCCCAAAAACCGTAAAACTTCCCTACTATATGGGTATCAAACGAAAGGTGAAGGCCCCAGGTTTCATTTGGACTTCGATATATTTCGATAAATTTATCGATAACTGAGTTATCGGTCAAAATGTGGTTGCCGAAAACCTTAAAATTTCGCTACAATGTGGGTATCAAACGAAAGGGGAATGCTCCAGGTTTCATTTGGACTTCGATATATTTCGATAAATTTATCGATAACTGATTTATCGGTCAAAATATGATTGCCCAAAAACCTAAAAACTTCCCTACAATATGGGTATCAAACGAAAGGTGAAGGCCCCAGGATTCATTTGGACTACGATATATTTCGATAAATTTATCGATAACTGAGTTATCGGTCAAAATATGATTGCCCAAAAACCTAAAAATTTCCTTACTATATGGGTATCAAACGAAAGGGGAAGACCCCAGGTTTCATTTGGACATCGACATATTTCGATAAATTTATCGATAACTGAGTTATCGGTCAAAATGTGGTTGCCCGAAAACCTAAAAAATTCCTACAATATGGGTATCAAACGAAAGGTGAAGGCCCCAGGTTTCATTTGGACATCGACATATTTCGATAAATTTATCGATAACTGAGTTATCGGTCAAAATGTGGTTGCCCGAAAACTTTAAATTTTCCCCAAAATATGGGTATCAAACGAAAGGGGAAGACCCCAGGTTTCATTTGGACTTCGATATATTTCGATAAATTTATCGATAACTGAGTTATCGGTCAAAATATGATTGCCCAAAAACCTAAAAACTTCCCTACTATATGGGTATCAAACGAAAGGTGAAGGCCCCAGGTTTCATTTGGACTTCGATATATTTCGATTAATTTATCGATAACTGAGTTATCGGTCAAAATGTGGTTGCCCGAAAACCTTAAAATTTCGCTACAATATGGGTATCAAACGAAAGGGGAAGGCTCCAGGTTTCATTTGGACTTCGATATATTTCGATAAATTTATCGATAACTGAGTTATCGGTCAAAATATGATTGCCCGAAAACCTAAAAAAATCCCTACAATATGGGTATCAAACGAAAGGTGAAGGCCCCAGGTTTCATTTGGACATCGACATATTTCGATAAATTTATCGATAACTGAGTTATCGGTCAAAATATGATTGCCCAAAAACCTAAAAAATTCCCTACAATATGGGTATCAAACGAAAGCTGAAGGCCCCAGGTCTCTTTTGGACATTGACTTATTCCGATAAATTTATCGATAACTGAGTTATCGGTCAAAATGTGGTTGCCCGAAAACCTTAAAATTTCCCTACAATATGGGTATCAAACGAAAGGTGAAGGCCCCAGGTTTCACTTGGACATCGACATATTTCGATAAATTTATCGATAACTGAGTTATCGGTCAAAATGTGGTTGCCCGAAAACCTTAAAATTTCCCTACAATATGGGTATCAAACGAAAAGTGAAGGCCCCAGGCTCCACTTGTACATCGACATAATTCGATAAATTTATCGATAACTGAGTTATCGGTCAAAATGTGGTTGCCCGAAAACTTTAAATTTTCCCCAAAATATGGGTATAAAACGAAAGGGGAAGAGCCCAGGTTTCATTTGGACATCGACATATTTCGATAAATTTATCGATAACTGAGTTATCGGTCAAAATGTGGTTGCCCGAAAACCTTAAAATGTCCCTAGAATATGGGTATCAAACGAAAGGTGAAGGCCCCAGGTTTCAATTGGACATCGACATATTTTGATAAATTTATCGATAAATAAGTTATCGGTCAAAATATGATTGCCCAAAAACCTAAAAAATTCCATACAATATGGGTATCAAACGAAAGGTGAAGGCCCCAGGTTTCATTTGGACTTCGATATATTTCGATAAATTTATCGATAACTGAGTTATCGATCAAAATATGATTGCCCAAAAACCTAAAAACTTCCCTACTATATGGGTATCAAACGAAAGGTGAAGGCCCCAGGTTTCATTTGGACTTCGATATCTTTCGATAAATTTATCGATAAATGAGTTATCGGTCAAAATGTGGTTGCCCGAAAACCTTAAAATTTCCCAACAATATGGGTATCAAACGAAAGGTGAAGGCCCCAGGTTTCATTTGGACATCGACATATTTCGATAAATTTATCGATAAATGAGTTATCGGTCAAAATATGATTGCCCAAAAACCTAAAAAAATTCCCTACTATATGGGTATCAAACGAAAGGTGAAGGCCCCAGGTTTCATTTGGACTTCGATATATTTCGATAAATTTATCGATAACTGAGTTATCGGTCAAAATGTGGTTGCCCGAAAACCCAAAATTTCCCTACAATATGGGTATCAAACGAAAGGTGAAGGCCCCAGGCTTCACTTGTACATCGACATAATTCGATAAATTTATCGATAACTGAGTTATTGGTCAAAATGTGGTTGCGCGAAAACCTTAAAATTTCCATACAATATGGGTATCAAACGAAAGAGGAAGACCCCAGGTTTCATTTGGACATCGACATATTTCGATAAATTTATCGATAACTGAGTTATCGGTCAAAATATGATTGCGCAAAAACCTAAAAAATTCCATACAATATGGGTATCAAACGAAAGGTGAAGGCCCCAGGTTTCATTTGGACATCGACATATTTCGATAAATTTATCGATAAATGAGTTATCGGTCAAAATATGATTGCCCAAAAACCTAAAAAATTCCATACAATATGGGTATCAAACGAAAGGTGAAGGCCCCAGGTTTCATTTGGACATCGACATATTTCGATAAATTTATCGATAAATGAGTTATCGGTCAAAATATGATTGCCCAAAAACCTAAAAAATTCCATACAATATGGGTATCAAACAAAAGGTGAAGGCCCCAGATTTCATTTGGACTTCTATATATTTCGATAAATTTATCGATAACTGAGTTATCGGTGAAAATGTGGTTGCCCGAAAACCTTAAAATTTCCCTACAATATGGGTATCAAACGAAAGGTGAAGGCCCCAGGTTTCATTTGGACTTCGATATATTTCGATAAATTTATCGATAACTGAGTTATCGGTCAAAATGTGGTTGCCCGAAAACCTTAAAATTTCGCTTCAATATGGGTATCAAACGAAAGGGGAAGGCTCCAGGTTTCATTTGGACTTCGATATATTTCGATAAATTTACCGATAACTGAGTTATCGGTCAAAATATGATTGCCCAAAAACCTAAAAACTTCCCTACTATATGGGTATCAAACGAAAGGGGAAGACCCCAGGTTTCATTTGGACATCGACATATTTCGATAAATTTATCGATAACTGAGTTATCGGTGAAAATGTGGTTGCCCGAAAACCTTAAAATTTCGCTACAATATGGGTATCAAACGAAAGGGGAAGGCTCCAGGTTTCATTTGGACTTCGATTTATTTCGATAAATTTATCGATAACTGAGTTATCGGTCAAAATATGATTGCCCAAAAACCTAAAGCTTCCCTACTATATGGGTATCAAACGAAAGGGGAAGACCCCAGGTTTCATTTGGACATCGACATATTTCGATAAATTTATCGATAACTGAGTTATCGGTCAAAATGTGGTTGCCCGAAAACCTAAAAAAATCCCTACAATATGGGTATCAAACGAAAGGTGAAGGCCCCAGGTTTCATTTGGACATCGACATATTTCGATAAATTTATCGATAAATGAGTTATCGGTCAAAATATGATTGCCCAAAAACCTAAAAAATTCCCTACTATATGGGTATCAAACGAAAGGTGAAGGTCCCAGGTTTCACTTGGACATCGACATATTTCGATAAATTTATCGATAACTGCGTTATCGGTCAAAATGTGGTTGCCCGGAAACCTTAAAATTTCCCTACAATATGGGTATCAAACGAAAGGTGAAGGCCCCAGGTTTCATTTGGACATCGACATATTTCGATAAATTTATCGATAAATGAGTTATCGGTCAAAATATGATTGCCCAAAAACCTAAAAAATTCCATACAATATGGGTATCAAACGAAAGGTGAAGGTCCCAGGTTTCATTTGGACATCGACATATTTCGATAAATTTATCGATAACTGAATTATCGGTCAAAATGTGGTTGCCCGAAAACCTTAAAATTTCCATACAATATGGGTATCAAACGAAAGAGGAAGACCCCAGGTTTCATTTGGACATCGACATATTTCGATAAATTTATCGATAACTGAGTTATCGGTCAAAATATGATTGCCCAAACACCTAAAAAATTCCATACTATATGGGTATCAAACGAAAGGTGAAGGCCCCAGGTTTCATTTGGACATCGAAATAATGAGTTATCGGTCAAAATATGATTGCCCAAAAACCTAAAAAATTCCATACAATATGGGTATCAAACAAAAGGTGAAGGCCCCAGGTTTCATTTGGACTTCGATATATTTCGATAAATTTATCGATAACTGAGTTATCGGTCAAAATGTGGTTGCCCGAAAACCTTAAAATTTCGCTACAATATGGTTTCATTTGGACTTCGATATATTTCGATAAATTTATCGATAACTGATTTATCGGTCAAAATATGATTGCCCAAAAACCTAAAAACTTCCCTACTATATGGGTATCAAACGAAAGGTGAAGGCCCCAGGTCTCTTTTGGACATCGACATATTTCGATAAATTTATCGATAACTGAGTTATCGGTCAAAATGTGGTTGCCCGAAACCCTAAAAAAATCCCTACAATATGGGTATCAAACGAAAGGTGAAGGCCCCAGGTTTCATTTGGACATCGACATATTTCGATAAATTGATCGATAACTGAGTTATCGGTCAAAATATGATTGCCCAAAAACCTAAAAACTTCCCTACTACATGGGTATCAAACGAAAGGGGAAGACCCCAGGTTTCATTTGGACATCGACATATTTCGATAAACTTATCGATAACTGAGTTATCGGTCAAAATGTGGTTGCCCGAAAACCTAAAAAAATCCCTACAATATGGGTATCAAACGAAAGGTGAAGGCCCCAGGTTTCATTTGGACATCGACATATTTCGATAAATTTATCGATAACTGAGTTATCGGTCAAAATATGATTGCCCAAAAACCTAAAAAATTCCCTACAATATGGGTATCAAACGAAAGCTGAAGGCCCCAGGTCTCTTTTGGACATTGACTTATTCCGATAAACTTATCGATAACTGAGTTATCGGTCAAAATGTGGTTGCCCGAAAACCTTAAAATTTCCCTACAATATGGGTATCAAACGAAAGGTGAAGGCCCCAGGTTTCACTTGGACATCGACATATTTCGATAAATTTATCGATAACTGAGTTATCGGTCAAAATGTGGTTGCCCGAAAACCTTAAAATTTCCCTACAATATGGGTATCAAACGAAAAGTGAAGGCCCCAGGCTCCACTTGTACATCGACATAATTCGATAAATTTATCGATAACTGAGTTATCGGTCAAAATGTGGTTGCCCGAAAACCCAAAATTTCCGTACAATATGGGTATCAAACGAAAGGTGAAGGCCCCAGGCTTCACTTGTACATCGACATAATTCGATAAATTTATCGATAACTGAGTTATTGGTCAAAATGTGGTTGCCCGAAAACCTTAAAATTTCCATACAATATGGGTATCAAACGAAAGAGGAAGACCCCAGGTTTCATTTGGACATCGACATATTTCGATAAATTTATCGATAACTGAGTTATCGGTCAAAATGTGGTTGCCCGAAAACCCAAAATTTCCCTACAATATGGGTATCAAACGAAAGGTGAAGGCCCCAGGCTTCACTTGTACATCGACATAATTCGATAAATTTATCGATAACTGAGTTATTGGTCAAAATGTGGTTGCCCGAAAACCTTAAAATTTCCATACAATATGGGTATCAAACGAAAGAGGAAGACCCCAGGTTTCATTTGGACATCGACATATTTCGATAAATTTATCGATAACTGAGTTATCGGTCAAAATATGATTGCGCAAAAACCTTAAAATTTCCATACAATATGGGTATCAAACGAAAGAGGAAGACCCCAGGTTTCATTTGGACATCGACATATTTCGATAAATTTATCGATAAATGAGTTATCGGTCAAAATATGATTGCCCAAAAACCTAAAAAATTCCATACAATATGGGTATCAAACGAAAGGTGAAGGCCCCAGGTTTCATTTGGACATCGACATATTTCGATAAATTTATCGATAAATGAGTTATCGGTCAAAATATGATTGCCCAAAAACCTAAAAAATTCCATACAATATGGGTATCAAACAAAAGGTGAAGGCCCCAGATTTCATTTGGACTTCTATATATTTCGATAAATTTATCGATAACTGAGTTATCGGTCAAAATGTGGTTGCCCGAAAACCTTAAAATTTCCCTACAATATGGGTATCAAACGAAAGGTGAAGGCCCCAGGTTTCATTTGGACTTCGATATATTTCGATAAATTTATCGATAACTGAGTTATCGGTCAAAATGTGGTTGCCCGAAAACCTTAAAATTTCGCTACAATATGGGTATCAAACGAAAGGGGAAGGCTCCAGGTTTCATTTGGACTTCGATATATTTCGATAAATTTACCGATAACTGAGTTATCGGTCAAAATATGATTGCCCAAAAACCTAAAAACTTCCCTACTATATGGGTATCAAACGAAAGGGGAAGACCCCAGGTTTCATTTGGACATCGACATATTTCGATAAATTTATCGATAACTGAGTTATCGGTGAAAATGTGGTTGCCCGAAAACCTTAAAATTTCGCTACAATATGGGTATCAAACGAAAGGGGAAGGCTCCAGGTTTCATTTGGACTTCGATTTATTTCGATAAATTTATCGATAACTGAGTTATCGGTCAAAATATGATTGCCCAAAAACCTAAAAACTTCCCTACTATATGGGTATCAAACGAAAGGGGAAGACCTCAGGTTTCATTTGGACATCGACATATTTCGATAAATTTATCGATAACTGCGTTATCGGTCAAAATGTGGTTGCCCGAAAACCTTAAAATTTCCCTACAATATGGGTATCAAACGAAAGGTGAAGGCCCCAGGTTTCATTTGGACATCGACATATTTCGATAAATTTATCGATAAATGAGTTATCGGTCAAAATATGATTGCCCAAAAACCTAAAAAATTCCATACAATATGGGTATCAAACGAAAGGTGAAGGTCCCAGGTTTCATTTGGACATCGACATATTTCGATAAATTTATCGATAACTGAGTTATCGGTCAAAATGTGGTTGCCCGAAAACCTTAAAATTTCCATACAATATGGGTATCAAACGAAAGAGGAAGACCCCAGGTTTCATTTGGACATCGACATATTTCGATAAATTTATCGATAACTGAGTTATCGGTCAAAATATGATTGCCCAAACACCTAAAAAATTCCATACTATATGGGTATCAAACGAAAGGTGAAGGCCCCAGGTTTCATTTGGACATCGAAATAATGAGTTATCGGTCAAAATATGATTGCCCAAAAACCTAAAAAATTCCATACAATATGGGTATCAAACAAAAGGTGAAGGCCCCAGGTTTCATTTGGATTTCGATATATTTCGATAAATTTATCGATAACTGAGTTATCGGTCAAAATGTGGTTGCCCGAAAACCTTAAAGTTTCGCTACAATATGGGCATCAAACGAAAGGGGAAGGCTCCAGGTTTCATTTGGACTTCGATATATTTCGATAAATTTATCGATAACTGATTTATCGGTCAAAATATGATTGCCCAAAAACCTAAAAACTTCCCTACTATATGGGTATCAAACGAAAGGTGAAGGCCCCAGGTCTCTTTTGGACATCGACATATTTCGATAAATTTATCGATAACTGAGTTATCGGTCAAAATGTGGTTGCCCGAAACCCTAAAAAAATCCCTACAATATGGGTATCAAACGAAAGCTGAAGGCCCCAGGTCTCTTTTGGACATTGACTTATTCCGATAAACTTATCGATAACTGAGTTATCGTTAAAAATGTGGTTGCCCGAAAACCTTAAAATTTCCCTACAATATGGGTATCAAACGAAAGGTGAAGGCCCCAGGTTTCACTTGGACATCGACATATTTCGATAAATTTATCGATAACTGAGTTATCGGTCAAAATGTGGTTGCCCGAAAACCTTAAAATTTCCCTACAATATGGGTATCAAACGAAAAGTGAAGGCCCCAGGCTCCACTTGTACATCGACATAATTCGATAAATTTATCGATAACTGAGTTATCGGTCAAAATGTGGTTGCCCGAAAACTATAAATTTTCCCCAAAATATGGGTATCAAACGAAAGTGGAAGTCCCCAGGTTTCATTTGGACATCGACATATTTCGATAAATTTATCGATAACTGAGTTATCGGTCAAAATGTGGTTGCCCGAAAACCTAAAAAAATCCCTACAATATGGGTATCAAACGAAAGGTGAAGGCCCCAGGTTTCACTTGGACATCGACATATTTCGATTAATTTATCGATAACTGAGTTATCGGTCAAAATATGATTGCCCAAAAACCTAAAAACTTCCCTACTATATGGGTATCAAACGAAAGGGGAAGACCCCAGGTTTCATTTGGACATCGACATATTTCGATAAATTTATCGATAACTGAGTTATCGGTCAAAATATGATTGCCCAAAAACCTAAAAATTCCCTACAATATGGGTATCAAACGAAAGCTGAAGGCCCCAGGTCTCTTTTGGACATTGACTTATTCCGATAAATTTATCGATAACTGAGTTATCGGTCAAAATGTGGTTGCCCGAAAACCTTAAAATTTCCCTACAATATGGGTATCAAACGAAAGGTGAAGGCCCCAGGTTTCACTTGCACATCGACATATTTCGATAAATTTATCGATAACTGAGTTATCGGTCAAAATGTGGTTGCCCGAAACCCTAAAAAAATCCCTACAATATGGGTATCAAACGAAAGGTGAGGGCCCCAGGTTTCATTTGGACATCGACATATTTCGATAAATTTATCGATAACTGAGTTATCGGTCAAAATATGATTGCCCAAAAACCTAAAAACTTCCCTACTATATGGGTATCAAACGAAAGGGGAAGACCCCAGGTTTCATTTGGACATCGACATATTTCGATAAATTTATCGATAACTGAGTTATTGGTCAAAATGTGGTTGCCCGAAAACCTAAAAAATTCCTACAATATGGGTATCAAACGAAAGGTGAAGGCCCCAGGTTTCATTTGGACATCGACATATTTCGATAAATTTATCGATAACTGAGTTATCGGTCAAAATGTGGTTGCCCGAAAACCTTAAAATTTCCCTACAATATGGGTATCAAACAAAAGGTGAAGGCCCCACGCTTCACTTGTACATCGACATAATTCGATAAATTTATCGATAACTGAGTTATCGGTCAAAATGTGGTTGCCCGAAAACTTTAAATTTTCCCCAAAATATGGGTATCAAACGAAAGGGGAAGACCCCAGGTTTCATTTGGACATCGACATATTTCGATAAATTTATCGATAACTGAGTTATCGGTCAAAATGTGGTTGCCCGAAAACCTAAAAAAATCCCTACAATATGGGTATCAAACGAAAGGTGAAGGCCCCAGGTTTCACTTGGACATCGACATATTTCGATAAATTTATCGATAACTGAGTTATCGGTCAAAATGTGGTTGCCCGAAAACCTTAAAATTTCCCTAGAATATGGGTATCAAACGAAAGGTGAAGGCCCCAGGTTTCATTTGGACATCGACATATTTTGATAAATTTATCTATAAATAAGTAATCGGTCAAAATATGATTGCCCAAAAACCTAAAAAATTCCATACAATATTGGTATCAAACGAAAGGTGAAGGCCCAGGTTTCATTTGGACTTCGATATATTTCGATAAATTTATCGATAACTGAGTTATCGGTCAAAATATGATTGCCCAAAAACCTAAAGCTTCCCTACTATATGGGTATCAAACGAAAGGGGAAGGCTCCAGGTTTCATTTGGACTTCGATATATTTCGATAAATTTATCGATAACTGAGTTATCGGTCAAAATATGATTGCCCAAAAACCTAAAAACTTCCCTACTATATGGGTATCAAACGAAAGGTGAAGGCCCCAGTTTCATTTGGACTTCGATATATTTCGATAAATTTATCGATAAATGAGTTATCGGTCAAAATGTGGTTGCCCGAAAACCTTAAAATTTCCCTACAATATGGGTATCAAACGAAAGGTGAAGGCCCCAGGTTTCATTTGGACATCGACATATTTCGATAAATTTATCGATAAATGAGTTATCGGCCAAAATATGATTGCTCAAAAACCTAAAAAATTCCCTACTATATGGGTATCAAACGAAAGGTGAAGGCCCCAGGTTTCATTTGGACTTCGATATATTTCGATAAATTTATCGATAACTGAGTTATCGGTCAAAATGTGGTTGCCCGAAAACCTTAAAATTTCCATACAATATGGGTATCAAACGAAAGGGGAAGACCCCAGGTTTCATTTGGACATCGACATATTTCGATAAATTTATCGATAACTGAGTTATCAGTCAAAATGTGGTTGCCCGAAAACCTAAAAAAATCCCTACAATATGGGTATCAAACGAAAGATGAAGGCCCCAGGTTTCACTTGGACATCGACATATTTCGATAAATTTATCGATAACTGAGTTATCGGTCAAAATGTGGTTGCCCGAAAACCTTAAAATTTCCCTACAATATGGGTGTCAAACGAAAGGTGAAGGCCCCATTTCGATAAATTTATCGATAAATGAGTTATCGGTCCAAATATGATTGCCCAAAAACCTAAAAAATTCCATACAATATGGGTATCAAACGAAAGGTGAAGGCCCCAGGTTTCATTTGGACTTCGATATATTTCGATAAATTTATCGATAACTGAGTTATCGGTCAAAATATGATTGCCCGAAAACCTAAAAACTTCCCTACTATATGGGTATCAAACGAAAGGTGAAGGCTTCAGGTTTCATTTGGACTTCGATATATTTCGATAAATTTATCGATAACTGAGTTATCGGTCAAAATGTGGTTGCCCGAAAACCTTAAAATTTCTTTACAATATGGGTATCAAACGAAAGGGGAAGGCTCCAGGTTTCATTTCGACTTCGATATATTTCGATAAATTTATCGATAACTGAGTTATCGGTCAAAATATGATTGCCCAAAAACCTAAAAACTTCCCTACTATATGGGTATCAAACGAAAGGTGAAGGCCCCAGGTCTCTTTTGGACATCGACATATTTCGATAAGTTTATCGATAACTGAGTTATCGGTCAAAATGTGGTTGCCCGAAAACCTAAAAAAATCCCTACAATATGGGTATCAAACGAAAGGTGAAGGCCCCAGGTTTCACTTGGACATAGACATATTTCGATAAATTTATCGATAACTGAGTTATCGGTCAAAATGTGGTTGCCCGAAAACCTTAAAATTTCCCTACAATATGGGTGTCAAACGAAAGGTGAAGGCCCCAGGTTTCATTTGGACTTCGATATATTTCGATAAATTTATCGATAACTGAGTTATCGGTTAAAATGTGGTTGCCCGAAAACCGTAAAATTTCGCTACAATATGGGTATCAAACGAAAGGGGAAGGCTCCAGGTTTCATTCGGACTTCGATATATTTCGATAAATTTATCGATAACTGAGTTATCGGTCAAAATATGATTGCCCAAAAACCTAAAAACTTCCCTACTATATGGGTATCAAACGAAAGGTGAAGGCCCCAGGTATCATTTGGACATCGACATATTTCGATAAATTTATCGATAAATGAGTTATCGGTCCAAATATGATTGCCCAAAAACCTAAAAAATTCCATACAATATGGGTATCAAACGAAAGGTGAAGGCCCCAGGTTTCATTTGGATTTCGATATATTTCGATAAATTTATCGATAACTGAGTTATCGGTCAAAATATGATTGCCCTACTATATGGGTATCAAACGAAAGGTGAAGGCCCCAGGTTTCATTTGGACTTCGATATATTTCGATAAATTTATCGATAACTGAGTTATCGGTTAAAATGTGGTTGCCCGAAAACCGTAAAATTTCGCTACAATATGGGTATCAAACGAAAGGGGAAGGCTCCAGGTTTCAATCGGACTTCGATATATTTCGATAAATTTATCGATAACTGAGTTATCGGTCAAAATATGATTGCCCAAAAACCTAAAAACTTCCCTACTATATGGGTATCAAACGAAAGGTGAAGGCCCCAGGTCTCTTTTGGACATCGACATATTTCGATAAATTTATCGATAACTGAGTTATCGGTCAAAATATGATTGCCCAAAAACCTAAAAAAATCCCTACAATATGGGTATCAAACGAAAGGTGAAGGCCCCAGGTTTCATTTGGACATCGACATATTTCGATAAATTTATCGATAACTGAGTTATCGGTCAAAATATGATTGCCCAAAAACCTAAAAACTTCCCTACTACATGGGTATCAAACGAAAGGGGAAGCCCCCAGGTTTCATTTGGACATCGACATATTTCGATAAATTTATCGATAACTGAGTTATCGGTCAAAATGTGGTTGCCCGAAAACCTAAAAAAATCCCTACAATATGGGTATCAAACGAAATGTGAAGGCCCCAGGTTTCATTTGGACATCGACATATTTCGATAAATTTAACGATAACTGAGTTATCGGTCAAAATATGATTGCCCAAAAACCTAAAAAATTCCCTACAATATGGGTATCAAACGAAAGGTGAAGGCCCCAGGTTTCATTTGGACTTCGATATATTTCGATAAATTTATCGATAACTGAGTTATCGGTCAAAATATGATTGCCCAAAAACCTAAAAACTTCCCTACTATATGGGTATCAAACGAAAGGTGAAGGCCCCAGGTCTCTTTTGGACATCGACATATTTCGATAAATTTATCGATAACTGAGTTATCGGTCAAAATGTGGTTGCCCGAAACCCTAAAAAAATCCCTACAATATGGGTATCAAACGAAAGGTGAAGGCCCCAGGTTTCATTTGGACATCGACATATTTCGATAAATTTATCGATAACTGAGTTATCGGTCAAAATATGATTGCCCAAAAACCTAAAAACTTCCCTACTACATGGGTATCAAACGAAAGGGGAAGCCCCCAGGTTTCATTTGGACATCGACATATTTCGATAAATTTATCGATAACTGAGTTATCGGTCAAAATGTGGTTGCCCGAAAACCTAAAAAAATCCCTACAATATGGGTATCAAACGAAATGTGAAGGCCCCAGGTTTCATTTGGACATCGACATATTTCGATAAATTTAACGATAACTGAGTTATCGGTCAAAATATGATTGCCCAAAAACCTAAAAAATTCCCTACAATATGGGTATCAAACGAAAGCTGAAGGCCCCAGGTCTCTTTTGGACATTGACTTATTCCGATAAATTTATCGATAACTGAGTTATCGGTCAAAATGTGGTTGCCCGAAAACCTTAAAATTTCCCTACAATATGGGTATCAAACGAAAGGTGAAGGCCCCAGGTTTCACTTGGACATCGACATATTTCGATAAATTTATCGATAACTGAGTTATCGGTCAAAATGTGGTTGCCCGAAAACCTTAAAATTTCCCTACAATATGGGTATCAAACGAAAAGTGAAGGCCCCAGGCTCCACTTGCACATCGACATAATTTGATAAATTTATCGATAACTGAGTTATCGGTCAAAATGTGGTTGTCCGAAAACCAAAAAAAATCCCTACAATATGGGTATCAAACGAAAGGTGAAGGCCCCAGGTTTCACTTGGACATCTACATATTTCGATAAATTTATCGATAACTGAGTTATCGGTCAAAATGTGGTTGCCCGAAAACCTTAAAATGTCCCTAGAATATGGGTATCAAACGAAAGGTGAAGGCCCCAGGTTTCAATTGGACATCGACATATTTTGATAAATTTATCGATAAATAAGTTATCGGTCAAAATATGATTGCCCAAAAACCTAAAAAATTCCATACAATATGGGTATCAAACGAAAGGTGAAGACCCAAGTTTCATTTGGACTTCGATATATTTCGATAAATTTATCGATAACTGAGTTATCGGTCAAAATATGATTGCCCAAAAACCTAAAAACTTCCCTGCTATATGGGTATCAAACGAAAGGTGAAGGCCCCAGGTTTCATTTGGACTTCGATATCTTTCGATAAATTTATCGATAAATGAGTTATCGGTCAAAATGTGGTTGCCCGAAAACCTTAAAATTTCCATACAATATGGGTATCAAACGAAAGGTGAAAGCCCCAGGTCTCTTTTGGACATCGACATATTTCGATAAATTTATCGATAACTGAGTTATCGGTCAAAATGTGGTTGCCCGAAACCCTAAAAAAATCCCTACAATATGGGTATCAAACGAAAGGTGAAGGCCCCAGGTTTCATTTGGACATCGACATATTTCGATAAATTTATCGATAAATGAGTTATCGGTCAAAATATGATTGCCCAAAAACCTAAAAAAATTCCCAACTATATGGGTATCAAACGAAAGGTGAAGGCCCCAGGTTTCATTTGGACTTCGATATATTTCGATAAATTTATCGATAACTGAGTTATCGGTCAAAATGTGGTTGCCCGAAAACCCAAAATTTCCCTACAATATGGGTATCAAACGAAAGGTGAAGGCCCCAGGCTTCACTTGTACATAGACATAATTCGATAAATTTATCGATAACTGAGTTATTGGTCAAAATGTGGTTGCCCGAAAACCTTAAAATTTCCATACAATATGGGTATCAAACGAAAGAGGAAGACCCCAGGTTTCATTTGGACATCGACATATTTCGATAAATTTATCGATAACTGAGTTATCCCTCAAAATATGATTGCCAAAAACCTAAAAAATTCCATACAATATGGGTATCAAACGAAAGGTGAAGGCCCCAGGTTTCATTTGGACATCGACATATTTCGATAAATTTATCGATAAATGAGTTATCGGTCAAAATATGATTGCCCAAAAACCTAAAAAATTCCATACAATATGGGTATCAAACGAAAGGTGAAGGCCCCAGGTTTCATTTGGACATCGGCATATTTCGATAAATTTATCGATAAATGAGTTATCGGTCAAAATATGATTGCCCAAAAACCTAAAAAATTCCATACAATATGGGTATCAAACAAAAGGTGAAGGCCCCAGATTTGATTTGGACTTCTATATATTTCGATAAATTTATCGATAACTAAGTTATCGGTCAAAATGTGGTTGCCCGAAAACCTTAAAATTTCCCTACATTATGGGTATCAAACGAAAGGTGAAGGCCCCAGGTTTCATTTGGACTTCGATATATTTCGATAAATTTATCGATAACTGAGTTATCGGTCAAAATGTGGTTGCCCGAAAACCTTAAAATTTCGCTACAATATGGGTATCAAACGAAAGGGGAAGGCTCCAGGTTTCATTTGGACTTCGATATATTTCGATAAATTTACCGATAACTGAGTTATCGGTCAAAATATGATTGCCCAAAAACCTAAAAACTTCCCTACTATATGGGTATCAAACGAAAGGGGAAGACCCCAGGTTTCATTTGGACATCGACATATTTCGATAAATTTATCGATAACTGAGTTATCGGTGAAAATGTGGTTGCCCGAAAACCTTAAAATTTCGCTACAATATGGGTATCAAACGAAAGGGGAAGGCTCCAGGTTTCATTTGGACTTCGATTTATTTCGATAAATTTATCGATAACTGAGTTATCGGTCAAAATATGATTGCCCAAAAACCTAAAAACTTCCCTACTATATGGGTATCAAACGAAAGGGGAAGACCCCAGGTTTCATTTGGACATCGACATATTTCGATAAATTTATCGATAACTGAGTTATCGGTCAAAATGTGGTTGCCCGAAAACCTAAAAAAATCCCTACAATATGGGTATCAAACGAAAGGTGAAGGCCCCAGGTTTCATTTGGACATCGACATATTTCGATAAATTTATCGATAAATGAGTTATCGGTCAAAATATGATTGCCCAAAAACCTAAAAAATTCCCTACTATATGGGTATCAAACGAAAGGTGAAGGCCCCAGGTTTCACTTGGACATCGACATATTTCGATAAATTTATCGATAACTGCGTTATCGGTCAAAATGTGGTTGCCCGAAAACCTTAAAATTTCCCTACAATATGGGTATCAAACGAAAGGTGAAGGCCCCAGGTCTCTTTTGGACATCGACATATTTCGATAAATTTATCGATAACTGAGTTATCGGTCAAAATGTGGTTGCCCGAAACCCTAAAAAAATCCCTACAATATGGGTATCAAACGAAAGGTGAAGGCCCCAGGTTTCATTTGGACATCGACATATTTCGATAAATTTATCGATAACTGAGTTATCGGTCAAAATATGATTGCCCAAAAACCTAAAAACTTCCCTACTACATGGGTATCAAACGAAAGGGGAAGACCCCAGGTTTCATTTGGACATCGACATATTTCGATAAATTTATCGATAACTGAGTTATCGGTCAAAATGTGGTTGCCCGAAAACCTAAAAAAATCCCTACAATATGGGTATCAAACGAAAGGTGAAGGCCCCAGGTTTCATTTGGACATCGACATATTTCGATAAATTTATCGATAACTGAGTTATCGGTCAAAATATGATTGCCCAAAAACCTAAAAAATTCCCTACAATATGGGTATCAAACGAAAGCTGAAGGCCCCAGGTCTGTTTTGGACATTGACTTATTCCGATAAATTTATCGATAACTGAGTTATCGGTCAAAATGTGGTTGCCCGAAAACCTTAAAATTTCCCTACAATATGGGTATCAAACGAAAGGTGAATGCCCCAGGTTTCACTTGGACATCGACATATTTCGATAAATTTATCGATAACTGAGTTATCGGTCAAAATGTGGTTGCCCGAAAACCTTAAAATTTCCCTACAATATGGGTATCAAACGAAAGCTGAAGGCCCCAGGTCTCTTTTGGACATTGACTTATTCCGATAAATTTATCGATAACTGAGTTATCGGTCAAAATGTGGTTGCCCGAAAACCTTAAAATTTCCCTACAATATGGGTATCAAACGAAAGGTGAATGCCCCAGGTTTCACTTGGACATCGACATATTTCGATAAATTTATCGATAACTGCGTTATCGGTCAAAATGTGGTTGCCCGAAAACCTTAAAATTTCCCTACAATATGGGTATCAAACGAAAGGTGAAGGCCCCAGGTTTCATTTGGACATCGAAATATTTCGATAAATTTATCGATAAATGAGTTATCGGTCAAAATATGATTGCCCAAAAACCTAAAAAATTCCATACAATATGGGTATCAAACGAAAGGGGAAGGTCCCAGGTTTCATTTGGACATCGACATATTTCGATAAATTTATCGATAACTGAGTTATCGGTCAAAATGTGGTTGCCCGAAAACCTTAAAATTTCCATACAATATGGGTATCAAACGAAAGAGGAAGACCCCAGGTTTCATTTGGACATCGACATATTTCGATAAATTTATCGATAACTGAGTTATCGGTCAAAATATGATTGCCCAAACACCTAAAAAATTCCATACAATATGAGTATCAAACGAAGGTGAAGGCCCCAGGTTTCATTTGGACATCGAAATAATGAGTTATCGGTCAAAATATGATTGCCCAAAAACCTAAAAAATTCCATACAATATGGGTATCAAACAAAAGGTGAAGGCCCCAGGTTTCATTTGGACTTCGATATATTTCGATAAATTTATCGATAACTGAGTTATCGGTCAAAATGTGGTTGCCCAAAAACCTTAAAATTTCGCTACAATATGGGTATAAAACGAAAGGGGAAGGCTCCAGGTTTCATTTGGACTTCGATATATTTCGATAAATTTATCGATAACTGATTTATCGGTCAAAATATGATTGCCCAAAAACCTAAAAACTTCCCTACTCTAAATGGTGTCAAACGAAAGGTGAAGGCCCCAGGTCTCTTTTGGACATCGACATATTTCGATAAATTTATCGATAACTGAGTTATCGGTCAAAATGTGGTTGCCCGAAACCCTAAAAAAATCCCTACAATATGGGTATCAAACGAAAGGTGAAGGCCCCAGGTTTCATTTGGACATCGACATATTTCGATAAATTTATCGATAACTGAGTTATCGGTCAAAATATGATTGCCCAAAAACCTAAAAACTTCCCTACTACATGGGTATCAAACGAAAGGGGAAGACCCCAGGTTTCATTTGGACATCGACATATTTCGATAAATTTATCGATAACTGAGTTATCGGTCAAAATGTGGTTGCCCGAAAACCTAAAAAAATCCCTACAATATGGGTATCAAACGAAAGGTGAAGGCCCCAGGTTTCATTTGGACATCGACATATTTCGATAAATTTATCGATAACTGAGTTATCGGTCAAAATATGATTGCACAAAAACCTAAAAAATTCCCTACAATATGGGTATCAAACGAAAGCTGAAGGCCCCAGGTCTCTTTTGGACATTGACTTATTCCGATAAATTTATCGATAACTGAGTTATCGGTCAAAATGTGGTTGCCCGAAAACCTTAAAATTTCCCTACAATATGGGTATCAAACGAAAGGTGAATGCCCCAGGTTTCACTTGGACATCGACATATTTCGATAAATTTATCGATAACTGAGTTATCGGTCAAAATGTGGTTGCCCGAAAACCTTAAAATTTCCCTACAATATGGGTATCAAACGAAAAGTGAAGGCCCCAGGCTCCACTTGTACATCGACATAATTCGATAAATTTATCGATAACTGAGTTATCGGTCAAAATGTGGTTGCCCGAAAACTTTAAATTTTCCCCAAAATATGGGTATCAACCGAAAGGGGAAGAGCCCAGGTTTCATTTGGACATCGACATATTTCGATAAATTTATCGATAACTGAGTTATCGGCCAAAATGTGGTTGCCCGAAAACCTAAAAAAATCCCTACAATATGGGTAGCAAACGAAAGGTGAAGGCCCCAGGTTTCATTTGGACATCGACATATTTCGATAAATTTATCGATAAATGAGTTATCGGTCAAAATATGATTGCCCAAAAACCTAAAAAATTCCATACAATATGGGTATCAAACGAAAGGTGAAGGTCCCAGGTTTCATTTGGACATCGACATATTTCGATAAATTTATCGATAACTGAGTTATCGGTCAAAATGTGGTTGCCCGAAAACCTTAAAATTTCCATACAATATGGGTATCAAACGAAAGAGGAAGACCCCAGGTTTCATTTGGACATCGACATATTTCGATAAATTTATCGATAACTGAGTTATCGGTCAAAATATGATTGCCCAAACACCTAAAAAATTCCATACAATATGGGTATCAAACGAAAGGTGAAGGCCCCAGGTTTCATTTGGACATCGAAATAATGAGTTATCGGTCAAAATATGATTGCCCAAAAACCTAAAAAATTCCATACAATATGGGTATCAAACAAAAGGTGAAGGCCCCAGGTTTCATTTGGACTTCGATATATTTCGATAAATTTATCGATAACTGAGTTATCGGTCAAAATGTGGTTGCCCGAAAACCTTAAAATTTCGCTACAATATGGGTATCAAACTAAAGGGAAAGGCTCCAGGTTTCATTTGGACTTCGATATATTTCGATAAATTTATCGATAACTGATTTATCGGTCAAAATATGATTGCCCAAAAACCTAAAAACTTCCCTACTATATGGGTATCAAACGAAAGGTGAAGGCCCCAGGTCTCTTTTGGACATCGACATATTTCGATAAATTTATCGATAACTGAGTTATCGGTCAAAATGTGGTTGCCCGAAACCCTAAAAAAATCCCTACAATATGGGTATCAAACGAAAGGTGAAGGCCCCAGGTTTCATTTGGACATCGACATATTTCGATAAATTTATCGATAACTGAGTTATCGGTCAAAATATGATTGCCCAAAAACCTAAAAACTTCCCTACTACATGGGTATCAAACGAAAGGGGAAGACCCCAGGTTTCATTTGGACATCGACATATTTCGATAAATTTATCGATAACTGAGTTATCGGTCAAAATGTGGTTGCCCGAAAACCTAAAAAAATCCCTACAATATGGGTATCAAACGTAAGGTGAAGGCCCCAGGTTTCATTTGGACATCGACATATTTCGATAAATTTATCGATAACTGAGTTATCGGTCAAAATATGATTGCCCAAAAACCTAAAAAATTCCCTACAATATGGGTATCAAACGAAAGCTGAAGGCCCCAGGTCTCTTTTGGACATTGACTTATTCCGATAAATTTATCGATAACTGAGTTATCGGTCAAAATGTGGTTGCCCGAAAACCTTAAAATTTCCCTACAATATGGGTATCAAACGAAAGGTGAATGCCCCAGGTTTCACTTGGACATCGACATATTTCGATAAATTTATCGATAACTGAGTTATCGGTCAAAATGTGGTTGCCCGAAAACCTTAAAATTTCCCTACAATATGGGTATCAAACGAAAAGTGAAGGCCCCAGGCTCCACTTGTACATCGACATAATTCGATAAATTTATCGATAACTGAGTTATCGGTCAAAATGTGGTTGCCCGAAAACTTTAAATTTTCCCCAAAATATGGGTATCAAACGAAAGGGGAAGAGCCCAGGTTTCATTTGGACATCGACATATTTCGATAAATTTATCGATAACTGAGTTATCGGTCAAAATGTGGTTGCCCGAAAACCTAAAAAAATCCCTACAATATTGGTATCAAACGAAAGGTGAAGGCCCCAGGTTTCACTTGGACATCGACATATTTCGATAAATTTATCGATAACTGAGTTATCGGTCAAAATATGATTGCCCAAAAACCTAAAAACTTCCCTACTATATGGGTATCAAACGAAAGGTGAAGGCCCCAGGTTTCATTTGGACTTCGATATCTTTCGATAAATTTATCGATAAATGAGTTATCGGTCAAAATGTGGTTGCCCGAAAACCTTAAAATTTCCCAACAATATGGGTATCAAACGAAAGGTGAAGGCCCCAGGTTTCATTTGGACTTCGATATATTTCGATAAATTTATCGATAACTGAGTTATCGGTCAAAATGTGGTTGCCCGAAAACCTTAAAATTTCCATACAATATGGGTATCAAACGAAAGAGGAAGACCCCAGGTTTCATTTGGACATCGACATATTTCGATAAATTTATCGATAACTGAGTTATCGGTCAAAATATGATTGCCAAAAACGTAAAAAATTCCATACAATATGGGTATCAAACGAAAGGTGAAGGCCCCAGGTTTCATTTGGACATCGACATATTTCGATAAATTTATCGATAAATGAGTTATCGGTCAAAATATGATTGCCCAAAAACCTAAAAAATTCCATACAATATGGGTATCAAACGAAGGGTGAAGGCCCCAGGTTTCATTTGGACATCGACATATTTCGATAAATTTATCGATAAATGAGTTATCGGTCAAAATATGATTGCCCAAAAACCTAAAAAATTCCATACAATATGGGTATCAAACAAAAGGTGAAGGCCCCAGATTTCATTTGGACTTCTATATATTTCGATAAATTTATCGATAACTGAGTTATCGGTCAAAATGTGGTTGCCCGAAAACCTTAAAATTTCCCTACAATATGGGTATCAAACGAAAGGTGAAGGCCCCAGGTTTCATTTGGACTTCGATATATTTCGATAAATTTATCGATAACTGAGTTATCGGTCAAAATGTGGTTGCCCGAAAACCTTAAAATTTCGCTACAATATGGGTATCAAACGAAAGGGGAAGGCTCCAGGTTTCATTTGGACTTCGATATATTTCGATAAATTTACCGATAACTGAGTTATCGGTCAAAATATGATTGCCCAAAAACCTAAAAACTTCCCTACTATATGGGTATCAAACGAAAGGGGAAGACCCCAGGTTTCATTAGGACATCGACATATTTCGATAAATTTATCGATAACTGAGTTATCGGTGAAAATGTGGTTGCCCGAAAACCTTAAAATTTCGCTACAATATGGGTATCAAACGAAAGGTGAAGGCTCCAGGTTTCATTTGGACTTCGATTTATTTCGATAAATTTATCGATAACTGAGTTATCGGTCAAAATATGATTGCCCAAAAACCTAAAAACTTCCCTACTATATGGGTATCAAACGAAATGGGAAGACCCCAGGTTTCATTTGGACATCGACATATTTCGATAAATTTATCGATAACTGAGTTATCGGTCAAAATGTGGTTGCCCGAAAACCTAAAAAAATCCCTACAATATGGGTATCAAACGAAAGGTGAAGGCCCCAGGTTTCATTTGGACATCGACATATTTCGATAAATTTATCGATAAATGAGTTATCGGTCAAAATATGATTGCCCAAAAACCTAAAAAATTCCCTACTATATGGGTATCAAACGAAAGGTGAAGGCCCCAGGTTTCACTTGGACATCGACATATTTCGATAAATTTATCGATAACTGCGTTATCGGTCAAAATGTGGTTGCCCGAAAACCTTAAAATTTCCCTACAATATGGGTATCAAACGAAAGGTGAAGGCCCCAGGTTTCATTTGGACATCGACATATTTCGATAAATTTATCGATAAATGAGTTATCGGTCAAAATATGATTGCCCAAAAACCTAAAATATTCCATACAATATGGGTATCAAACGAAAGGTGAAGGTCCCAGGTTTCATTTGGACATCGACATATTTCGATAAATTTATCGATAACTGAGTTATCGGTCAAAATGTGGTTGCCCGAAAACCTTAAAATTTCCATACAATATGGGTATCAAACGAAAGAGGAAGACCCCAGGTTTCATTTGGACATCGACATATTTCGATAAATTTATCGATAACTGAGTTATCGGTCAAAATATGATTGCCCAAACACCTAAAAAATTCCATACAATATGGGTATCAAACGAAAGGTGAAGGCCCCAGGTTTCATTTGGACATCGAAATAATGAGTTATCGGTCAAAATATGATTGCCCAAAAACCTAAAAAATTCCATACAATATGGGTATCAAACAAAAGGTGAAGGCCCCAGGTTTCATTTGGAATTCGATATATTTCGATAAATTTATCGATAACTGAGTTATCGGTCAAAATGTGGTTGCCCGAAAACCTTAAAATTTCCCTACAATATGGGTATCAAACGAAAGGTGAAGGCCCCAGGTTTCATTTGGACATCGATATATTTCGATAAATTTATCGATAACTGAGTTATCGGTCAAAATGTGGTTGCCCGAAAACCTTAAAATTTCCATACAAAAAAGAAAGGGGAAGACCCCAGGTTTCATTTGGACATCGATATATTTCGATAAATTTATCGATAACTGAGTTATCGGTCAAAATATGGTTGCTCGAAAACCTTAAAATTTCCCTACAATATGGGTATCAAACGAAAGGTGAAGGCCCCAGGTTTCATTTGGACATCGACATATTTCGATAAATTTATCGATAAATGAGTTATCGGTCAAAATATGATTGCCCAAAAACCTGAAAAATTCCATACAATATGGGTATCAAACGAAAGGTGAAGGCCCCAGGTTTCATTTGGACATCGACATATTTCGATAAATTTATCGATAAATGAGTTATCGGTCAAAATATGATTGCCCAAAAACCTAAAAAATTTCATACAATATGCGTATCAAACGAAAGGTGAAGGCCCCAGGTTTCATTTGGACATCGACATATTTCGATAAATTTATCGATAAATGAGTTATCGGTCAAAATATGATTGCCCAAAAACCTAAAAAATTCCATACAAAATGGGTATCAAACAAAAGGTGAAGGCCCCAGGTTTCATTTGGACTTCGACCATCAAACGAAAGGGGAAGGCTCTAGGTTTCATTTGGACTTCGATATATTTCGATAAATTTACCGATAACTGAAAACTAAAAACTTCCCTACTATATGGGTATCAAACGAAAGGGGAAGACCCCAGGTTTCACTTGGACATCGACATATTTCGATAAATTTATTGATAAATGAGTTATCGGTCAAAATATGATTGCCCAAAAACCTAAAAAATTCCATACAATATGGGTATCAAACGAAAGGTGAAGGCCCCAGGCTTCACTTGTACATCGACATAATTCGATAAATTTATCGATAACTGAGTTATCGGTCAAAATGTGGTTGCCCGAAAACCTTAAAATTTCCATACAATATGGGTATCAAACGAAAGAGGAAGACCCCAGGTTTCATTTGGACATCGACATATTTCGATAAATTTATCGATAACTGAGTTATCGGTCAAAATATGATTGCCCAAACACCTAAAAAATTCCATACAATATGGGTATCAAACGAAAGGTGAAGGCCCCAGGTTTCATTTGGACATCGACATATTTCGATAAATTTATCGATAAATGAGTTATCGGTCAAAATATGATTGCCCAAAAACCTAAAAAATTCCATACAATATGCGTATCAAACGAAAGGTGAAGGCCCCAGGTTTCATTTGGACATCGACATATTTCGATAAATTTATCGATAAATGAGTTATCGGTCAAAATATGATTGCCCAAAAACCTAAAAAATTCCATACAATATGCGTATCAAACGAAAGGTGAAGGCCCCAGGTTTCATTTGGACATCGACATATTTCGATAAATTTATCGATAAATGAGTTATCGGTCCAAATATGATTGCCCAAAAACCTAAAAAATTCCATACAATATGGGTATCAAACGAAAGGTGAAGGCCCCAGGTTTCATTTGGATTTCGATATATTTCGATAAATTTATCGATAACTGAGTTATCGGTCAAAATATGATTGCCCTACTATATGGGTATCAAACGAAAGGTGAAGGCCCCAGGTTTCATTTGGACTTCGATATATTTCGATAAATTTATCGATAACTGAGTTATCGGTCAAAATGTGGTTGCCCGAAAACCTTAAAATTTCGCTACAATATGGGTATCAAACGAAAGGGGAAGGCTCCAGGTTTCATTTGGACTTCGATATATTTCGATAAATTTATCGATAACTGAGTTATCGGTCAAAATATGATTGCCCAAAAACCTAAAAACTTCCCTACTATATGGGTATCACACGAAAGGTGAAGGTCCCAGGTCTCTTTTGGACATCGACATATTTCGATAAATTTATCGATAACTGAGTTATCGGTCAAAATATGATTGCCCAAAAACCTAAAAAAATCCCTACAATATGGGTATCAAACGAAAGGTGAAGGCCCCAGGTTTCACTTGGACATCGACATATTTCGATAAATTTATCGATAACTGAGTTATCGGTAAAATGTGGTTGCCCGAAAACCTTAAAATTTCCCTACAATATGGGTGTCAAACGAAAGGTGAAGGCCCCATTTCGATAAATTTATCGATAAATGAGTTATCGGTCCAAATATGATTGCCCAAAAACCTAAAAAATTCCTTACAATATGGGTATCAAACGAAAGGTGAAGGCCCCAGGTTTCATTTGGACTTCGATATATTTCGATAAATTTATCGATAACTGAGTTATCGGTCAAAATGTGGTTGCCCGAAAACCTTAAAATTTCGCTACAATATGGGTATCAAACGAAAGGGGAAGGCTCCAGGTTTCATTTGGACTTCGATATATTTCGATAAATTTATCGATAACTGATTTATCGGTCAAAATATGATTGCCCAACAACCTAAAAACTTCCCTACTATATGGGTATCAAACGAAAGGTGAAGGCCCCAGGTCTCTTTTGGACATCGACATATTTCGATAAATTTATCGATAACTGAGTTATCGGTCAAAATGTGGTTGCCCGAAACCCTAAAAAAATCCCTACAATATGGGTATCAAACGAAAGGTGAAGGCCCCAGGTTTCATTTGGACATCGACATATTTCGATAAATTTATCGATAACTGAGTTATCGGTCAAAATATGATTGCCCAAAAACCTAAAAACTTCCCTACTACATGGGTATCAAACGAAAGGGTAAGACCCCAGGTTTCATTTGGACATCGACATATTTCGATAAATTTATCGATAACTGAGTTATCGGTCAAAATATGATTGCCCAAAAACCTAAAAAATTCCATACAATAAGGGTATCAAACGAAAGGTGAAGGCCCCAGGCTTCACTTGTACATCGACATAATTCGATAAATTTATCGATAACTGAGTTATCGGTCAAAATGTGGTTGCCCGAAACCCTTAAAATTTCCATACAATATGGGTATCAAACGAAAGAGGAAGACCCCAGGTTTCATTTGGACATCGACATATTTCGATAAATTTATCGATAACTGAGTTATCGGTCAAAATATGATTGCCCAAACACCTAAAAAATTCCATACAATATGGGTATCAAACGAAAGGTGAAGGCCCCAGGTTTCATTTGGACATCGACATATTTCGATAAATTTATCGATAAATGAGTTATCGGTCAAAATATGATTGCCCAAAAACCCAAAAAATTCCATACAATATGCGTATCAAACGAAAGGTGAAGGGCCCAGGTTTCATTTGGACATCGACATATTTCGATAAATTTATCGATAAATGAGTTATCGGTCAAAATATGATTGCCCAAAAACCTAAAAAATTCCATACAATATGCGTATCAAACGAAAGGTGAAGGCCCCAGGTTTCATTTGGACATCGACATATTTCGATAAATTTATCGATAAATGAGTTATCGGTCAAAATATGATTGCCCAAAAACCCAAAAAATTCCATACAATATGCGTAGCAAACGAAAGGTGAAGGCCCCAGGCTTCATTTGGACATCGACATATTTCGATAAATTTACCGATAACTGAGTTATCGGTCAAAATGTGGTTGCCCGAAAACCTAAAAAAATCCCTACAATATGGGTATCAAACGAAAGGTGAAGGCCCCAGGTTTCACTTGGACATCGACATATTTCGATAAATTTATCGATAACTGAGTTATCGGTCAAAATGTGGTTGCCCGAAAACCTTAAAATTTCCCTACAATATGGGTGTCAAACGAAAGGTGAAGGCCCCATTTCGATAAATTTATCAATAAATGAGTTATCGGTCCAAATATGATTGCCCAAAAACCTAAAAAATTCCATACAATATGGGTATCAAACGAAAGGTGAAGGCCCCAGGTTTCATTTGGATTTCGATATATTTCGATGAATTTATCGATAACTTAGTTATCGGTCCAAAATATGATTGCCCTACTATATGGGAATCAAACGAAAGGTGAAGGCCCCAGGTTTCATTTGGACTTCGATATATTTCGATAAATTTACCGATAACTGAGTTATCGGTCAAAATCTGGTTGCCCGAAAACCTTAAAATTTCGCTACAATATGGGTATCAAACGAAAGGGGAAGGCTCCAGGTTTCATTTGGACTTCGATATATTTCGATAAATTTATCGATAACTGAGTTATCGGTCAAAATATGATTGCCCAAAAACCTAAAAACTTCCCTACTATATGGGTATCAAACGAAAGGTGAAGACCCCAGGTCTCTTTTGGACATCGACATATTTCGATAAATTTATCGATAACTGAGTTATCGGTCAAAATATGATTGCCCAAAAACCTAAAAAAATCCCTACAATATGGGTATCAAACGAAAGGTGAAGGCCCCAGGTTTCACTTGGACATCGACATATTTCGATAAATTTATCGATAACTGAGTTATCGGTAAAATGTGGTTGCCCGAAAACCTTAAAATTTCCCTACAATATGGGTGTCAAACGAAAGGTGAAGGCCCCATTTCGATAAATTTATCGATAAATGAGTTATCGGTCCAAATATGATTGCCCAAAAACCTAAAAAATTCCTTACAATATGGGTATCAAACGAAAGGTGAAGGCCCCAGGTTTCATTTGGACTTCGATATATTTCGATAAATTTATCAATAACTGAGTTATCGGTCAAAATGTGGTTGCCCGAAAACCTTAAAATTTCGCTACAATATGGGTATCAAACGAAAGGGGAAGGCTCCAGGTTTCATTTGGACTTCGATATATTTCGATAAATTTATCGATAACTGATTTATCGGTCAAAATATGATTGCCCAAAAACCTAAAAACTTCCCTACTATATGGGTATCAAACGAAAGGTGAAGGCCCCAGGTCTCTTTTGGACATCGACATATTTCGATAAATTTATCGATAACTGAGTTATCGGTCAAAATGTGGTTGCCCGAAACCCTAAAAAAATCCCTACAATATGGGTATCAAACGAAAGGTGAAGGCCCCAGGTTTCATTTGGACATCGACATATTTCGATAAATTTATCGATAACTGAGTTATCGGTCAAAATGTGGTTGCCCGAAAACCTAAAAAAATCCCTACAATATGGGTATCAAACGAAAGGTGAAGGCCCCAGGTTTCATTTGGACATCGACATATTTCGATAAATTTATCGATAACTGAGTTATCGGTCAAAATATGATTGCCCAAAAACCTAAAAAATTCCCTACAATATGGGTATCAAACGAAAGCTGAAGGCCCCAGGTCTCTTTTGGACATTGACTTATTCCGATAAATTTATCGATAACTGAGTTATCGGTCAAAATGTGGTTGCCCGAAAACTTTAAATTTTCCCCAAAATATGGGTATCAAACGAAAGGGGAAGACCCCAGGTTTCATTTGGACATCAACATATTTCGATAAATTTATCGATAACTGAGTTATCGGTCAAAATGTAGTTGCCCGAAAACCTAAAAAAATCCCTACAATATGGATATCAAACGAAAGGTGAAGGCCCCAGGTTTCATTTGGACATCGACATATTTTGATAAATTTATCGATAAATAAGTTATCGGTCAAAATATGATTGCCCAAAAACCTAAAAAATTCCATACAATATGGGTATCAAACGAAAGGTGAAGGCCCCAGGTTTCATTTGGACTTCGATATATTTCGATAAATTTATCGACAAATGAGTTATCGGTCAAAATGTGGTTGCCCGAAAACCTTAAAATTTCCCTACAATATGGGTATCAAACGAAAGTTGAAGGCCCCAGGTTTCATTTGGACTTCGATATATTTCGATAAATTTATCGACAAATGAGTTATCGGTCAAAATGTGGTTGCCCGAAAACCTTAAAATTTCCCTACAATATGGGTATCAAACGAAAGGTGAAGGCCCAGGTTTCATTTGGACATCGACATATTTCGATAAATTTATCGATAAATGAGTTATCGGTCAAAATATGATTGCCCAAAAACCTAAAAAATTCCCTACTATATGGGTATCAAACGAAAGTTGAAGGCCCCAGGTTTCATTTGGACTTCGATATATTTCGATAAATTTATCGACAAATGGGTTATCGGTCAAAATGTGGTTGCCCGAAAACCTTAAAATTTCCCTACAATATGGGTATCAAACGAAAGGTGAAGGCCCAGGTTTCATTTGGACATCGACATATTTCGATAAATTTATCGATAAATGAGTTATCGGTCAAAATATGATTGCCCAAAAACCTAAAAAATTCCCTACTATATGGGTATCAAACGAAAGGTGAAGGCCCCAGGTTTCATTTGGACTTCGATATATTTCGATAAATTTATCGATAACTGAGTTATCGGTCAAAATGTGGTTGCCCGAAAACTTTAAAATTTCCATACAATATGGGTATCAAACGAAAGGGGAAGACCCCAGGTTTCATTTGGACATCGATATATTTCGATAAATTTATCGATAACTGAGTTATCGGTCAAAATGTGGTTGCCCGAAAACCTTAAAATTTCCCTACAATATGGGTATCAAACGAAAGGGAAAGACCCCAAGTTTCATTTGGACATCGATATATTTCGATAAATTTATCGATAACTGAGTTATCGGTCAAAATGTGGTTGCCCGAAAACTTTAAAAATTCCATACAATATGGGCATCAAACGAAAGGTGAAGGCCCCAGGTTTCATTTGGACATCGACATATTTCGATAAATTTATCGATAAATGAGTTATCGGTCAAAATATGATTGCCGAATAACCTAAAAAATTCCCTACTATATGGGTATCAAACGAAAGGTGAAGGCCCCAGGTTTCATTTGGACTTCGATATATTTCGATAAATTTATCGATAACTGAATTATCGGTCAAAATTTGGTTGCCCGAAAACCTTACAATTTCCATACAATATGGGTATCAAACGAAAGAGGAAGACCCCAGGTTTCATTTGGACATCGACATATTTCGATAAATTTATCGATAACTGAGTTATCGGTCAAAATATGATTGCCCAAAAACCTAAAAAATTCCATACAATATGGGTATCAAACGAAAGGTGAAGGCCCCAGGTTTCATTTGGACATCGACATATTTCGATAAATTTATCGATAAATGAGTTATCGGTCAAAATATGATTGCCCAAAAACCTAAAAAATTCCATACAATATGGGTATCAAACGAAAGGTGAAGGTCCCAGGTTTCATTTGGACATCGACATATTTCGATAAATTTATCGATAAATGAGTTATCGGTCAAAATATGATTGCCCAAAAACCTAAAAAATTCCATACAATATGGGTATCAAACAAAAGGTGAAGGCCCCAGGTTTCATTTGGACTTCGATATATTTCGATAAATTTATCGATAACTGAGTTATCGGTCAAAATGTGGTTGCCCGAAAACCTTAAAATTTCCCTACAATATGGGTATCAAACGAAAGGTGAAAGCCCCAGGTTTCATTTGGACATCGACATATTTCGATAAATTTATCGATAAATGAGTTATCGGTCAAAATATGATTGCCCAAAAACCTAAAAAATTCCATACAATATGGGTATCAAACGAAAGGTGAAGGCCCCAGGTTTCATTTGGACTTCGATATATTTCGATAAATTTATCGATAACTGAGTTATCGGTCAAAATGTGGTTGCCCGAAAACTTTAAAATTTCCATACAATATGGGTATCAAACGAAAGGGGAAGACCCCAGGTTTCATTTGGACATCGATATATTTCGATAAATTTATCGATAACTGAGTTATCGGTCAAAATGTGGTTGCCCGAAAACCTTAAAATTTCCCTACAATATGGGTATCAAACGAAAGGTGAAGGCCCCAGGTTTCATTTGGACTTCGATATATTTCGATAAATTTATCGATAACTGAGTTATCGGTCAAAATATGATTGCCCAAAAACCTAAAAACTTCCCTACTATATGGGTATCAAACGAAAGTTGAAGGCCCCAGGTTTCATTTGGACTTCGATATATTTCGATAAATTTATCGATAAATGAGTTATCGGTCAAAATGTGGTTGCCCGAAAACCTTAAAATTTCCCTACAATATGGGTATCAAACGAAAGAGGAAGACCCCAGGTTTCATTTGGACATCGACATATTTCGATAAATTTATCGATAACTGAGTTATCGGTCAAAATATGATTGCCCAAAAACCTAAAAAATTCCATACAATATGGGTATCAAACGAAAGGTGAAGGCCCCAGGTTTCATTTGGACATCGACATATTTCGATAAATTTATCGATAAATGAGTTATCGGTCAAAATATGATTGCCCAAAAACCTAAAAAATTCCATACAATATGGGTATCAAACGAAAGGTGAAGGTCCCAGGTTTCATTTGGACATCGACATATTTCGATAAATTTATCGATAAATGAGTTATCGGTCAAAATATGATTGCCCAAAAACCTAAAAAATTCCATACAATATGGGTATCAAACAAAAGGTGAAGGCCCCAGGTTTCATTTGGACTTCGATATATTTCGATAAATTTATCGATAACTGAGTTATCGGTCAAAATGTGGTTGCCCGAAAACCTTAAAATTTCCCTACAATATGGGTATCAAACGAAAGGTGAAAGCCCCAGGTTTCATTTGGACATCGACATATTTCGATAAATTTATCGATAAATGAGTTATCGGTCAAAATATGATTGCCCAAAAACCTAAAAAATTCCATACAATATGGGTATCAAACGAAAGGTGAAGGCCCCAGGTTTCATTTGGACTTCGATATATTTCGATAAATTTATCGATAACTGAGTTATCGGTCAAAATGTGGTTGCCCGAAAACTTTAAAATTTCCATACAATATGGGTATCAAACGAAAGGGGAAGACCCCAGGTTTCATTTGGACATCGATATATTTCGATAAATTTATCGATAACTGAGTTATCGGTCAAAATGGGGTTGCCCGAAAACCTTAAAATTTCCCTACAATATGGGTATCAAACGAAAGGTGAAGGCCCCAGGTTTCATTTGGACTTCGATATATTTCGATAAATTTATCGATAACTGAGTTATCGGTCAAAATATGATTGCCCAAAAACCTAAAAACTTCCCTACTATATGGGTATCAAACGAAAGTTGAAGGCCCCAGGTTTCATTTGGACTTCGATATATTTCGATAAATTTATCGATAAATGAGTTATCGGTCAAAATGTGGTTGCCCGAAAACCTTAAAATTTCCCTACAATATGGGTATCAAACGAAAGGTGAAGGCCCCAGGTTTCATTTGGACTTCGATATATTTCGATAAATTTATCGATAACTGAGTTATCGGTCAAAATATGGTTGCCCGAAAACCTAAAATTTCCCTACAATATGGGTATCAAACGAAAGGTGAAGGCCCCAGGTTTCATTTGGACATCGACATATTTCGATAAATTTATCGATAACTGAGTTATCGGTCAAAATATGATTGCCCAAAAACCTAAAAAATTCCATACAATATGGGTATCAAACGAAAGGTGAAGGCCCCAGGTTTCATTTGGACATCGACATATTTCGATAAATTTATCGATAAATGAGTTATCGGTCAAAATATGAGTGCCCAAAAACCTAAAAAATTCCATACAATAAGGGTATCAAACAAAAGGTGAAGGCCCCAGATTTCATTTGGACTTCTATATATTTCGATAAATTTATCGATAACTGAGTTATCGGTCAAAATGTTGTTGCCCGAAAACCTTAAAATTTCCCTACAATATGGGTATCAAACGAAAGGTGAAGGCCTCAGGTTTCATTTGGACTTCGATATATTTCGATAAATTTATCGATAACTGAGTTATCGGTCAAAATGTGGTTGCCCGAAAACCTTAAAATTTCGCTACAATATGGGTATCAAACGAAAGGGGAAGGCTCCAGGTTTCATTTGGACTTCGATATATTTCGATAAATTTACCGATAACTGAGTTATCGGTCAAAATATGATTGCCCAAAAACCTAAAAACTTCCCTACTATATGGGTATCAAACGAAAGGGGAAGACCCCAGGTTTCATTTGGACATCGACATATTTCGATAAATTTATCGATAACTGAGTTATCGGTGAAAATGTGGTTGCCCGAAAACCTTAAAATTTCGCTACAATATGGGTATCAAACGAAAGGGGAAGGCTCCAGGTTTCATTTGGACTTCGATTTATTTCGATAAATTTATCGATAACTGAGTTATAGGTCAAAATATGATTGCCGAAAAACCTAAAAACTTCCCTACTATATGGCTATCAAACGAAAGGGGAAGACCCCAGGTTTCATTTGGACATCGACATATTTCGATAAATTTATCAATAACTGAGTTATCGGTCAAAATGTGGTTGCCCGAAAACCTAAAAAAATCCCTACAATATGGGTATCAAACGAAAGGTGAAGGCCCCAGGTTTCATTTGGACATCGACATATTTCGATAAAGTTATCGATAAATGAGTTATCGGTCAAAATATGATTGCCCAAAAACCTAAAAAATTCCCTACTATATGGGTATCAAACGAAAGGTGAAGGCCCGAGGTTTCACTTGGACATCGACATATTTCGATAAATTTATCGATAACTGCGTTATCGGTCAAAATGTGGTTGCCCGAAAATCTTAAAATTTCCCTACAATATGGGTATCAAACGAAATGGGAAGACCCCAGGTTTCATTTGGACATCGACATATTTCGATAAATTTATCGATAACTGAGTTATCGGTCAAAATGTAGTTGCCCGAAAACCTAAAAAAATCCCTACAATATGGGTATCAAACGAAAGGTGAAGGCCCCAGGTTTCATTTGGACATCGACATATTTTGATAAATTTATCGCTAAATAAGTTATCGGTCAAAATATGATTGCCCAAAAACCTAAAAAATTTTATACAATATGGGTATCAAACGAAAGGTGAAGGCCCCAGGTTTCATTTGGACTTCGATATATTTCGATAAATTTATCGATAACTGAGTTATCGGTCAAAATATGGTTGCCCCAAAACCTAAAAACTTTCCTACTATATGGGTATCAAACGAAAGGTGAAGGCCCCAGGTTTCATTTGGACTTCGATATATTTCGATAAATTTATCGATAACTGAGTTATCGGTCAAAATGTGGTTCCCGAAAACCTTAAAATTTCCCTACAATATGGGTATCAAACGAAAGGTGAAGGCCCCAGGTTTCATTTGGACATCGACATATTTCGATAAATTTATCGATAAATGAGTTATCGGTCAAAATATGATTGCCCAAAAACCTAAAAAATTCCATACAATATGGGTATCAAACGAAAGGTGAAGGCCCCAGGTTTCATTTGGACTTCGATATATTTCGATAAATTTATCGATAACTGAGTTATCTGTCAAAATATGATTGCCCAAAAACATAAAAACTTCCCTACTATATGGGTATCAAACGAAAGGTGAAGGCCCCAGGTTTCATTTGGACTTCGATATATTTCGATAAATTTATCGATAACTGAGTTATCGGTCAAAATGTGGTTGCCCGAAAACTTTAAAATTTCCATACAATATGGGTATCAAACGAAAGGGGAAGACCCCAGGTTTCATTTGGACATCGATATATTTCGATAAATTTATCGATAACTGAGTTATCGGTCAAAATGTGGTTGCCCGAAAACCTAAAAACTTTCCTACTATATGGGTATCAAACGAAAGGTGAAGGCCCCAGGTTTCATTTGGACTTCGATATATTTCGATAAATTTATCGATAACTGAGTTATCGGTCAAAATATGGTTGCCCCAAAACCTAAAAACTTTCCTACTATATGGGTATCAAACGAAAGGTGAAGGCCCCAGGTTTCATTTGGACTTCGATATATTTCGATAAATTTATCGATAACTGAGTTATCGGTCAAAATGTGGTTCCCGAAAACCTTAAAATTTCCCTACAATATGGGTATCAAACGAAAGGTGAAGGCCCAGGTTTCATTTGGACATCGACATATTTCGATAAATTTATCGATAAATGAGTTATCGGTCAAAATATGATTGCCCAAAAACCTAAAAAATTCCCTACAATATGGGTATCAAACGAAAGGTGAAGGCCCCAGGTTTCATTTGGACTTCGATATATTTCGATAAATTTATCGATAACTGAGTTATCGGTCAAAATATGGTTGCCCCAAAACCTAAAAACTTTCCTACTATATGGGTATCAAACGAATGGTGAAGGCCCCAGGTTTCATTTGGACTTCGATATATTTCGATAAATTTATCGATAACTGAGTTATCGGTCAAAATGTGGTTGCCCGAAAACTTTAAAATTTCCATACAATATGGGTATCAAACGAAAGGGGAAGACCCCAGGTTTCATTTGGACTTCGATATATTTCGATAAATTTATCGATAACTGAGTTATCGGTCAAAATATGGTTGCCCCAAAACCTAAAAACTTTCCTACTATATGGGTATCAAACGAAAGGTGAAGGCCCCAGGTTTCATTTGGACTTCGATATATTTCGATAAATTTATCGATAACTGAGTTATCGGTCAAAATATGGTTGCCCCAAAACCTAAAAACTTTCCTACTATATGGGTATCAAACGAAAGGTGAAGGCCCCAGGTTTCATTTGGACTTCGATATATTTCGATAAATTTATCGATATCTGAGTTATCGGTCAAAATGTGGTTCCCGAAAACCTTAAAATTTCCCTACAATATGGGTATCAAACGAAAGGGGAAGACCCCAGGTTTCATTTGGACATCGACATATTTCGATAAATTTATCGATAACTGAGTTATCGGTCAAAATGTAGTTGCCCGAAAACCTAAAAAAATCCCTACAATATGGATATCAAACGAAAGGTGAAGGCCCCAGGTTTCATTTGGACATCGACATATTTTGATAAATTTATCGATAAATAAGTTATCGGTCAAAATATGATTGCCCAAAAACCTAAAAAATTCCATACAATATGGGTATCAAACGAAAGGTGAAGGCCCCAGGTTTCATTTGGACTTCGATATATTTCGATAAATTTATCGATAACTGAGTTATCTGTCAAAATATGATTGCCCAAAAACATAAAAACTTCCCTACTATATGGGTATCAAACGAAAGTTGAAGGCCCCAGGTTTCATTTGGACTTCGATATATTTCGATAAATTTATCGACAAATGAGTTATCGGTCAAAATGTGGTTGCCCGAAAACCTTAAAATTTCCCTACAATATGGGTATCAAACGAAAGGTGAAGGCCCAGGTTTCATTTGGACATCGACATATTTCGATAAATTTATCGATAAATGAGTTATCGGTCAAAATATGATTGCCCAAAAACCTAAAAAATTCCCTACTATATGGGTATCAAACGAAAGGTGAAGGCCCCAGGTTTCATTTGGACTTCGATATATTTCGATAAATTTATCGATAACTGAGTTATCGGTCAAAATGTGGTTGCCCGAAAACTTTAAAATTTCCATACAATATGGGTATCAAACGAAAGGGGAAGACCCCAGGTTTCATTTGGACATCGATATATTTCGATAAATTTATCGATAACTGAGTTATCGGTCAAAATGTGGTTGCCCGAAAACCTTAAAATTTCCCTACAATATGGGTATCAAACGAAAGGGAAAGACCCCAAGTTTCATTTGGACATCGATATATTTCGATAAATTTATCGATAACTGAGTTATCGGTCAAAATGTGGTTGCCCGAAAACTTTAAAAATTCCATACAATATGGGCATCAAACGAAAGGTGAAGGCCCCAGGTTTCATTTGGACATCGACATATTTCGATAAATTTATCGATAAATGAGTTATCGGTCAAAATATGATTGCCGAATAACCTAAAAAATTCCCTACAATATGGGTATCAAACGAAAGGTGAAGGCCCCAGGTTTCATTTGGACTTCGATATATTTCGATAAATTTATCGATAACTGAATTATCGGTCAAAATTTGGTTGCCCGAAAACCTTACAATTTCCATACAATATGGGTATCAAACGAAAGAGGAAGACCCCAGGTTTCATTTGGACATCAACATATTTCGATAAATTTATCGATAACTGAGTTATCGGTCAAAATATGATTGCCCAAAAACCTAAAAAATTCCATACAATATGGGTATCAAACGAAAGGTGAAGGCCCCAGGTTTCATTTGGACATCGACATATTTCGATAAATTTATCGATAAATGAGTTATCGGTCAAAATATGATTGCCCAAAAACCTAAAAAATTCCATACAATATGGGTATCAAACGAAAGGTGAAGGTCCCAGGTTTCATTTGGACATCGACATATTTCGATAAATTTATCGATAAATGAGTTATCGGTCAAAATATGATTGCCCAAAAACCTAAAAAATTCCATACAATATGGGTATCAAACAAAAGGTGAAGGCCCCAGGTTTCATTTGGACTTCGATATATTTCGATAAATTTATCGATAACTGAGTTATCGGTCAAAATGTGGTTGCCCGAAAACCTTAAAATTTCCCTACAATATGGGTATCAAACGAAAGGTGAAAGCCCCAGGTTTCATTTGGACATCGACATATTTCGATAAATTTATCGATAAATGAGTTATCGGTCAAAATATGATTGCCCAAAAACCTAAAAAATTCCATACAATATGGGTATCAAACGAAAGGTGAAGGCCCCAGGTTTCATTTGGACTTCGATATATTTCGATAAATTTATCGATAACTGAGTTATCGGTCAAAATGTGGTTGCCCGAAAACTTTAAAATTTCCATACAATATGGGTATCAAACGAAAGGGGAAGACCCCAGGTTTCATTTGGACATCGATATATTTCGATAAATTTATCGATAACTGAGTTATCGGTCAAAATGTGGTTGCCCGAAAACCTTAAAATTTCCCTACAATATGGGTATCAAACGAAAGGTGAAGGCCCCAGGTTTCATTTGGACTTCGATATATTTCGATAAATTTATCGATAACTGAGTTATCGGTCAAAATATGATTGCCCAAAAACCTAAAAACTTCCCTACTATATGGGTATCAAACGAAAGTTGAAGGCCCCAGGTTTCATTTGGACTTCGATATATTTCGATAAATTTATCGATAAATGAGTTATCGGTCAAAATGTGGTTGCCCGAAAACCTTAAAATTTCCCTACAATATGGGTATCAAACGAAAGGTGAAGGCCCCAGGTTTCATTTGGACTTCGATATATTTCGATAAATTTATCGATAACTGAGTTATCGGTCAAAATATGGTTGCCCGAAAACCTAAAATTTCCCTATAATATGGGTATCAAACGAAAGGTGAAGGCCCCAGGTTTCATTTGGACATCGACATATTTCGATAAATTTATCGATAACTGAGTTATCGGTCAAAATATGATTGCCCAAAAACCTAAAAAATTCCATACAATATGGGTATCAAACGAAAGGTGAAGGCCCCAGGTTTCATTTGGACATCGACATATTTCGATAAATTTATCGATAAATGAGTTATCGGTCAAAATATGAGTGCCCAAAAACCTAAAAAATTCCATACAATATGGGTATCAAACAAAAGGTGAAGGCCCCAGATTTCATTTGGACTTCTATATATTTCGATAAATTTATCGATAACTGAGTTATCGGTCAAAATGTTGTTGCCCGAAAACCTTAAAATTTCCCTACAATATGGGTATCAAACGAAAGGTGAAGGCCCCAGGTTTCATTTGGACTTCGATATATTTCGATAAATTTATCGATAACTGAGTTATCGGTCAAAATGTGGTTGCCCGAAAACCTTAAAATTTCGCTACAATATGGGTATCAAACGAAAGGGGAAGGCTCCAGGTTTCATTTGGACTTCGATATATTTCGATAAATTTACCGATAACTGAGTTATCGGTCAAAATATGATTGCCCAAAAACCTAAAAACTTCCCTACTATATGGGTATCAAACGAAAGGGGAAGACCCCAGGTTTCATTTGGACATCGACATATTTCGATAAATTTATCGATAACTGAGTTATCGGTGAAAATGTGGTTGCCCGAAAACCTTAAAATTTCGCTACAATATGGGTATCAAACGAAAGGGGAAGGCTCCAGGTTTCATTTGGACTTCGATTTATTTCGATAAATTTATCGATAACTGAGTTATAGGTCAAAATATGATTGCCGAAAAACCTAAAAACTTCCCTACTATATGGCTATCAAACGAAAGGGGAAGACCCCAGGTTTCATTTGGACATCGACATATTTCGATAAATTTATCAATAACTGAGTTATCGGTCAAAATGTGGTTGCCCGAAAACCTAAAAAAATCCCTACAATATGGGTATCAAACGAAAGGTGAAGGCCCCAGGTTTCATTTGGACATCGACATATTTCGATAAAGTTATCGATAAATGAGTTATCGGTCAAAATATGATTGCCCAAAAACCTAAAAAATTCCCTACTATATGGGTATCAAACGAAAGGTGAAGGCCCGAGGTTTCACTTGGACATCGACATATTTCGATAAATTTATCGATAACTGCGTTATCGGTCAAAATGTGGTTGCCCGAAAACCTTAAAATTTCCCTACAATATGGGTATCAAACGAAATGGGAAGACCCCAGGTTTCATTTGGACATCGACATATTTCGATAAATTTATCGATAACTGAGTTATCGGTCAAAATGTAGTTGCCCGAAAACCTAAAAAAATCCCTACAATATGGGTATCAAACGAAAGGTGAAGGCCCCAGGTTTCATTTGGACATCGACATATTTTGATAAATTTATCGATAAATAAGTTATCGGTCAAAATATGATTGCCCAAAAACCTAAAAAATTTTATACAATATGGGTATCAAACGAAAGGTGAAGGCCCCAGGTTTCATTTGGACTTCGATATATTTCGATAAATTTATCGATAACTGAGTTATCGGTCAAAATATGGTTGCCCCAAAACCTAAAAACTTTCCTACTATATGGGTATCAAACGAAAGGTGAAGGCCCCAGGTTTCATTTGGACTTCGATATATTTCGATAAATTTATCGATAACTGAGTTATCGGTCAAAATGTGGTTCCCGAAAACCTTAAAATTTCCCTACAATATGGGTATCAAACGAAAGGTGAAGGCCCCAGGTTTCATTTGGACATCGACATATTTCGATAAATTTATCGATAAATGAGTTATCGGTCAAAATATGATTGCCCAAAAACCTAAAAAATTCCATACAATATGGGTATCAAACGAAAGGTGAAGGCCCCAGGTTTCATTTGGACTTCGATATATTTCGATAAATTTATCGATAACTGAGTTATCGGTCAAAATGTGGTTGCCCGAAAACCTTAAAATTTCCATACAATATGGGTATCAAACGAAAGGGAAAGACCCCAGGTTTCATTTGGACATCGATATATTTCGATAAATTTATCGATAACTGAGTTATCGGTCAAAATATGGTTGCCCGAAAACCTTAAAATTTCCCTACAATATGGGTATCAAACGAAAGGTGAAGGCCCCAGGTTTCATTTGGACATCGACATATTTCGATAAATTTATCGATAAATGAGTTATCGGTCAAAATATGATTGCCCAAAAACCTGAAAAATTCCATACAATATGGGTATCAAACGAAAGGTGAAGGCCCCAGGTTTCATTTGGACTTCGATATATTTCGATAAATTTATCGATAACTGAGTTATCGGTCAAAATATGGTTGCGCCAAAACCTATATCTTTCCTACTATATGGGTATCAAACGAAAGGTGAAGGCCCCAGGTTTCATTTGGACTTCGATATATTTCGATAAATTTATCGATAACTGAGTTATCGGTGAAAATGTGGTTGCCCGAAAACCTCAAATTTCCCTACAATATGGGTATGAAACGAAAGGTGAAGGCCCCAGGCTTCACTTGTACATCGACATATTTCGATAAATTTATCGATAAATGCGTTATCGGTCAAAATATGATTGCCCAAAAACCTAAAAAATTCCATACAATATGGGTATCAAACGAAAGGTGAAGGCCCCAGGTTTCATTTGGACTTCGATATATTTCGATAAATTTATCGATAACTGAGTTATCGGTCAAAATATGATTGCCCAAAAACCTTAAAATTTCCCTACAATATGGGTATCAAACGAAAGGTGAAGGCCCCAGGTTTCATTTGGACATCGACATATTTCGATAAATTTATCGATAAATGAGTTATCGGTAAAAATATGATTGCCCAAAAACCTAAAAAAATTCCCTACTATATGGGTATCAAACGAAAGGTGAAGGCCCCAGGTTTCATTTGGACTTCGATATATTTCGTTAAATTTATCGATAACTGAGGTATCGGTCAAAATGTGGTTGCCCGAAAAACTAAAATTTCCCTACAATATGGGTATCAAACGAAAGGTGAAGGCCCCAGGCTTCACTTGTACATCGACATAATTCGATAAATTTATCGATAACTGAGTTATCGGTCAAAATGTAGTTGCCCGAAAACCTTAAAATTTCCATACAATATGGGTATCAAACGAAAGAGGAAGACCCCAGGTTTCATTTGGACATCGACATATTTCGATAAATTTATCGATAACTGAGTTATCGGTCAAAATATGATTGCCCAAACACCTAAAAAATTCCATACAATATGGGTATCAAACGAAAGGTGAAGGCCCCAGGTTTCATTTGGACATCGACATATTTCGATAAATTTATCGATAAATGAGTTATCGGTCAAAATATGATTGCCCAAAAACCTAAAAAATTCCATACAATATGCGTATCAAACGAAAGGTGAAGGCCCCAGGTTTCATTTGGACTTCGATATATTTCGATAAATTTATCGATAACTGAGTTATCGGTCAAAATATGATTGCCCAAAAACCTAAAAACTTCCCTACTATATGGGTATCAAACGAAAGGTGAAGGCCCCAGGTTTCATTTGGACTTCGATATCTTTCGATAAATTTATCGATAAATGAGTTATCGGTCAAAATGTGGTTGCCCGAAAACCTTAAAATTTCCCTACAATATGGGTATCAAACGAAAGGTGAAGACCCCAGGTTTCATTTGGACATCGACATATTTCGATAAATTTATCGATAAATGAGTTATCGGTAAAAATATGATTGCCCAAAAACCTAAAAAAATTCCCTACTATATGGGTATCAAACGAAAGGTGAAGGCCCCAGGTTTCATTTGGACTTCGATATATTTCGTTAAATTTATCGATAACTGAGTTATCGGTCAAAATGTGGTTGCCCGAAAACCTAAAATTTCCCTACAATATGGGTATCAAACGAAAGGTGAAGGCCCCAGGCTTCACTTGTACATCGACATAATTCGATAAATTTATCGATAACTGAGTTATCGGTCAAAATGTGGTTGCCCGAAAACCTTAAAATTTCCATACAATATGGGTATCAAACGAAAGAGGAAGACCCCAGGTTTCATTTGGACATCGACATATTTCGATAAATTTATCGATAACTGAGTTATCGGTCAAAATATGATTGCCCAAACACCTAAAAAATTCCATACAATATGGGTATCAAACGAAAGGTGAAGGCCCCAGGTTTCATTTGGACATCGACATATTTCGATAAATTTATCGATAAATGAGTTATCGGTCAAAATATGATTGCCCAAAAACCTAAAAAATTCCATACAATATGGGTATCAAACAAAAGGTGAAGGCCCCAGGTTGTTCCTGGTTATAATGGTAACGTAGAGAATTAGACTTTAACGTAGAGAGTGTTCGCACAAGACTGGCGTTCTGGTCGCACAGAACCTTTATTTATAACAAATATCTTACACTACTTACATACCTAATTACATACTAACTATGACATAGCAAGCATCTAATGCATCCTTTGTTTCACTATCTGCTTCCAGCAGATGGTGTGATGCCTAAGTAAATAGTTTGACTATCACATGTGTATGTATGTTTGTTTCAGACAGAACAAACATTCTTAATGGCTATGTCTTATCACCTTAAGTACAATAAGACAATAGCCATTGTTTTTGTCTTATCCGATAATACATACATACATACGCATGCGTAGTCGCGTCTTAACTACAACCTATCTCATAACACAATATGCGCGTGCATAATCTCGTGTTATTTACTACATACATATGTATTTACTTAGGTCTATATATTGATAACTGCATTGTAGAACTAATTGCCAAGTTATCAATAATAGACATAAACATTTTGCCCACGTTGAAAGTACTTATGTACTTTATGCTTGTATATGTACATATGTATTTATATCTAAGCTACATACATTTTATTTAGTTCCGAAAGGCAATGGCCGCAGGAATAAATTGTGTTGACATTCCACCTAGCTTCTTGGCGACTGTTATTATGCAGATTATGATTGCAGCTATTACGATCCAAGTAGATATGTTGGAGAAGTAATGTACCGTATGATGTAATTCGAGATCATCGGCGAAGCGGAACTTACTGGGTGGCCTAAGTGTATTCGGGATGGCGTAATTTTGTATTTCTCCCTTTAAGTTAATATGCTTTATTGGAGGCAATTGGGTACTTATGTTGAGAGGCGGCATATTGTATTCTATTTCTGTAGTCGTTGCTGAATGTGCCCATAAGTTAACGGTTTCAGTTGACAGGTGACAACCTGGTTTCAAATATATTATCCCTTGGTCCTTCAAGATATAGTGCATGTTATGGCCTTCGCACTGTACATTTGCTGTAGTATCTTCGGGTATAGAGAACAGCCAGCTGTTTGTTGTTGGTATGATCATCCAATATTCTTTCCTTGGCATTATGTCCACCTTGCATGTCATCGGTACCTTTGTGCTATTGAGGAACAATGCTATTTCGCAAGATGAGTCTTTTCGAACGTTTAATAATGGATGCTCTTGGTGGCAAACTGTCATCCCTTTTAACTTCATACAATGCGCCAGACTTGCTTCTGTTAAGCCAACATAAACCGATTTCTCTTCATTGAGCACTAAGAACTCGTACCTAGAGTTAAGTCGTACGAAGTGATTGTCATGGAGAATTGGATATGTATATAAGCGCCATGTATATAAGGGGACTTTCTGTATAAGGGGGATCTGGATCTTCACTAGACCGAATTCGTTCCTAATTCCAGCAGTAATTACGGCTATCTTGGCCAACTCAAGGGGATCTACATCCGGCAACGCCAAGTCTTGCTTTAAATTTTGATTTATGATTTCAATTTGTGCCATAAATTTTCTGTACGGCAATATCCGTCGCATGAAACTGCCCTTGATATTCCAGATTATGTCCATTATGTCTGCCTGAAGTTGTTCAAACGACCCAAAAGCAATATTGATGCTTTCAGCTGTGCTTGTGAAGGTTTCGACCTCTAACTGCCCATTCAGAGTATTCTTTATTTTATACACTGACTCATTTATCACCTTGAAGTTCTGCGCAATTATGACTCTTTGTTTCTTCATAACTTCATTGGTGACATCTTCAATTGAGGACTGATTATTTAGTAGTTCTAATAAGTATTGTTCATTTTGGAAACTCTTATGTATTTTCTCGACTAGAATTTTAGAGTGTTCTTCGTCCATGAGCCCAAATAAGGCGTGATATATGCTACCAACGAACGGGAGAGCCGATCGCACCTTTCTATTCTTACTTCCTAACCTCAATGCTTCATCGTTCTCGTTTATAATTGTCAGCCGATTTTTAATTTGCTCGAGGAGTCCCTTTGTACTTTCTTCCCCCGTATATCCCAGGCTGGTGATGCTTGATTTTAATTTTTCAAGCAATGCGGGGGCCTTCTGAAGCATTTCTTTCTGGTGATGGTATTCAGTCATATTGATGTGCACTACGATGTCCCAAGTTGTGCGTGTGAATCCCATCCTGCCTGCCTTTCCGACGACTACTCCTGACTTGTCTCTAAACTTACTTATAGCTAGCTGACAGCTGTTCGTGGGCAATGTTAACAAGAATGTTAAAATAGTTAAAATAACATTCTTGTTTTTAATTTTATTTCTTGGTTTAAAAGTTTTTGAGGTTTCTTCATTACCTTTAGTTTCAACCTCTTCTCTATCGTTTTGTTCGGCAGGAAAGGGACAAACATTAGCAATTGACCTTTTGGTAATGCCAGTGCTTGTCCTTACGTCTACCATTCTACACTTCCCATCCTTGCCAATGATGAGGTTTTCTACCCTTCCTCTTCTCCAAGTGAGAGTAGCGAGATTTTCTTCTTTTAGTAAGACTAGGCTTCCTTTATGAAGGTTATCTTGTGGTTTTTGCCACTTAACCCTTTTTTGGAGCTCACTTAAGTATTCTAAACTCCATCGCTTCCAAAACTCCTTCGAATTATTTTCCACTGTTTTCCAGTGATCCCGCACCCCGTGACAACACTGGTTATCACTGCTGTCTACTATAGTGGTTAATGGTTCTCCTATTAGGAAATGACTTGGAGTTAAAACTTGGAAGTCATTTGGGTCATCCGATAGAGGGGTAAGAGGCCTTGAATTTAGTATAGCCTCAATTTGGGTCATAAGGGTACACATCTCTTCAAAGGTTAGTGTACCTTCAACAACTCTATGAAAATGTTTTTTAATGGATTTTACTGCAGCTTCCCATAATCCTCCTACGTGTGGCGATCTGGCAGGTATATTTAACCAACGAATGCTGCGGATAGCGCAAAAGGACGATAGCTCGTTGTTTAAATCTTCCCTTTGAAATAGGTGATAAACTTCATTTAATCCATTTGAGGCACCAATAAAGTTTGATCCATTATCCGAAAAGATTTTGGCTGGGCAACCACGTCTACCTACAAACCTTTTTAAGGCTCCTATAATAGAGCGAGATCCCAGAGCCTAAAAGCGTCACTTATTTTATAATGGATGAAACCAATACCGATCGATAGTCCTCCCCGAATCTAGAAAGAATGTGAAAATTTTAAAGCTGTACCTATGACAAGGGCCTAGGAATCGGGGGTCAAAGTCGCCAAAAAATGACCCTAACTTCACTTATTTTATAATGGATGATTTTCACATATTTGACGTAGATTACCACCCCGCGTCAGTATCAAGTGTTGTTAGACCCGTACCATTGACAAGGCTCCAGCCAGACACCCCCAGTTCGCGGATTTTCCTATGGAAATTTATTCTGTTTTACTAATTTCACGCATTTGGGCCACTTTGGCTGCTTTTAACTACCCAATATTTTCCCATTTTTTGTAGAACACTACCCTCAAGTAGTATCAGGAATTTTTAGACTTCGTCCCATGGAAAAAACTTCAGCCAGACACCTCAAAACTCGGGAAATTTCACTAATTTTTACTGCGCTTTCACATGTTTAAGCGGATTTGACCAACTTTGGCCTCTTTTAAATAACAGATCTTTACACATGTATCGTAAAATGCTACCCTTAAGTAGAATCAAGAATTTCTAGACATCATCCCATGGAAAAAACTTCAGCCAGACACCTGAAAGTTCGAGAACTTTTATTTTCCTATTAATTTGCTTTCTCTTGTTTGTCCCACTTTTACTAATTTTAAATGATAGATCTTTTCACATGTGTCGTAGGACACTACCCTTAAGTAGTTTCAGTAATTTTTAGACCTCGTCCCATGGCAAAAACTTCAGCCAGACACCTCAAAACTCGGGAAATTTCACTAATTTTTACTGCGCTTTCACATTTTTAAGTGGATTTGACAAACTTTGACTACTTTTAAATAGCAGATCTTCACACGTGTGTCGTAAAATGCTATCCTTAAGTAGAGTCAAGCATTTCCAGACATCATCCCATGGCAAAAACTTCAGCCAGACACCTAAAAGTTCGGGAACTTTTATTTTCCTATTAATTTGCTTTCTCTTGTTTGTCCCACTTTTACAACTTCTAAACGACGGATCTTTTCAGATGTTTCGTAGGACACTACCCTTAAGTAGTTTCAGTCATTTCTATACTTCGCCCCATGGCAAAAACTTCAGCCAGACACCTCAAAGCTCGGGATTTTCACTAATTTTTACAGAGATTTCACTTGTTTCAGCAGGTTTCTCCAACTTTGTCCACGTTTAAACGGCGGATCTTTACACACGTGTCGTATAACACTACCCTTAAACAGTATCAGGCATTTCCGGACTTCATTCCATGAAAAAAACTTAAGCCAAACAACCCAAAGCACGGGGACTTTTCATCATTTTTAATGTGCTTTCACATGGTCAAATGGGTTTACTCAACTTTGGCTGCTTTTAAATGGCGGATCGTTACAAATGTATCGTATAACACTACTATTAACTAATATTAGGCATTTTTAGACTTCGCCCCATGACAAAAACTTCAGCCAGACACCTCAAAGCTGAGGAAATTTCATAATTCTTGCTGCGAATTCACATGTTTAACTGCGTTGCTCTAACTTTGGCTGCTTTTAAAGGGCAGATAATTTCACATGTGTCATAGAAGACCACCCTTAAGTGGTATCACGTACTTTTTGACTTCGCCCCATGTCAAAAACTTCAGCCAGACACTGAGGAATTTTTATAATTCTTACTGCACTTTCACATGTTTAAGCGAGTTTGTCCAACTTTGGCTGTTTTTGAAAGGCAGATCTTTGCACATGTGTCGTGGAACACTATCTCCAAGTAGTATCAGGCATTTTTATACTTCATCCCATGGAAAAACCCTCAGCCAGACACCTCAAGCCTTAGGAATTTTCATAGTTCTTACTGCTTTTTCACATGTTTAATCGGGTTGGTCCAACTTCGGCTGCTCTTAGAGAGCGGATCTTTTCACATGTGTCATAGAAGGCCACCCTTAAGTGGTATCAGTTACTTTTAGATTTCGCCTCATGTCAAACACTTCAGCCAGACACCTCAAAACTGAGGAATTTTTATAATTCTTACTGCACTTTCACATGTTTAACCGAGTTTGTCCAACTTTGGCTATTTTTGAAAGGCAGATCTTTACACATGTGTCGTGGAACACTATCTCCAAGTAGTATCACGTATTTTTAGACTTCATCCCATGGAAAAAACTGCAGCCAGACACCTCAAGGCTGAGGAATTTTCATAGTTCTTACTGCTTGTTCACATGTTTAATCGGGTTGGTCCAACTTCGGTTGCTTTTAAAGAGCAGATCTTTTCACATGTGTCATAGAAGACCCCCTTAAAGAAGGATCGGCTATTTTTATACTTCGCCCCATGTCAAAAACTACAGCCAGACACCTCAAAACTGAGAAATTTTTATAATTCTTACTGCGATTTCACAGGTTTAAGCGAGTTGGTCCAACTTTTGCTGTTCGTAAAGGGCATATCTTCACACATGTGTCATAGAAGACCACCTTAAAGAAGTATCGGGTATTTTTATACTTCGCCCCATGTCAAAAACTACAGTCAGACACCTCAAAACTGAGGAATTTTCATAATTCTTACTGCGATTTCACAGGTTTAAGCGAGTTGGTCCAACTTTTGCTGTTCGTAAAGGGCACATCTTCACACATGTGTCATAGAAGACCACCTTAAAGAAGTATCGGGTATTTTTTATACTTTGCCCCATGTCAAAAATTTCAGCCAGACACCTCAAAACTGAGGAATTTTCATAATTCTTACTGCGATTTCAAAGGTTTAAGCGAGTTCGTCCAACTTCGGCTGCTTTTAAAGAGCAGATCTTTTCACATGTGTCATAGAAGACCCCCTTAAAGAAGGATCGGCTATTTTTATACTTCGCCCCATGTCAAAAACTACAGCCAGACACCTCAAAACTGAGAAATTTTTATAATTCTTACTGCGTTTTCACATGTTTGAGATGGTTCGTCTACCTCTGGCTGCTTTTAAAGGGCAGATATTTTCAATGTGTCATAGAGGACCACCCTTACGTGGTACCAGGTACTTTTAGACTTCGCCTTATGACAAATACTTTAACCAGACACCTTAAATCTGGGTAGTTTTCATAATTCTTACTGTGCTTTCGATTGTTGAAGCAGGTTTGTCCAACTTTGACTATTTTTAAAAGGCGAATATTTACACATGTGTCGTAGGACGCAAATCTTAAGTGGTATCAGGCATTTTTGGAGATCTTCCCATGACAAAAACTACATCCAAACACCTCAGAGCTCGTGTTTTTTTTCGCAATTGATCTCTCCATAGGACATGATCAAGCAAATTAGAACAGTTCAGCCCATACAAAGTGTTCAGATGTGGAATTTGTTGCATTTCAGACAATGTCACTCTTATGTCGCTACCTTGCAGCGAAAGCAACTAGTTGAAAACTACTTTACAACTAGTTGGTGCACCGAGCTTATATGGAACAAAGACAGAACACTGACTAGTTGGGCCCGGTGTTCTGTCTTTTTATAAGCAACTGGTATTTTTTACGTGTTGATGTCCTACAAGATGTCAATTTCAGAAATACCAGTTTCATGCTAGTTGTAAGATACCAGTTCCATACTAGTTCATCCTGGACTAGTATAATTTCCATAAAATGAACTAGTCCAAAAAGGACCAGTATGGAATATACTAGTCAAAAAGGCTTTTAACCTGGACTAGTATGATTTCAACCAGAATTTTCCTGGCTTACCCTTTATTTTATCATTTGACTTTATTTTCATGTTTATTCTTAAGAAAGCAGCGGCTATTTGTATTTACCCAATCACGAAAAAGCATCTATGAATTATAAAAGAAAACGAAACGAATGAATTTTGTTTTTTTCAACTGGTATAATTTCATCCAGAAAAATCTAGTTGTATACTAGTATGGAATGGATATTTCCTGACTAGTATGGGTTCAGCCGAAAAATTCTATTTGTATACTGGTATGAAATGGATATTTCCTGACTAGTATGAGTTCTGCCAGAAAATTATAGTTGTATACTAGTATTTTTCTGATTAGTTTGAGGTTTCGCTGCAGGGAACTCGCTTAAACCTGTGAAATCGCAGTAAGAATTATGAAAATTCCTCAGTTTTGAGGTGTCTGGCTGTAGTTTTTGACATGGGGCGAAGTATAAAAATACCCGATGCTTCTTTAAGGTGGTCTTCTATGACACATGTGTGTAGATATGCCCTTTACGGACAGCAAAAGTTGGACCAACTCGCTTAAACCTGTGAAATCGCAGTAAGAATTATGAAAATTCCTCAGTTTTGAGGTGTCTGACTGTAGTTTTTGACATGGGGCGAAGTATAAAAATACCCGATACTTCTTTAAGGTGGTCTTCTATGACACATGTGTGAAGATATGCCCTTTACGAACAGCAAAAGTTGGACCAACTCGCTTAAACCTGTGAAATCGCAGTAATAATTTTGAAAATTCCTCAGTTTTGAGGTGTCTGACTGTAGTTTTTGACATGAGGCGAAGTATAATAATAGCCGATCCTTCTTTAAGGGGGTCTTCTATGACACATGTGAAAAGATCTGCTCTTTAAAAGCAGCCGAAGTTGGACGAACTCGCTTAAACCTTTGAAATCGCAGTAAGAATTATGAAAATTCCTCAGTTTTGAGGTGTCTGGCTGAAATTTTTGACATGGGGAAAAGTATAAAAAATACCCGATACTTCTTTAAGGTGGTCTTCTATGACACATGTGTGAAGATATGCCCTTTACGAACAGCAAAAGTTGGACCAACTCGCTTAAACCTGTGAAATCGCAGTAAGAATTATGAAAATTCCTCAGTTTTGAGGTGTCTGACTGTAGTTTTTGACACGGGGCGAAGTATAAAAATACCCGATACTTCTTTAAGGGGGTCTTCTATGACACATGTGAAAAGATCTGCTCTTTAAAAGCAACCGAAGTTGGACCAACCCGATTAAACATGTGAACAAGCAGTAAGAACTATGAAAATTCCTCAGCCTTGAGGTGTCTGGCTGCAGTTTTTTCCATGGGATGAAGTCTAAAAATACGTGATACTACTTGGAGATAGTGTTCCACGACACATGTGTAAAGATCTGCCTTTCAAAAATAGCCAAAGTTGGACAAACTCGGTTAAACATGTGAAAGTGCAGTAAGAATTATAAAAATTCCTCAGTTTTGAGGTGTCTGGCTGAAGTGTTTGACATGAGGCGAAATCTAAAAGTAACTGATACCACTTAAGGGTGGCCTTCTATGACACATGTGAAAAGATCCGCTCTCTAAGAGCAGCCGAAGTTGGACCAACCCGATTAAACATGTGAAAAAGCAGTAAGAACTATGAAAATTCCTAAGGCTTGAGGTGTCTGGCTGAGGGTTTTTCCATGGGATGAAGTATAAAAATGCCTGATACTACTTGGAGATAGTGTTCCACGACACATGTGCAAAGATCTGCCTTTCAAAAACAGCCAAAGTTGGACAAACTCGCTTAAACATGTGAAAGTGCAGTAAGAATTATAAAAATTCCTCAGTTTTGAGGTGTTTGGCTGAAGTTTTTGACATGGGGCGAAGTCAAAAAGTACGTGATACCACTTAAGGGTGGTCTTCTATGACACATGTGAAATTATCTGCCCTTTAAAAGCAGCCAAAGTTAGAGCAACGCAGTTAAACATGTGAATTCGCAGCAAGAATTATGAAATTTCCTCAGCTTTGAGGTGTCTGGCTGAAGTTTTTGTCATGGGGCGAAGTCTAAAAATGCCTAATATTAGTTAATAGTAGTGTTATACGATACATTTGTAACGATCCGCCATTTAAAAGCAGCCAAAGTTGAGTAAACCCATTTGACCATGTGAAAGCACATTAAAAATGATGAAAAGTCCCCGTGCTTTGGGTTGTTTGGCTTAAGTTTTTTTCATGGAATGAAGTCCGGAAATGCCTGATGCTGTTTAAGGGTAGTGTTATACGACACGTGTGTAAAGATCCGCCGTTTAAACGTGGACAAAGTTGGAGAAACCTGCTGAAACAAGTGAAATCTCTGTAAAAATTAGTGAAAATCCCGAGCTTTGAGGTGTCTGGCTGAAGTTTTTGCCATGGGGCGAAGTATAGAAATGACTGAAATTACTTAAGGGTAGTGTCCTACAAAACATCTGAAAAGATCCGTCGTTTAGAAGTTGTAAAAGTGGGACAAACAAGAGAAAGCAAATTAATAGGAAAATAAAAGTTCCCGAACTTTTAGGTGTCTGGCTGAAGTTTTTGCCATGGGATGATGTCTGGAAATGCTTGATTCTACTTAAGGATAGCATTTTACGACACATGTGTGAAGATCTGCTATTTAAAAGTAGTCAAAGTTTGTCAAATCCACTTAAAAATGTGAAAGCGCAGTAAAAATTAGTGAAATTTCCCGAGTTTTGAGGTGTCTGGCTGAAGTTTTTGCCATGGGACGAGGTCTAAAAATTACTGAAACTACTTAAGGGTAGTGTCCTACGACACATGTGAAAAGATCTATCATTTAAAATTAGTAAAAGTGGGACAAACAAGAGAAAGCAAATTAATAGGAAAATAAAAGTTCTCGAACTTTCAGGTGTCTGGCTGAAGTTTTTTCCATGGGATGATGTCTAGAAATTCTTGATTCTACTTAAGGGTAGCATTTTACGATACATGTGTAAAGATCTGTTATTTAAAAGAGGCCAAAGTTGGTCAAATCCGCTTAAACATGTGAAAGCGCAGTAAAAATTAGTGAAATTTCCCGAGTTTTGAGGTGTCTGGCTGAAGTTTTTTCCATGGGACGAGGTCTAAAAATTCCTGATACTACTTGAGGGTAGTGTTCTACAAAAAATGGGAAAATATTGGGTAGTTAAAAGCAGCCAAAGTGGCCCAAATGCGTGAAATTAGTAAAACAGAATAAATTTCCATAGGAAAATCCGCGAACTGGGGGTGTCTGGCTGGAGCCTTGTCACTGGTACGGGTCTAACAACACTTGATACTGACGCGGGGTGGTAATCTACGTCAAATATGTGAAAATCATCCATTATAAAATAAGTGAAGTTAGGGTCATTTTTTGGCGACTTTGACCCCCGATTCCTAGGCCCTTGTCATAGGTACAGCTTTAAAATTTTCACATTCTTTCTAGATTCGGGGAGGACTATCGATCGGTATTGGTTTCATCCATTATAAAATAAGTGACGAAACAACTTCGATGTGAACTGCTTTTGTACTGAAGCATACAAATACACATACATAAGCTTTGTCAATTCGCTTGCCTCTTATTTTGTGGTGTATTTGTATTGGACCCAGGAAATCAATTCCAGTATTAAGAAAGGGCCGAGTGCATCTGACTCTGTCCGCTGGCAAGTTGCCCATAATTTGAAATAGGGGGTGTGGATTTGCCTTAAAACACCTATAGCATTGGTTTACAACCTTTTTCACTAGTTGCCTACCTCGTAATGGCCAAAATTGTTGCCTTACTATTGCAAGGAGTCCTTGAGGTCCAATATGAAGGTGTTTTTTATGAATTCCTTCTACTAATAATTTCACTAAGGCATCTTCATAAGGTAGTAGCACCGGGTGTTTAGCTTCTTCTGCGATCTCACTTTCTGCCAAGCGTCCTCCAACTCTGATTATGCCAGTTGCGTCTATGAATGGTGAAAGAGTACTGAGTTTGGACCTTTTTTCCACGATTTTATTACCTGAAAGGAGACTTAATTCTTTATTAAAGTATTTATTTTGCAAGTTTTTTATAATAATAATCATTGCTTCTTTTCTATATTCTACATGAGTTTTTAATTCAATATCTTTATTCAAAACCTTTAAAAATATGTATTTAAAATGTATGCACCTAGCCACCACATTGATCAGATAATCAAAATTATTTTTATGGTTTATTTTCTCAATGAATGAATATTTCTGGGCGATAACCCCTGTTATAATAGACGCTTTTTTTATATCAGGAAGAGTTTTAAATGGTTTTATTGGCATTAATTTCATATCCATTGTCGTTTGCAATAAGTGCTTTGGGCCATTAAACCAAAATTGGTTGTCAATTATGTCCTTTGGGTAAACCCCTCTTGAAATTAAATCTGCAGGATTTTCTTTTGTGTCCACGTGTTTCCAATCCTTAATGGATGTGTTAACTTGAATATAATTTACCCTATTGGACACAAAGATTTGCAATTTTGCCGGGTCTAAATGTAACCAGCTAAGAACAATAGATGAATCAGTATAATAATTTTGAGTGCAATTTATGTTAAGTGCGCACGATGCTTTTTGCATTAGCTTAACAAGTAGTACCGCGGCACATAACTCCAGTCGAGGAAGTGTTTGAATTTTTATCGGCGCTACCTTAGATTTAGAAGTTAGCAGATTGATTTTAATATTACCTGATTTGTCTACTGATTTAATGTAAATAACTGCCCCATAAGCTTTCATTGATGCATCTGAGTATCCATGCAATTCTATTAATTCAGAGAAAGGTAGTATTGCATGCCTTGGGATTTTTATTTTATTTAGCATCTTCATTTGACTTCTAAACTGTATCCAGGAGTGCATTGATTCTCCTGTAATTTCGTGGTCCCAACTGACCTTTTTCTTCCATAACTCTTGTAATAACATCTTAGCTACTATTACTACTGGACTCAACAGCCCCAGTGGGTCAAATAGTCTTGCTATGTCGGAGAGCATATGACGTTTCGTGATCTTGAAATTCGGTTCCCAATTTGATTTAATTGAAATTGTATCTTCTTTCGGGATCCACGATATTCCAAGAGCCTTTATGCCTTCAGAGTTGTCAGATATTATATCTAATTTTATCTCACGATCGTTTTTTGCAATTTTTTCCAATAAACCACGATGATTGGCACACCACTTCCTTAAATGAAATCCGTATGAATTTAAGATGCTCATAATATCCCGTTGGATATTTTGCAGTTCATTTAAGTTGTCGCCGCCAGTCATCATATCGTCCATATAAAAATCGGACTGAATACACAATGAAGCTGCAGGATATTTCAATTTATTCTCTTCTGCAGCTGTTTGCAAACACTTTACTGCTAAGTAAGGAGCACACGATGTTCCATAAGTAACGGTTTTTAGTTTGTACGTATCTAATAATTCAGATGAATTCCATCTCCAATATATTAGTTGAAAATCTTGATGCTGCTCATTTACCCAGATTTGTCTAAACATTTTTTCTATGTCTGCCGACATTACATATCTATGTTTTCTAAATCTGATTAAGATATCAAATAAATCATCTTGCAGTCTAGGTCCTGTATGTAGTAAATTATTTAATGATACATTGGTTGAGGTTTTCGCAGAGGCATCAAAGACAACTCTTAATTTGGTAGAGGAACTTTCTGGTTTTAACACATAATGATGTGGTAGATAGCATTTGAATTTCAGGTTACTCGGATTTTCTATACGTTCCATATGATTAAGTTTTATGTACTCTTTCATAAACTCATGATATTGAGACTTTATAACACTATTCTTTTCTAGCTTTTTCTCAATAGCTATGAATCTACGTTTGGCAGTAATTTCCGAGTCACCTAATTCTTGAATATTTCTTTTAAATGGAAGATTTACACCAAATTTACCATCGAAATTTTGTATTGTGGTATTACAAAAAATATTTTGACATTCTTCTTCTTCCCTTGTAAACTGCCTATGTTTTTCGACATCTTCTTCTATTTCCCAAAATTTTTTCATTTGATTCTCTATCGATGCTTCTGAAAAGGATGCTATTTTACATATATATGAAGGGGTTTGAATCATAGCCGCGCCTGTTATAATCCAGCCCAATTTTGTTCTATGAGCTTTTAAATTACCTTCGTGAAGATCTATTATTTCTACATTTTGATAAATCTCGAAAAATAGATCTGAACCTATTAGGATATCAATTTTATTTGGATTATCAAATTTTGGGTCTGCTAAATCTAAATTATCTGGTAAATTTTGTACCACTACCTTTTGAGTAGGAAGATTTGAGACGATTTCCTCTCCCACTAAAACATCTAAATTAGTCTCGAATTGACAAAATTTTGATTTTAGTTTAATATTGGCCCTTTTGTCAAAGAAGGTCTTCGTTTTTGCAACCCCTTCTAATGCAGTAGGATCTGTTTTAATGCCTGGTAAATTTAATTTTTTCCACAGTGATTTTGACATGAGGTTTACTTGAGAACCACTATCTAACAATGCCCTTCCGTTAATCCACTTTCCATTGCTGTCTTGTATATGCACAACAGCAGTAGCTAACAAGGTACATTTATCTGAATGTTTATTTTTATCAGCTAACGTAGTATTTTTTGTAATTTTGGAGTTTTCTGTACTAACTTTATGTAGAAGGGTGCTATGATTCCCATTACATGTACGACAATTATACCCAGTGCAATTTTTGTTAGAATGCCCACTTTTGAGACACTTCGAACATAACAAATTTTTATTTACCTTCTCCCATTTTTCTTTGAGACTAAGGTTTTTAAATTTCCCACATTGGTAGAGGACATGCCATGTTTTACATCCCATGATGCACTTGGCTTCATTTTGTCTTATCAATGCTTTGTGTTTGTCATCCCAACTGGATGATCCATCACTATTTGATGGATGTATTGCTTGCAAGGCATAGAATTCTTGATCCAAGAAGGTTACCAATGAATCTATACTGGGTATATCTTGCGAATTCTTAAGTGACATTTGATACTTCGAACGTAATTCGTCACTCATTTTTCGTACTAACAAAAAATTTAGTAGCCCATGCAGAATTGTCTCTGTGCATAAATTTGTGGCTTTAATTGCGCTCAGATTTTCCTGAATTACGTCTTTAAGCCTTTTTACACTCGACAGATTTTCAACTGTAAATGGTGCTTCTACTAAGTTTGCAAAATGTATAGCTGTTTGTGCTCTCAGATTTGTGAATTTTTTATCTAGAATGCTCATGGCAATACTGTAGTTCGCGGAATTAACTTCTAAACTAGCGATTGCTAGTGCAGCTTCTCCTCTTAGTTTTGATTTTAAAATAATCATTTTTTGTGTTTCTGGAATTCCAGAGGAATGTATTAACTGCAGGAATAGCTCTTTGAATGATTTCCATTCGGAAAACTTTCCTGTGAAAATTGGTATTTCTATTTTAGGCAGTGTGTAGGGGAGATTAGTATCCGCAGGTTTTTTTTCTTCAAATTCCATTTCGAGAGCTTCATCAAATTTGTCAATTATTTGCTCATATAGGATATTTAAATTATTTTCTTCACACTTGCCTAAATACTGACAATAAATAGATCTGATTTCTTTATCGTCGTCTAGTATAGAGGCTTTCGGAATTTTACCTGATCTATACCTATCAATATTCTTTCCGAAATGTAATAGGCGAAACTTTATTTGTTGTTCCTCCCTATTTAAATTAGATTTGGAACTGAATTGGTCGTTACCAGTGCTTATCGCCGGCTGGCTTGCCTGATGTTGGCTATATTGCACACTTATGTGTGATAAAAGCGTGCTAGTATCACTCAACACTTTTTCTATTATTTCGCCCTGACTTTCTTTGAAATAGGCATTCTTCTTGAAGGTGGATGATGGGTCTACCAAAAGCAGTTTATTTCTTTGAAATTGTGAGGACAACTCGGTCTGTGCATCTCTCCATGCTTGGAGTTGTCCTTCAGTTGCTAATTCTTTTTTGCTAGCTATTTCATTATAAAGCGCTGCCGCTTTTTCTCCTATATTCTGGTTTTGTTTAATAACCTGTTCCATTTTTTTATTTTTTAACTTTATTCCCTATTTATAAACGAAAATATTTCTTTCTAAAGGACTTTTTTTTTTTTACCAGAAGAAAAAAAATTCAGGGGCCACTTTGTTTTGTTTCACAGTTTTCACAAAAAAAAAAAAAATTTTAAAGGCACTTGAAAAAAATTTATACTCACGTAGGTACTTTTGTGTTGTAGTTGTCGGGGGTCACCAATGTTCCTGGTTATAATGGTAACGTAGAGAATTAGACTTTAACGTAGAGAGTGTTCGCACAAGACTGGCGTTCTGGTCGCACAGAACCTTTATTTATAACAAATATCTTACACTACTTACATACCTAATTACATACTAACTATGACATAGCAAGCTATGTACATATATAACTTAATTCTAATGCATCCTTTGTTTCACTATCTGCTTCCAGCAGATGGTGTGATGCCTAAGTAAATAGTTTGACTATCACATGTGTATGTATGTTTGTTTCAGAAAGAACAAACATTCTTAATGGCTATGTCTTATCACCTTAAGTACAATAAGACAATAGCCATTGTTTTTGTCTTATCCGATAATACATACATACATACGCATGCGTAGTCGCGTCTTAACTACAACCTATCTCATAACACAATATGCGCGTGCATAATCTCGTGTTATTTACTACATACATATGTATTTACTTAGGTCTATATATTGATAACTGCATTGTAGAACTAATTGCCAAGTTATCAATAATAGACATAAACACAGGTTTCATTTGGACTTCGACCATCAAACGAAAGGGGAAGACCCCAGGTTTCATTTGGACATCGACATATTTCGATAAATTTATCGATAACTGAGTTATCGGTGAAAATGTGGTTGCCCGAAAACCTTAAAATTTCGCTACAATGTGGGTATCAAACGAAAGGGGAAGGCTCCAGGTTTCATTTGGACTTCGATTTATTTCGATAAATTTATCGATAACTGAGTTATCGGTCAAAATATGATTGCCCAAAAACCTAAAAACTTCCCTACTATATGGGTATCAAACGAAAGGGGAAGACCCCAGGTTTCATTTGGACATCGACATATTTCGATAAATTTATCGATAACTGAGTTATCGGTCAAAATGTGGTTGCCCGAAAACCTAAAAAAATCCCTACAATATGGGTATCAAACGAAAGGTGAAGGCCCCAGGTTTCATTTGGACATCGACATATTTCGATAAATTTATCGATAAATGAGTTATCGGTCAAAATATGATTGCCCAAACACCTAAAAAATTCCATACAATATGGGTATCAAACGAAAGGTGAAGGCCCCAGCTTTCATTTGGACATCGACATATTTCGATAAATTTATCGATAAATGAGTTATCGGTCAAAATATGATTGCCCAAAAACCTAAAAAATTCCATACAATATGCGTATCAAACGAAAGGTGCAGGCCCCAGGTTTCACTTGGACATCGACATATTTCATTAAATTTATCGATAACTGCGTTATCGGTCAAAATGTGGTTGCCCGAAAACCTTAAAATTTCCCTACAATATGGGTATCAAACGAAAGGTGAAGGCCCCAGGCTTCACTTGTACATCGACATAATTCGATAAATTTATCGATAAATGAGTTATCGGTCAAGATGTGGTTGCCCGAAAACCTTAAAATTTCCCTACAATATGGGTATCAAACGAAAGGTGAAGGCCCCAGGTTTCATTTGGACATCGACATATTTCGATAAATTTATCGATAAATGAGTTATCGGTAAAAATATGATTGCCCAAAAACCTAAAAAAATTCCCTACTATATGGGTATCAAACGAAAGGTGAAGGCCCCAGGTTTCATTTGGACTTCGATATATTTCGTTAAATTTATCGATAACTGAGTTATCGGTCAAAATGTGGTTGCCCGAAAACCTAAAATTTCCCTACAATATGGGTATCAAACGAAAGGTGAAGGCCCCAGGCTTCACTTGTACATCGACATAATTCGATAAATTTATCGATAACTGAGTTATCGGTCAAAATGTGGTTGCCCGAAAACCTTAAAATTTCCATACAATATGGGTATCAAACGAAAGAGGAAGACCCCAGGTTTCATTTGGATATCGACATAATTCGATAAATTTATCGATAACTGAGTTATCGGTCAAAATATGATTGCCCAAACACCTAAAAAATTCCATACAATATAGGTATCAAACGAAAGGTGAAGGCCCCAGGTTTCATTTGGACATCGACATATTTCGATAAATTTATCGATAAATGAGTTATCGGTCAAAATATGATTGCCCAAAAACCTAAAAAATTCCATACAATATGCGTATCAAACGAAAGGTGAAGGCCCCAGGTTTCATTTGGACATCGACATATTTCGATAAATTTATCGATAAATGAGTTATCGGTCAAAATATGATTGCCCAAAAACCTAAAAAATTCCATACAATATGGGTATCAAACCAAAGGTGAAGGCCCCTGGTTTCATTTGGACTTCGACCATCAAACGAAAGGGGAAGGCTCCAGGTTTCATTTGGACTTCGATATATTTCGATAAATTTACCGATAACTGAGTTATCGGTCAAAATATGATTGCCCAAAAACCTAAAAACTTCCCTACTATATGGGTATCAAACGAAAGGGGAAGACCCCAGGTTTCATTTGGACATCGACATATTTCGATAAATTTATCGGTAACTGAGTTATCGGTGAAAATGTGGTTGCCCGAAAACCTTAAAATTTCGCTACAATATGGGTATCAAACGAAAGGGGAAGGCTCCAGGTTTCATTTGGACTTCGATTTATTTCGATAAATTTATCGATAACTGAGTTATCGGTCAAAATATGATTGCCCAAAAACCTAAAAACTTCCATACAATATGGGTATCAAACGAAAGAGGAAGACCCCAGGTTTCATTTGGACATCGACATATTTCGATAAATTTATCGATAACTGAGTTATCGGTCAAAATATGATTGCCCAAACACCTAAAAAATTCGGGTTGGGGTCAAAATTCTACTTTTTTGGAAATTCTGCATTCATAATTCCGGAAGTCGAAACACCGGAAATCAAAATTATGCAAGTCAATATTCTGGAATCAAAATTCTGGATAACGAAATTCTAAATTGCAAAATTCTGGAAACCAAAATTCTGAAATTCAAAATTCTGTAATTAATGATTAAAAATGCGTGTTGATAACAAAAAAAGTGCGCACTTTTTTTGTTATCAACACGCATTTTTAATCATTAATTACAAAATTTTTCCTTTAACATTTAACTGGACTTGTTCTGAAGGAATTAAAAACAAATGTACCGTGCGTATTGACACACAATTTCACGGCTGTGAAATGTTATACGAAAAAAAATGAACATTCTCATGATCCATGTGCACATAAAAAATCGGTTGCAGATCCAAATAATCATTTTAAAAATATGGTTTCGCTTGAGTTTCCTGCAGCCTAGCCAAATAATTCAGCGTTCGGTATCTATGACAGAAAAACACATTGGACATTATCTGCCATCAAGAAGTGCCCTTAATTTAAAAATTAGAAGACAACGGAACAGTTTAAAATGTTTTAAAGAGCCAACTTGTGTTGAAAAAATAGACATTCCTTTATTATCACTTAAATCTTCGCTGCAGTTGTTAAATGAGAGCGACTGCTGGAGTATGGACGGTAAATTTGACGTTGTTCCAACGATGATGAGGCAGCTATTTTCCATACACGGCTGAGTAGAAATACAAATTGTTCCGCTGGTTTTCTGTCTTATGACCAAAAAATCAAAGTCAATGTATATTTCTTAAATATAAGCACAATTTATTAAAATACTCGATTTTGCTCAAATATTGGGGAAAAAATTAATTCTGGAAAACGTAAATTCCGGAATTATGAAAAACCAGAATTTTGAAATACAGCCAAAAAAGGCGAAGGAAGTGCGGAATTCCGATTTCCAGAATTTTGTCGACCCAGAATTTTGATTCCGGAATTTTGACTTCAGAATTTTAATTTTAGAATTTTGACCGTTTCCGAAAAAATTCCATACAATATGGGTATCAAACGAAAGGTGAAGGCCCCAGGTTTCATTTGGACATCGACATATTTCGATAAATTTATCGATAAATGAGTTATCGGTCAAAATATGATTGCCCAAAAACCTAAAAAATTCCATACAATATGCGTTTCAAACGAAAAGGTGCAGGCCCCAGGTTTCACTTGGACATCGACATATTTCATTAAATTTATCGATAACTGCGTTATCGGTCAAAATGTGGTTGCCCGAAAACCTTAAAATTTCCCTACAATATGGGTATCAAACGAAAGGTGAAGGCCCCAGGCTTCACTTGTACATCGACATAATTCGACAAATTTATCGATAACTGAGTTATCGGTCAAAATGTGGTTGCCCGAAAACCTTAAAATTTCCATACAATATGGGTATCAAACGAAAGAGGAAGACCCCAGGTTTCATTTGGACATCGACATATTTCGATAAATTTATCGATAACTGAGTTATCGGTCAAAATATGATTGCCCAAACACCTAAAAAATTCCATACAATATGGGTATCAAACGAAAGGTGCAGGCCCCAGGTTTCATTTGGACATCGACATATTTCGATAAATTTATCGATAAATGAGTTATCGGTCAAAATATGATTGCCCAAAAACCTAAAAAATTCCATACAATATGCGTTTCAAACGAAAGGTGCAGGCCCCAGGTTTCACTTGGACATCGACATATTTCATTAAATTTATCGATAACAGCGTTATCGGTCAAAATGTGGTTGCCCGAAAACCTTAAAATTTCCCTACAATATGGGTATCAAACGAAAGGTGAAGGCCCCAGGCTTCACTTGTACATTGACATAATTCGATAAATTTATCGATAACTGAGTTATCGGTCAAAATGTGGTTGCCCGAAAACCTTAAAATTTCCCTACAATATGGGTATCAAACGAAAGGTGAAGGCCCCAGGTTTCATTTGGACATCGACATATTTCGATAAATTTATCGATAAATAAGTTATCGGTCAAAATATGATTGCTCAAAAACCTAAAAAATTCCATACAATATGGGTATCAAACGAAAGGTGAAGGCCCCAGGTTTCATTTGGACTTCGATATATTTCGATAAATTTATCGATAACTGAGTTATCGGTCAAAATATGATTGCCCACAAACCTAAAAACTTCCCTACTATATGGGTATCAAACGAAAGGTGAAGGCCCCAGGTTTCATTTGGACTTCGATATATTTCGATAAATTTATCGATAACTGAGTTATCGGTCAAAATGTGGTTGCCCGAAAACCTTAAAATTTCGCTACAATATGGGTATCAAACGAAAGGGGAAGGCTCCAGGTTTCATTTGGACTTCGATATATTTCGATAAATTTATCGATAACTGAGTTATCGGTCAAAATATGATTGCCCAAAAACCTAAAAACTTCCCTACTATATGGGTATCAAACGAAAGGTGAAGGCCCCAGGTCTCTTTTGGACATCGACATATTTCGATAAATTTATCGATAACTGAGTTATCGGTCAAAATGTGGTTGCCCGAAAACCTAAAAAAATCCCTACAATATGGGTATCAAACGAAAGGTGAAGGCCCCAGGTTTCACTTGGACATCGACATATTTCGATAAATTTATCGATAACTGAGTTATCGGTCAAAATGTGGTTGCCCGAAAACCTTAAATTTTCCCCAAAATATGGGTATCAAACGAAAGGGGAAGACCCCAGGTTTCATTTGGACATCGACATATTTCGATAAATTTATCGATAACTGAGTTATCGGTCAAAATGTAGTTGCCCGAAAACCTAAAAAAATCCCTACAATATGGGTATCAAACGAAAGGTGAAGGCCCCAGGTTTCATTTGGACATCGACATATTTTGATAAATTTATCGATAAATAAGTTATCGGTCAAAATATGATTGCCCAAAAACCTAAAAAATTCCATACAATATGGGTATCAAACGAAAGGTGAAGGCCCCAGGTTTCATTTGGACTTCGATATATTTCGATAAATTTATCGATAACTGAGTTATCGGTCAAAATATGATTGCCCAAAAACCTAAAAACTTCCCTACTATATGGGTATCAAACGAAAGTTGAAGGCCCCAGGTTTCATGTGGACTTCGATATATTTCGATAAATTTATCGATAAATGAGTTATCGGTCAAAATGTGGTTGCCCGAAAACCTTAAAATTTCACTACAATATGGGTATCAAACGAAAGGTGAAGGCCCCAGGTTTCATTTGGACATCGACATATTTCGATAAATTGATCGATAAATGAGTTATCGGTCAAAATATGATTGCCCAAAAACCTAAAAACTTCCCTACTATATGGGTATCAAACGAAAGGTGAAGGCCCCAGGTCTCTTTTGGACATCGACATATTTCGATAAATTTATCGATAACTGAGTTATCGGTCAAAATGTGGTTGCCCGAAAACCTAAAAAAATCCCTACAATATGGGTATCAAACGAAAGGTGAAGGCCCCAGGTTTCACTTGGACATCGACATATTTCGATAAATTTATCGATAACTGAGTTATCGGTCAAAATGTGGTTGCCCGAAAACCTTAAATTTTCTCCAAAATATGGGTATCAAACGAAAGGGGAAGACCCCAGGTTTCATTTGGACATCGACATATTTCGATAAATTTATCGATAACTGAGTTATCGGTCAAAATGTAGTTGCCCGAAAACCTAAAAAAATCCCTACAATATGGGTATCAAACGAAAGGTGAAGGCCCCAGGTTTCATTTGGACATCGACATATTTCGATAAATTTATCGATAAATAAGTTATCGGTCAAAATATGATTGCTCAAAAACCTAAAAAATTCCATACAATATGGGTATCAAACGAAAGGTGAAGGCCCCAGGTTTCATTTGGACTTCGATATATTTCGATAAATTTATCGATAACTGAGTTATCGGTCAAAATATGATTGCCCACAAACCTAAAAACTTCCCTACTATATGGGTATCAAACGAAAGGTGAAGACCCCAGGTTTCATTTGGACATCGACATATTTCGATAAATTTATCGATAACTGAGTTATCGGTCAAAATGTGGTTGCCCGAAAACCTAAAATTTCCCTACAATATGGGTATCAAACGAAAGGTGAAAGCCCCAGGCTTCACTTGTACATCGACATAATTCGATAAATTTATCGATAACTGAGTTATCGGTCAAAATTTGGTTGCCCGAAAACCTTACAATTTCCATACAATATGGGTATCAAACGAAAGAGGAAGACCCCAGGTTTCATTTGGACATCGACTTATTTCGATCAATTTATCGATAACTGAGTTATCGGTCAAAATATGATTGCCCAAAAACCTAAAAAATTCCATACAATATGGGTATCAAACGAAAGGTGAAGGCCCCAGGTTTCATTTGGACATCGACATATTTCGATAAATTTATCGATAAATGAGTTATCGGTCAAAATATGATTGCCAAAAAACCTAAAAAATTCCATACAATATGGGTATCAAACGAAAGGTGAAGGTCCCAGGTTTCATTTGGACATCGACATATTTCGATAAATTTATCGATAAATGAGTTATCGGTCAAAATATGATTGCCCAAAAACCTAAAAAATTCCATACAATATGGGTATCAAACAAAAGGTGAAGGCCCCATGTTTCATTTGGACTTCGATATATTTCGATAAATTTATCGATAACTGAGTTATCGGTCAAAATGTGGTTGCCCGAAAACCTTAAAATTTCCCTACAATATGGGTATCAAACGAAAGGTGAAGGCCCCAGGTTTCATTTGGACATCGACATATTTCGATAAATTTATCGATAAATGAGTTATCGGTCAAAATATGATTGCCCAAAAACCTAAAAAATTCCATACAATATGGGTATCAAACGAAAGGTGAAGGCCCCAGGTTTCATTTGGACTTCGATATATTTCGATAAATTTATCGATAACTGAGTTATCGGTCAAAATGTAGTTGCCCGAAAACTTTAAAATTTCCATACAATATGGGTATCAAACGAAAGGGGAAAACCCCAGGTTTCATTTAGACATCGATATATTTCAATAAATTTATCGATAACTGAATTATCGGTCAAAATGTGATTGCCCGAAAACCTTAAAATTTCCCTACAATATGGGTATCAAACGAAAGGTAAAGGCCCCAGGTTTCATTTGGACATCGACATATTTCGATAAATTTATCGATAAATGAGTTATCCGTCAAAATATGATTGCCCAAAAACCTGAAAAATTCCATACAATATGGGTATCAAACGAAAGGTGAAGGCCCCAGGTTTCATTTGGACTTCGATATATTTCGATAAATTTATCTATAACTGAGTTATCGGTCAAAATATGATTGCCCAAAAACCTAAAAACTTCCCTACTATATGGGTATCAAACGAAAGTTGAAGGCCCCAGGTTTCATTTGGACTTCGATATATTTCGATAAATTTATCGATAAATGAGTTATCGGTCAAAATGTGGTTGCCCGAAAACCTTAAAATTTCCCTACAATATGGGTATCAAACGAAAGGTGAAGGCTCCAGGTTTCATTTGGACTTCGATATATTTCGATAAATTTATCGATAACTGAGTTATCGGTCAAAATGTGGTTGCCCGAAAACCTTAAAATTTCCCTACAATATGGGTATCAAACGAAAGGTGAAGGCCCCAGGTTTCATTTGGACATCGACATATTTCGATAAATTTATCGATAAATGAGTTATCGGTCAAAATATGATTGCCCAAAAACCTAAAAAATTCCATACAATATGGGTATCAAACGAAAGGTGAAGGCCCCAGGTTTCATTTGGACTTCGATATATTTCGATAAATTTATCGATAACTGAGTTATCGGTCAAAATGTGGTTGCCCGAAAACCTTAAAATTTCCATACAATATGGGCATCAAACGAAAGGGAAAGACCCCAGGTTTCATTTGGACATCGATATATTTCGATAAATTTATCGATAACTGAGTTATCGGTCAAAATATGATTGCCCAAAAACCTGAAAAATTCCATACAATATGGGTATCAAACGAAAGGTGAAGGCCCCAGGTTTCATTTGGACTTCGATATATTTCGATAAATTTATCGATAACTGAGTTATCGGTCAAAATATGGTTGCCCCAAAACCTAAAAACTTTCCTACTATATGGGTATCAAACGAAAGGTGAAGGCCCCAGGTTTCATTTGGACTTCGATATATTTCGATAAATTTATCGATAACTGAGTTATCGGTCAAAATGTGGTTGCCCGAAAACCTCAAATTTCCCTACAATATGGGTATGAAACGAAAGGTGAAGGCCCCAGGCTTCACTTGTACATCGACATATTTCGATAAATTTATCGATAAATGCGTTATCGGTCAAAATATGATTGCCCAAAAACCTAAAAAATTCCATACAATATGGGTATCAAACGAAAGGTGAAGGCCCCAGGTTTCATTTGGACTTCGATATATTTCGATAAATTTATCGATAACTGAGTTATCGGTCAAAATATGATTGCCCAAAAACCTAAAAACTTCCCAACTATATGGGTATCAAACGAAAGGTGAAGGCCCCAGGTTTCATTTGGACTTCGATATCTTTCGATAAATTTATCGATAAATGAGTTATCGGTCAAAATGTGGTTGCCCGAAAACCTTAAAATTTCCCTACAATATGGGTATCAAACGAAAGGTGAAGGCCCCAGGTTTCATTTGGACATCGACATATTTCGATAAATTTATCGATAAATGAGTTATCGGTAAAAATATGATTGCCCAAAAACCTAAAAAAATTCCCTACTATATGGGTATCAAACGAAAGGTGAAGGCCCCAGGTTTCATTTGGACTTCGATATATTTCGTTAAATTTATCGATAACTGAGTTATCGGTCAAAATGTGGTTGCCCGAAAACCTAAAATTTCCCTACAATATGGGTATCAAACGAAAGGTGAAGGCCCAAGGCTTCACTTGTACATCGACATAATTCGATAAATTTATCGATAACTGAGTTATCGGTCAAAATGTGGTTGCCCGAAAACCTTAAAATTTCCATACAATATGGGTATGAAACGAAAGAGGAAGACCCCAGGTTTCATTTGGACTTCGATATATTTCGATAAATTTATCGATAACTGAGTTATCGGTCAAAATGTAGTTGCCCGAAAACTTTAAAATTTCCATACAATATGGGTATCAAACGAAAGGGGAAGACCCCAGGTTTCATTTGGACATCGATATATTTCAATAAATTTATCGATAACTGAGTTATCGGTCAAAATGTGATTGCCCGAAAACCTTAAAATTTCCCTACAATATGGGTATCAAACGAAAGGTGAAGGCCCCAGGTTTCATTTGGACATCGACATATTTCGATAAATTTATCGATAAATGAGTTATCCGTCAAAATATGATTGCCCAAAAACCTGAAAAATTCCATACAATATGGGTATCAAACGAAAGGTGAAGGCCCCAGGTTTCATTTGGACTTCGATATATCTCGATAAATTTATCGATAACTGAGTTATCGGTCAAAATATGATTGCCCAAAAACCTAAAAACTTCCCTACTATATGGGTATCAAACGAAAGTTGAAGGCCCCAGGTTTCATTTGGACTTCGATATATTTCGATAAATTTATCGATAAATGAGTTATCGGTCAAAATGTGGTTGCCCGAAAACCTTAAAATTTCCCTACAATATGGGTATCAAACGAAAGGTGAAGGCTCCAGGTTTCATTTGGACTTCGATATATTTCGATAAATTTATCGATAACTGAGTTATCGGTCAAAATGTGGTTGCCCGAAAACCTTAAAATTTCCCTACAATATGGGTATCAAACGAAAGGTGAAGGCCCCAGGTTTCATTTGGACATCGACATATTTCGATAAATTTATCGATAAATGAGTTATCGGTCAAAATATGATTGCCCAAAAACCTAAAAAATTCCATACAATATGGGTATCAAACGAAAGGTGAAGGCCCCAGGTTTCATTTGGACTTCGATATATTTCGATAAATTTATCGATAACTGAGTTATCGGTCAAAATGTGGTTGCCCGAAAACCTTAAAATTTCCATACAATAAGGGCATCAAACGAAAGGGAAAGACCCCAGGTTTCATTTGGACATCGATATATTTCGATAAATTTATCGATAACTGAGTTATCGGTCAAAATATGGTTGCCCGAAAACCTTAAAATTTCCCTACAATATGGGTATCAAACGAAAGGTGAAGGCCCCAGGTTTCATTTGGACATCGACATATTTCGATAAATTTATCGATAAATGAGTTATCGGTCAAAATATGATTGCCCAAAAACCTGAAAAATTCCATACAATATGGGTATCAAACGAAAGGTGAAGGCCCCAGGTTTCATTTGGACATCGACATATTTCGATAAATTTATCGATAAATGAGTTATCGGTCAAAATATGATTGCCCAAAAACCTAAAAAATTCCATACAATATGGGTATCAAACGAAAGGTAAAGGCCCCAGGTTTCATTTGGACATCGACATATTTCGATAAATTTATCGATAAATGAGTTATCCGTCAAAATATGATTGCCCAAAAACCTGAAAAATTCCATACAATATGGGTATCAAACGAAAGGTGAAGGCCCCAGGTTTCATTTGGACTTCGATATATTTCGATAAATTTATCTATAACTGAGTTATCGGTCAAAATATGATTGCCCAAAAACCTAAAAACTTCCCTACTATATGGGTATCAAACGAAAGTTGAAGGCCCCAGGTTTCATTTGGACTTCGATATATTTCGATAAATTTATCGATAAATGAGTTATCGGTCAAAATGTGGTTGCCCGAAAACCTTAAAATTTCCCTACAATATGGGTATCAAACGAAAGGTGAAGGCTCCAGGTTTCATTTGGACTTCGATATATTTCGATAAATTTATCGATAACTGAGTTATCGGTCAAAATGTGGTTGCCCGAAAACCTTAAAATTTCCCTACAATATGGGTATCAAACGAAAGGTGAAGGCCCCAGGTTTCATTTGGACATCGACATATTTCGATAAATTTATCGATAAATGAGTTATCGGTCAAAATATGATTGCCCAAAAACCTAAAAAATTCCATACAATATGGGTATCAAACGAAAGGTGAAGGCCCCAGGTTTCATTTGGACTTCGATATATTTCGATAAATTTATCGATAACTGAGTTATCGGTCAAAATGTGGTTGCCCGAAAACCTTAAAATTTCCATACAATATGGGCATCAAACGAAAGGGAAAGACCCCAGGTTTCATTTGGACATCGATATATTTCGATAAATTTATCGATAACTGAGTTATCGGTCAAAATATGATTGCCCAAAAACCTGAAAAATTCCATACAATATGGGTATCAAACGAAAGGTGAAGGCCCCAGGTTTCATTTGGACTTCGATATATTTCGATAAATTTATCGATAACTGAGTTATCGGTCAAAATATGGTTGCCCCAAAACCTAAAAACTTTCCTACTATATGGGTATCAAACGAAAGGTGAAGGCCCCAGGTTTCATTTGGACTTCGATATATTTCGATAAATTTATCGATAACTGAGTTATCGGTCAAAATGTGGTTGCCCGAAAACCTCAAATTTCCCTACAATATGGGTATGAAACGAAAGGTGAAGGCCCCAGGCTTCACTTGTACATCGACATATTTCGATAAATTTATCGATAAATGCGTTATCGGTCAAAATATGATTGCCCAAAAACCTAAAAAATTCCATACAATATGGGTATCAAACGAAAGGTGAAGGCCCCAGGTTTCATTTGGACTTCGATATATTTCGATAAATTTATCGATAACTGAGTTATCGGTCAAAATATGATTGCCCAAAAACCTAAAAACTTCCCAACTATATGGGTATCAAACGAAAGGTGAAGGCCCCAGGTTTCATTTGGACTTCGATATCTTTCGATAAATTTATCGATAAATGAGTTATCGGTCAAAATGTGGTTGCCCGAAAACCTTAAAATTTCCCTACAATATGGGTATCAAACGAAAGGTGAAGGCCCCAGGTTTCATTTGGACATCGACATATTTCGATAAATTTATCGATAAATGAGTTATCGGTAAAAATATGATTGCCCAAAAACCTAAAAAAATTCCCTACTATATGGGTATCAAACGAAAGGTGAAGGCCCCAGGTTTCATTTGGACTTCGATATATTTCGTTAAATTTATCGATAACTGAGTTATCGGTCAAAATGTGGTTGCCCGAAAACCTAAAATTTCCCTACAATATGGGTATCAAACGAAAGGTGAAGGCCCAAGGCTTCACTTGTACATCGACATAATTCGATAAATTTATCGATAACTGAGTTATCGGTCAAAATGTGGTTGCCCGAAAACCTTAAAATTTCCATACAATATGGGTATGAAACGAAAGAGGAAGACCCCAGGTTTCATTTGGACTTCGATATATTTCGATAAATTTATCGATAACTGAGTTATCGGTCAAAATGTAGTTGCCCGAAAACTTTAAAATTTCCATACAATATGGGTATCAAACGAAAGGGGAAGACCCCAGGTTTCATTTGGACATCGATATATTTCAATAAATTTATCGATAACTGAGTTATCGGTCAAAATGTGATTGCCCGAAAACCTTAAAATTTCCCTACAATATGGGTATCAAACGAAAGGTGAAGGCCCCAGGTTTCATTTGGACATCGACATATTTCGATAAATTTATCGATAAATGAGTTATCCGTCAAAATATGATTGCCCAAAAACCTGAAAAATTCCATACAATATGGGTATCAAACGAAAGGTGAAGGCCCCAGGTTTCATTTGGACTTCGATATATCTCGATAAATTTATCGATAACTGAGTTATCGGTCAAAATATGATTGCCCAAAAACCTAAAAACTTCCCTACTATATGGGTATCAAACGAAAGTTGAAGGCCCCAGGTTTCATTTGGACTTCGATATATTTCGATAAATTTATCGATAAATGAGTTATCGGTCAAAATGTGGTTGCCCGAAAACCTTAAAATTTCCCTACAATATGGGTATCAAACGAAAGGTGAAGGCTCCAGGTTTCATTTGGACTTCGATATATTTCGATAAATTTATCGATAACTGAGTTATCGGTCAAAATGTGGTTGCCCGAAAACCTTAAAATTTCCCTACAATATGGGTATCAAACGAAAGGTGAAGGCCCCAGGTTTCATTTGGACATCGACATATTTCGATAAATTTATCGATAAATGAGTTATCGGTCAAAATATGATTGCCCAAAAACCTAAAAAATTCCATACAATATGGGTATCAAACGAAAGGTGAAGGCCCCAGGTTTCATTTGGACTTCGATATATTTCGATAAATTTATCGATAACTGAGTTATCGGTCAAAATGTGGTTGCCCGAAAACCTTAAAATTTCCATACAATAAGGGCATCAAACGAAAGGGAAAGACCCCAGGTTTCATTTGGACATCGATATATTTCGATAAATTTATCGATAACTGAGTTATCGGTCAAAATATGGTTGCCCGAAAACCTTAAAATTTCCCTACAATATGGGTATCAAACGAAAGGTGAAGGCCCCAGGTTTCATTTGGACATCGACATATTTCGATAAATTTATCGATAAATGAGTTATCGGTCAAAATATGATTGCCCAAAAACCTGAAAAATTCCATACAATATGGGTATCAAACGAAAGGTGAAGGCCCCAGGTTTCATTTGGACTTCGATATATTTCGATAAATTTATCGATAACTGAGTTATCGGTCAAAATATGGTTGCCCCAAAACCTAAAAACTTTCCTACTATATGGGTATCAAACGAAAGGTGAAGGCCCCAGGTTTCATTTGGACTTCGATATATTTCGATAAATTTATCGATAACTGAGTTATCGGTCAAAATGTGGTTGCCCGAAAACCTCAAATTTCCCTACAATATGGGTATGAAACGAAAGGTGAAGGCCCCAGGCTTCACTTGTACATCGACATATTTCGATAAATTTATCGATAAATGCGTTATCGGTCAAAATATGATTGCCCAAAAACCTAAAAAATTCCATACAATATGGGTATCAAACGAAAGGTGAAGGCCCCAGGTTTCATTTGGACTTCGATATATTTCGATAAATTTATCGATAACTGAGTTATCGGTCAAAATATGATTGCCCAAAAATCTAAAAACTTCCCAACTATATGGGTATCAAACGAAAGGTGAAGGCCCCAGGTTTCATTTGGACTTCGATATCTTTCGATAAATTTATCGATAAATGAGTTATCGGTCAAAATGTGGTTGCCCGAAAACCTTAAAATTTCCCTACAATATGGGTATCAAACGAAAGGTGAAGGCCCCAGGTTTCATTTGGACATCGACATATTTCGATAAATTTATCGATAAATGAGTTATCGGTAAAAATATGATTGCCCAAAAACCTAAAAAAATTCCCTACTATATGGGTATCAAACGAAAGGTGAAGGCCCCAGGTTTCATTTGGACTTCGATATATTTCGTTAAATTTATCGATAACTGAGTTATCGGTCAAAATGTGGTTGCCCGAAAACCTAAAATTTCCCTACAATATGGGTATCAAACGAAAGGTGAAGGCCCAAGGCTTCACTTGTACATTGACATAATTCGATAAATTTATCGATAACTGAGTTATCGGTCAAAATGTGGTTGCCCGAAAACCTTAAAATTTCCATACAATATGGGTATCAAACGAAAGAGGAAGACCCCAGGTTTCATTTGGACATCGACATATTTCGATAAATTTATCGATAAATGAGTTATCGGTCAAAATATGATTGCCCAAACACCTAAAAAATTCCATACAATATGGGTATCAAACGAAAGGTGAAGGCCCCAGGTTTCATTTGGACATCGACATATTTCGATAAATTTATCGATAAATGAGTTATCGGTCAAAATATGATTGCCCAAAAACCTAAAAAATTCCATACAATATGGGTATCAAACGAAAGGTGAAGGCCCCAGGTTTCATTTGGACATCGACATATTTCGATAAATTTATCGATAAATGAGTTATCGGTCAAAATATGATTGCCCAAAAACCTAAAAAATTCCATACAATATGGGTATCAAACAAAGGGTGAAGGCCCCAGGTTTCATTTGGACTTCGATATATTTCGATAAATTTATCGATAACTGAGTTATCGGTCAAAATATGATTGCCCAAAAACCTAAAAACTTCCCTACTATATGGGTATCAAACGAAAGTTGAAGGCCCCAGGTTTCATTTGGACTTCGATATATTTCGATAAATTTATCGATAAATGAGTTATCGGTCAAAATGTGGTTGCCCGAAAACCTTAAAATTTCCCTACAATATGGGTATCAAACGAAAGGTGAAGGCCCCAGGTTTCATTTGGACTTCGATATATTTCGATAAATTTATCGATAACTGAGTTATCGGTCAAAATGTAGTTGCCCGAAAACTTTAAAATTTCCATACAATATGGGTATCAAACGAAAGGGGAAAACCCCAGGTTTCATTTGGACATCGATATATTTCAATAAATTTATCGATAACTGAATTATCGGTCAAAATGTGATTGCCCGAAAACCTTAAAATTTCCCTACAATATGGGTATCAAACGAAAGGTGAAGGCCCCAGGTTTCATTTGGACTTCGACATATTTCGATAAATTTATCGATAAATGAGTTATCCGTCAAAATATGATTGCCCAAAAACCTGTAAAATTCCATACAATATGGGTATCAAACGAAAGGTGAAGGCCCCAGGTTTCATTTGGACTTCGATATATTTCGATAAATTTATCGATAACTGAGTTATCGGTCAAAATATGATTGCCCAAAAACCTAAAAACTTCCCTACTATATGGGTATCAAACGAAAGTTGAAGGCCCCAGGTTTCATTTGGACTTCGATATATTTCGATAAATTTATCGATAAATGAGTTATCGGTCAAAATGTGGTTGCCCGAAAACCTTAAAATTTCCCTACAATATGGGTATTAAACGAAAGGTGAAGGCTCCAGGTTTCATTTGGACTTCGATATATTTCGATAAATTTATCGATAACTGAGTTATCGGTCAAAATGTGGTTGCCCGAAAACCTTAAAATTTCCCTACAATATGGGTATCAAACGAAAGGTGAAGGCCCCAGGTTTCATTTGGACATCGACATATTTCGATAAATTTATCGATAAATGAGTTATCGGTCAAAATATGATTGCCCAAAAACCTAAAAAATTCCATACAATATGGGTATCAAACGAAAGGTGAAGGCCCCAGGTTTCATTTGGACTTCGATATATTTCGATAAATTTATCGATAACTGAGTTATCGGTCAAAATGTGGTTGCCCGAAAACCTTAAAATTTCCATACAATATGGGCATCAAACGAAAGGGAAAGACCCCAGGTTTCATTTGGACATCGATATATTTCGATAAATTTATCGATAACTGAGTTATCGGTCAAAATATGGTTGCCCGAAAACCTTAAAATTTCCCTACAATATGGGTATCAAACGAAAGGTGAAGGCCCCAGGTTTCATTTGGACATCGACATAATTCGATAAATTTATCGATAAATGAGTTATCGGTCAAAATATGATTGCCCAAAAACCTGAAAAATTCCATACAATATGGGTATCAAACGAAAGGTGAAGGCCCCAGGTTTCATTTGGACTTCGATATATTTCGATAAATTTATCGATAACTGAGTTATCGGTCAAAATATGGTTGCCCCAAAACCTAAAAACTTTCCTACTATATGGGTATCAAACGAAAGGTGAAGGCCCCAGGTTTCATTTGGACTTCGATATATTTCGATAAATTTATCGATAACTGAGTTATCGGTCAAAATGTGGTTGCCCGAAAACCTCAAATTTCCCTACAATATGGGTATGAAACGAAAGGTGAAGGCCCCAGGCTTCACTTGTACATCGACATATTTCGATAAATTTATCGATAAATGCGTTATCAGTCAAAATATGATTGCCCAAAAACCTAAAAAATTCCATACAATATGGGTATCAAACGAAAGGTGAAGGCCCCAAGTTTCATTTGGACTTCGATATATTTCGATAAATTTATCGATAACTGAGTTATCGGTCAAAATATGATTGCCCAAAAACCTAAAAACTTCCTAACTATATGGGTATCAAACGAAAGGTGAAGGCCCCAGGTTTCATTTGGACTTCGATATCTTTCGATAAATTTATCGATAAATGAGTTATCGGTCAAAATGTGGTTGCCCGAAAACCTTAAAATTTCCCTACAATATGGGTATCAAACGAAAGGTGAAGGCCCCAGGTTTCATTTGGACATCGACATATTTCGATAAATTTATCGATAAATGAGTTATCGGTAAAAATATTATTGCCCAAAAACCTAAAAAAATTCCCTACTATATGGGTATCAAACGAAAGGTGAAGGCCCCAGGTTTCATTTGGACTTCGATATATTTCGTTAAATTTATCGATAACTGAGTTATCGGTCAAAATGTGGTTGCCCGAAAACCTAAAATTTCCCTACAATATGGGTATCAAACGAAAGGTGAAGGCCCAAGGCTTCACTTGTACATCGACATAATTCGATAAATTTATCGATAACTGAGTTATCGGTCAAAATGTGGTTGCCCGAAAACCTTAAAATTTCCATACAATATGGGTATGAAACGAAAGAGGAAGGCCCCAGGTTTCATTTGGACTTCGATATATTTCGATAAATTTATCGATAACTGAGTTATCGGTCAAAATGTAGTTGCCCGAAAACTTTAAAATTTCCATACAATATGGGTATCAAACGAAAGGGGAAGACCCCAGGTTTCATTTGGACATCGACATATTTCGATAAATTTATCGATAAATGAGTTATCCGTCAAAATATGATTGCCCAAAAACCTGAAAAATTCCATACAATATGGGTATCAAACGAAAGGTGAAGGCCCCAGGTTTCATTTGGACTTCGATATATCTCGATAAATTTATCGATAACTGAGTTATCGGTCAAAATATGATTGCCCAAAAACCTAAAAACTTCCCTACTATATGGGTATCAAACGAAAGTTGAAGGCCCCAGGTTTCATTTGGACTTCGATATATTTCGATAAATTTATCGATAAATGAGTTATCGGTCAAAATGTGGTTGCCCGAAAACCTTAAAATTTCCCTACAATATGGGTATCAAACGAAAGGTGAAGGCTCCAGGTTTCATTTGGACTTCGATATATTTCGATAAATTTATCGATAACTGAGTTATCGGTCAAAATATGGTTGCCCGAAAACCTTAAAATTTCCCTACAATATGGGTATCAAACGAAAGGTGAAGGCCCCAGGTTTCATTTGGACATCGACATATTTCGATAAATTTATCGATAAATGAGTTATCGGTCAAAATATGATTGCCCAAAAACCTGAAAAATTCCATACAATATGGGTATCAAACGAAAGGTGAAGGCCCCAGGTTTCATTTGGACTTCGATATATTTCGATAAATTTATCGATAACTGAGTTATCGGTCAAAATATGGTTGCCCGAAAACCTTAAAATTTCCCTACAATATGGGTATCAAACGAAAGGGGAAGACCCCAGGTTTCATTTGGACATCAATATATTTCGATAAATTTATCGATAAATGAGTTATCGGTCAAAATATGATTGCCCAAAAACCTGAAAAATTCCATACAATATGGGTATCAAACGAAAGGTGAAGGCCCCAGGTTTCATTTGGACTTCGATATATTTCGATAAATTTATCGATAAATGAGTTATCGGTCAAAATGTGGTTGCCCAAAAACCTAAAAACTTCCCTACTATATGGGTATCAAACGAAAGTTGAAGGCCCCAGGTTTCATTTGGACTTCGATATATTTCGATAAATTTATCGATAAATGAGTTATCGGTCAAAATGTGGTTGCCCGAAAACCTTAAAATTTCCCTACAATATGGGTATCAAACGAAAGGTGAAGGCTCCAGGTTTCATTTGGACTTCGATATATTTCGATAAATTTATCGATAACTGAGTTATCGGTCAAAATATGGTTGCCCGAAAACCTTAAAATTTCCCTACAATATGGGTATCAAACGAAAGGTGAAGGCCCCAGGTTTCATTTGGACATCGACATATTTCGATAAATTTATCGATAAATGAGTTATCGGTCAAAATATGATTGCCCAAAAACCTGAAAAATTCCATACAATATGGGTATCAAACGAAAGGTGAAGGCCCCAGGTTTCATTTGGACTTCGATATATTTCGATAAATTTATCGATAAATGAGTTATCGGTCAAAATGTGGTTGCCCAAAAACCTAAAAACTTCCCTACTATATGGGTATCAAACGAAAGTTGAAGGCCCCAGGTTTCATTTGGACTTCGATATATTTCGATAAATTTATCGATAAATGAGTTATCGGTCAAAATGTGGTTGCCCGAAAACCTTAAAATTTCCCTACAATATGGGTATCAAACGAAAGGTGAAGGCCCCAGGTTTCATTTGGACTTCGATATATTTCGATAAATTTATCGATAACTGAGTTATCGGTCAAAATATGGTTGCCCGAAAACCTTAAAATTTCCCTACAATATGGGTATCAAACGAAAGGTGAAGGCCCCAGGTTTCATTTGGACATCGACATATTTCGATAAATTTATCGATAAATGAGTTATCGGTCAAAATATGATTGCCCAAAAACCTGAAAAATTCCATACAATATGGGTATCAAACGAAAGGTGAAGGCCCCAGGTTTCATTTGGACTTCGATATATTTCGATAAATTTATCGATAACTGAGTTATCGGTCAAAATATGGTTGCCCCAAAACCTAAAAACTTTCCTACTATATGGGTATCAAACGAAAGGTGAAGGCCCCAGGTTTCATTTGGACTTCGATATATTTCGATAAATTTATCGATAACTGAGTTATCGGTCAAAATATGGTTGCCCGAAAACCTTAAAATTTCCCTACAATATGGGTATCAAACGAAAGGTGAAGGCCCCAGGTTTCATTTGGACATCGACATATTTCGATAAATTTATCGATAAATGAGTTATCGGTCAAAATATGATTGCCCAAAAACCTGAAAAATTCCATACAATATGGGTATCAAACGAAAGGTGAAGGCCCCAGGTTTCATTTGGACTTCGATATATTTCGATAAATTTATCGATAACTGAGTTATCGGTCAAAATATGGTTGCCCCAAAACCTAAAAACTTTCCTACTATATGGGTATCAAACGAAAGGTGAAGGCCCCAGGTTTCATTTGGACATCGACATATTTCGATAAATTTATCGATAAATGAGTTATCGGTAAAAATATGATTGCCCAAAAACCTAAAAAAATTCCCTACTATATGGGTATCAAACGAAAGGTGAAGGCCCCAGGTTTCATTTGGACTTCGATATATTTCGATAAATTTATCGATAACTGAGTTATCGGTGAAAATATGGTTGCCCCAAAACCTAAAAACTTTCCTACTATATGGGTATCAAACGAAAGGTGAAGGCCCCAGGTTTCATTTGGACTTCGATATATTTCGATAAATTTATCGATAAATGAGTTATCGGTCAAAATGTGGTTGCCCGAAAACCTTAAAATTTCCCTACAATATGGGTATCAAACGAAAGGTGAAGGCCCCAGGTTTCATTTGGACATCGACATATTTCGATAAATTTATCGATAAATGAGTTATCGGTAAAAATATGATTGCCCAAAAACCTAAAAAAATTCCCTACTATATGGGTATCAAACGAAAGGTGAAGGCCCCAGGTTTCATTTGGACTTCGATATATTTCGATAAATTTATCGATAACTGAGTTATCGGTCAAAATATGGTTGCCCCAAAACCTAAAAACTTTCCTACTATATGGGTATCAAACGAAAGGTGAAGGCCCCAGGTTTCATTTGGACTTCGATATATTTCGATAAATTTATCGATAACTGAGTTATCGGTCAAAATGTGGTTGCCCGAAAACCTCAAATTTCCCTACAATATGGGTATGAAACGAAAGGTGAAGGCCCCAGGCTTCACTTGTACATTGACATAATTCGATAAATTTATCGATAACTGAGTTATCGGTCAAAATGTGGTTGCCCGAAAACCTTAAAATTTCCATACAATATGGGTATCAAACGAAAGAGGAAGACCCCAGGTTTCATTTGGACATCGACATATTTCGATAAATTTATCGATAAATGAGTTATCGGTCAAAATATGATTGCCCAAACACCTAAAAAATTCCATACAATATGGGTATCAAACGAAAGGTGAAGGCCCCAGGTTTCATTTGGACATCGACATATTTCGATAAATTTATCGATAAATGAGTTATCGGTCAAAATATGATTGCCCAAAAACCTAAAAAATTCCATACAATATGGGTATCAAACGAAAGGTGAAGGCCCTAGGTTTCATTTGGACATCGACATATTTCGATAAATTTATCGATAAATGAGTTATCAGTCAAAATATGATTGCCCAAAAACCTAAAAAATTCCATACAATATGGGTATCAAACAAAAGGTGAAGGCCCCAGGTTTCATTTGGACTTCGATATATTTCGATAAATTTATCGATAACTGAGTTATCGGTCAAAATATGATTGCCCAAAAACCTAAAAACTTCCCTACTATATGGGTATCAAACGAAAGTTGAAGGCCCCAGGTTTCATTTGGACTTCGATATATTTCGATAAATTTATCGATAAATGAGTTATCGGTCAAAATGTGGTTGCCCGAAAACCTTAAAATTTCCCTACAATATGGGTATCAAACGAAAGGTGAAGGCTCCAGGTTTCATTTGGACTTCGATATATTTCGATAAATTTATCGATAACTGAGTTATCGGTCAAAATGTGGTTGCCCGAAAACCTTAAAATTTCCCTACAATATGGGTATCAAACGAAAGGTGAAGGCCCCAGGTTTCATTTGAACATCGACATATTTCGATAAATTTATCGATAAATGAGTTATCGGTCAAAATATGATTGCCCAAAAAAATTCCATACAATATGGGTATCAAACGAAAGGTGAAGGCCCCAGGTTTCATTTGGACTTCGATATATTTCGATAAATTTATCGATAACTGAGTTATCGGTCAAAATATGGTTGCCCGAAAACCTTAAAATTTCCATACAATATGGGCATCAAACGAAAGGGAAAGACCCCAGGTTTCATTTGGACATCGATATATTTCGATAAATTTATCGATAACTGAGTTATCGGTCAAAATATGGTTGCCCGAAAACCTTAAAATTTCCCTACAATATGGGTATCAAACGAAAGGTGAAGGCCCCAGGTTTCATTTGGACATCGACATATTTCGATAAATTTATCGATAAATGAGTTATCGGTCAAAATATGATTGCCCAAAAACCTGAAAAATTCCATACCGGAAACGGTCAAAATTCTAAAATTAAAATTCTGAAGTCAAAATTCCGGAATCAAAATTCTGGGTCGACAAAATTCTGGAAATCGGAATTCCGCACTTCCTTCGCCTTTTTTGGCTGTATTTCAAAATTCAGGTTTTTCAAAATTCCGGAATTTACGTTTTCCAGAATTAATTCTGGAAATTTTTTCCCCAAAATTTGAGCAAAATCGAGTATTTTAATAAATTGTGCTTATATTTAAGAAATATACATTGACTTTGATTTTTTGGTCATAAGACAGAAAACCAGCGGAACAATTTGTATTTCTACTCAGCCGTGTATGGAAAATAGCTGCCTCATCATCGTTGGAACAACGTCAAATTTACCGTCCATAATCCAGCAGTCGCTCTCATTTAACAACTGCAGCGAAGATTTTGTTCCAAAAATAAGAATGCATTCGCCATATGTAACTTTAATAACTTCCTTACTTAAAATAAATAGTTGACCTTCCAAAACATAAAGTGATAATAAAGGAATGTCTATTTTTTCAACACAAGTTGGCTCTTTAAAACATTTTAAACTGTTCCGTTGTCTTCTAATTTTTAACTTAAGGGCAACTCTTGATGACAGATAATGTCCAATGTGTTTTTCTGTCATAGATACCGAACGCTGAATTATTTGGCTGCAGAAAACTCAAGCGAAACCATATTTTTAAAATGATTATTTGGATCTGCAACCAATTTTTTATGCGCACATGGATCATGAGAATGTTCATTTTTTTTCGTATACCATTTCACAGCCGTGAAATTGTGTGTCAATACGCACGGTACATTTGTTTTTAATTCCTTCAGAACAAGTCCAGTTAAATGTTAAAGGCAAAATTTTGTAATTAATGATTAAAAATGCGTGTTGATAACAAAAAAAGTGCGCACTTTTTTTGTTATCAACACGCATTTTTAATCATTAATTACAGAATTTTGAATTTCAGAATTTTGGTTTCCAGAATTTTGCAATTTAGAATTTCGTTATCCAGAATTTTGGATTCCAGAATATTGACTTCCATAATTTTGATTTCCGGTGTTTCGACTTCCGCAATTATGAATGCAGAATTTCCAAAAAAGCAGAATTTTGACCCCAACCCGTATCAAACGAAAGGTGAAGGTCCCAGGTTTCATTTGGACATCGACATATTTCGATAAATTTATCGATAACTGAGTTATCGGTCAAAATGTGGTTGCCCGAAAACCTTAAAATTTCCATACAATATGGGTATCAAACGAAAGGTGAAGGCCCCAGGCTTCACTTGTACATCGACATATTTCGATAAATTTATCGATAAATGAGTTATCGGTCAAAATATGATTGCCTTAAAACCTTAAAATTTCCCTACAATATGGGTATCAAACGAAAGGTGAAGGCCCCAGGTTTCATTTGGACATCGACATATTTCGATAAATTTATCGATAAATGAGTTATCGGTCAAAATATGATTGCCCAAAAACCAAAAAAATTCCCTACTATATGGGTATCAAACCAAAGGTGGAGGCCCCAGGTTTCATTTGGACTTCGATATATTTCGTTAAATTTATCGATAACTGAGTTATCGGTCAAAATGTGGTTGCCCGAAAACCTAAAATTTCCCTACAATATGGGTATCAAACGAAAGGTGAAGGCCCCAGGCTTCACTTGTACATCGACATAATTCGATAAATTTATCGATAACTGAGTTATCGGTCAAAATGTGGTTGCCCGAAAACCTTAAAATTTCCATACAATATGGGTATCAAACGAAAGAGGAAGACCCCAGGTTTCATTTGGACATCGACATATTTCGATAAATTTATCGATAACTGAGATATCGGTCAAAATATGATTGCCCAAAAACCTAAAAAATTCCATACAATATGGGTATCAAACGAAAGGTGAAGGCCCCAGGTTTCATTTGGACATCGACATATTTCGATAAATTTATCGATAAATGAGTTATCGGTCAAAATATGATTGCCCAAAAACCTAAAAAATTCCATACAATATGGGTATCAAACGAAAGGTGAAGGCCCCAGGTTTCATTTGGACATCGACATATTTCGATAAATTTATCGATAAATGAGTTATCGGTCAAAATATGATTGCCCAAAAACCTAAAAAATTCCATACAATATGGGTATCAAACAAAAGGTGAAGGCCCCAGGTTTCATATGGACTTCGACCATCAAACGAAAGGGGAAGGCTCCAGGTTTCATTTGGACTTCGATATATTTCGATAAATTTACCGATAACTGAGTTATCGGTCAAAATATGATTGCCCAAAAACCTAAAAACTTCCCTACTATATGGGTATCAAACGAAAGGGGAAGACCCCAGGTTTCATTTGGACATCGACATATTTCGATAAATTTATCGATAAATGAGATATCGGTCAAAATATGATTGCCCAAAAACCTAAAAAATTCCATACAATATGGGTATCAAACGAAAGGTGAAGGTCCCAGGTTTCATTTGGACATCGACATATTTCGATAAATTTATCGATAACTGAGTCATCGGTCAAAATGTGGTTGCCCGAAAACCTTAAAATTTCCATACAATATGGGTATCAAACGAAAGGGGAAGACCCCAGGTTTCATTTGGACATCGATATATTTCGATAAATTTATCGATAACTGAGTTATCGGTCAAAATGTGGTTGCCCGAAAACCTTAAAATTTCCCTACAATATGGGTATCAAACAAAAGGTGAAGGCCCCAGGTTTCATTTGGACTTCGACCATCAAACGAAAGGGGAAGGCTCCAGGTTTCATTTGGACGTCGATATATTTCGATAAATTTACCGATAACTGAGTTATCGGTCAAAATATGATTGCCCAAAAACCTAAAAACTTCCCTACTATATGGGTATCAAACGAAAGATGAAGGCCCCAGGTTTCATTTGGACATCGACATATTTCGATAAATTGATCGATAAATGAGTTATCGGTCATAATATGATCGCCCAAAAACCCAAAAAAAATTCCATACAATATGGGTATCAAACGAAAGGTGAAGGTCCCAGGTTTCATTTGGACATCGACATATTTCGATAAATTTATCGATAAATGAGTTATCGATCAAAATATGATTGCCCAAAAACCTAAAAAATTCCATACAATATGGGTATCAAACAAAAGGTGAAGGCCCCAGGTTTCATTTGGACTTCGATATATTTCGATAAATTTATCGATAACTGAGTTATCGGTCAAAATGTGGTTGCCGGAAAACCTTAAAATTTCCCTACAATATGGGTATCAAACGAAAGGGGAAGACCCCAGGTTTCATTTGGACATCAATATATTTCGATAAATTTATCGATAAATGAGTTATCGGTCAAAATATGATTGCCCAAAAACCTGAAAAATTCCATACAATATGGGTATCAAACGAAAGGTGAAGGCCCCAGGTTTCATTTGGACTTCGATATATTTCGATGAATTTATCGATAACTGAGTTATCGGTCAAAATATGGTTGCCCGAAAACCTTAAAATTTCCCTACAATATGGGAATCAAACAAAAGGTGAAGGCCCCAGGTTTCATTTGGACATCGACATATTTCGATAAATTTATCGATAAATGAGTTATCGGTCAAAATGTGATTGCCCAAAAACCTGAAAAATTCCATACAATATGGGTATCAAACGAAAGGTGAAGGCCCCAGGTTTCATTTGGACTTCGATATATTTCGATGAATTTATCGATAACTGAGTTATCGGTCAAAATATGGTTGCCCCAAAACCTAAAAACTTTCCTACTATATGGGTATCAAACGAAAGGTGAAGGCCCCAGGTTTCATTTGGACTTCGATATATTTCGATAAATTTATCGATAACTGAGTTATCGGTCAAAATGTGGTTGCCCGAAAACCTCAAATTTCCCTACAATATGGGTATCAAACGAAAGGGTAAGGCCCCAGGCTTCACTTGTACATCGACATATTTCGATAAATTTATCGATAAATGCGTTATCGGTCAAAATATGATTGCCCAAAAACCTAAAAAATTCCATACAATATGGGTATCAAACGAAAGGTGAAGGCCCCAGGTTTCATTTGGACTTCGATATATTTCGATAAATTTATCGATAACTGAGTTATCGGTCAAAATATGATTGCCCAAAAACCTAAAAACTTCCCTACTATATGGGTATCAAACGAAAGGTGAAGGCCCCAGGTTTCATTTGGACTTCGATATCTTTCGATAAATTTATCGATAAATGAGTTATCGGTCAAAATGTGGTTGCCCGAAAACCTTAAAATTTCCCTACAATATGGGTATCAAACGAAAGGTGAAGGCCCCAGGTTTCATTTGGACATCGACATATTTCGATAAATTTATCGATAAATGAGTTATCGGTCAAAATATGATTGCCCAAAAACCTAAAAAATTCCCTACTATATGGGTATCAAACGAAAGGTGAAGGACCCAGGTTTCATTTGGACTTCGATATATTTCGTTAAATTTATCGATAACTGAATTATCGGTCAAAATGTGGTTGCCCGAAAACCTAAAATTTCCCTACAATATGGGTATCAAACGAAAGGTGAAGGCCCCAGGCTTCACTTGTACATCGACATAATTCGATAAATTTATCGATAACTGAGTTATCGGTCAAAATGTGGTTGCCCGAAAACCTTAAAATTTCCATACAATATGGGTATCAAACGAAAGAGGAAGACCCCAGGTTTCATTTGGACATCGACATATTTCGATAAATTTATCGATAACTGAGATATCGGTCAAAATATGATTGCCCAAAAACCTAAAAAATTCCATACAATATGGGTATCAAACGAAAGGTGAAGGCCCCAGGTTTCATTTGGACATCGACATATTTCGATAAATTTATCGATAAATGAGTTATCGGTCAAAATATGATTGCCCAAAAACCTAAAAAATTCCATACAATATGGGTATCAAACGAAAGGTGAAGGCCCCAGGTTTCATTTGGACATCGACATATTTCGATAAATTTATCGATAAATGAGTTATCGGTCAAAATATGATTGCCCAAAAACCTAAAAAATTCCATACAATATGGGTATCAAACGAAAGGTGAAGTTCCCAGGTTTCATTTGGACATCGACATATTTCGATAAATTTATCGATAACTGAGTCATCGGTCAAAATGTGGTTGCCCGAAAACCTTAAAATTTCCATACAATATGGGTATCAAACGAAAGGGGAAGACCCCAGGTTTCATTTGGACATCGATATATTTCGATAAATTTATCGATAACTGAGTTATCGGTCAAAATGTGGTTGCCCGAAAACCTTAAAATTTCCCTACAATATGGGTATCAAACAAAAGGTGAAGGCCCCAGGTTTCATTTGGACTTCGACCATCAAACGAAAGGGGAAGGCTCCAGGTTTCATTTGGACTTCGATATATTTCGATAAATTTACCGATAACTGAGTTATCGGTCAAAATATGATTGCCCAAAAACCTAAAAACTTCCCTACTATATGGGTATCAAACGAAAGATGAAGGCCCCAGGTTTCATTTGGACATCGACATATTTCGATAAATTGATCGATAAATGAGTTATCGGTCATAATATGATCGCCCAAAAACCCAAAAAAATTCCATACAATATGGGTATCAAACGAAGGGTGAAGGTCCCAGGTTTCATTTGGACATCGACATATTTCGATAAATTTATCGATAACTGAGTTATCGGTCAAAATTTGGTTGCCCGAAAACCTTAAAATTTCCATACAATATGGGTATCAAACGAAAGGGGAAGACCCCAGGTTTCATTTGGACATCGATATATTTCTATAAATTTATCGATAACTGAGTTATCGGTCAAAATGTGGTTGCCCGAAAACCTTAAAATTTCCCTACAATATGGGTACCAAACGAAAGGTGAAGGCCCCAGGTTTCATTTGGACATCGACATATTTCGATAAATTTATCGATAAATGAGTTATCGGTCAAAATATGATTGCCCAAAAACCTGAAAAATTCCATACAATATGGGTATCAAACGAAAGGTGAAGGCCCCAGGTTTCATTTGGACTTCGATATATTTCGATAAATGTATCGATATGGGTATCAAACGAAAGTTGAAGGCCCCAGGTTTCATTTGGACTTCGATATATTTCGATAAATTTATCGATAAATGAGTTATCGGTCAAAATGTGGTTGCCCGAAAACCTTAAAATTTCCCTACAATATGGGTATCAAACGAAAGGTGAAGGCCCCAGGTTTCATTTGGACTTCGATATATTTCGATAAATTTATCGATAACTGAGTTATCGGTCAAAATGTGGTTGCCCGAAAACCTAAAATTTCCCTACAATATGGGTATCAAACGAAAGGTGAAGGCCCCAGGCTTCACTTGTTCATCGACATAATTCGATAAATTTATCGATAACTGAGTTATCGGTCAAAATGTGGTTGCCCGAAAACCTTACAATTTCCATACAATATGGGTATCAAACGAAAGAGGAAGACCCCAGGTTTCATTTGGACATCGACATATTTCGATAAATTTATCGATAACTGAGTTATCGGACAAAATATGATTGCCCAAAAACCTAAAAAATTCCATACAATATGGGTATCAAACCGGAAACGGTCAAAATTCTAAAATTAAAATTCTGAAGTCAAAATTCCGGAATCAAAATTCTGGGTCGACAAAATTCTGGAAATCTGAATTCCGCACTTCCTTCGCCTTTTTTGGCTGTATTTCAAAATTCTGGTTTTTCATTATTCCGGAATTTACGTTTTCCAGAATTAATTCTGGAAATTTTTTCCCCAAAATTTGAGCAAAATCGAGTATTTTAATAAATTGTGCTTATATTTAAGAAATATACATTGACTTTGATTTTTTGGTCATAAGACGGAAAACCAGCGGAACAATTTGTATTTCTACTCAGCCGTGTATGGAAAATAGCTGCCTCATCATCGTTGGAACAACGTCAAATTTACTGTCCATAATCCAGCAGTCGCTCTCATTTAACAACTGCAGCGAAGATTTTGTTCCAAAAATAAGAATGCATTCGCCATAACTTTAATAACTTTCTTACTTAAAATAAACTTTCTTACTTCCAAAACATAAAGTGATAATAAAGGAATGTCTATTTTTTCAACACAAGTTGGCTCTTTAAAACATTTTAAACTGTTCCGTTGTCTTCTAATTTTTAACTTAAGGGCAACTCTTGATGACAGATAATGTCCAATGTGTTTTTCTGTCATAGATACCGAACGCTGAATTATTTGGCTGCAGAAAACTCAAGCGAAACCATATTTTTAAAATGATTATTTGGATCTGCAACCAATTTTTTATGCGCACATGGATCATGAGAATGTTCATTTTTTTTCGTATACCATTTCACAGCCGTGAAATTGTGTGTCAATACGCACGGTACATTTGTTTTTAATTCCTTCAGAACAAGTCCAGTTAAATGTTAAAGGCAAAATTTTGTAATTAATGATTAAAAATGCGTGTTGATAACAAAAAAAGTGCGCACTTTTTTTGTTATCAACACGCATTTTTAATCATTAATTACAGAATTTTGAATTTCAGAATTTTGGTTTCCAGAATTTTGCAATTTAGAATTTCGTTATCCAGAATTTTGGATTCCAGAATATTGACTTCCATAATTTTGATTTCCGGTGTTTCGACTTCCGCAATTATGAATGCAGAATTTCCAAAAAAGCAGAATTTTGACCCCAACCCGTATCAAACGAAAGGTGAAGGTCCCAGGTTTCATTTGGACATCGACATATTTCGATAAATTTATCGATAACTGAGTTATCGGTCAAAATGTGGTTGCCCGAAAACCTTAAAATTTCCATACAATATGGGTATCAAACGAAAGGTGAAGGCCCCAGGCTTCACTTGTACATCGACATATTTCGATAAATTTATCGATAAATGAGTTATCGGTCAAAATATGATTGCCTTAAAACCTTAAAATTTCCCTACAATATGGGTATCAAACGAAAGGTGAAGGCCCCAGGTTTCATTTGGACATCGACATATTTCGATAAATTTATCGATAAATGAGTTATCGGTCAAAATATGATTGCCCAAAAACCAAAAAAATTCCCTACTATATGGGTATCAAACCAAAGGTGGAGGCCCCAGGTTTCATTTGGACTTCGATATATTTCGTTAAATTTATCGATAACTGAGTTATCGGTCAAAATGTGGTTGCCCGAAAACCTAAAATTTCCCTACAATATGGGTATCAAACGAAAGGTGAAGGCCCCAGGCTTCACTTGTACATCGACATAATTCGATAAATTTATCGATAACTGAGTTATCGGTCAAAATGTGGTTGCCCGAAAACCTTAAAATTTCCATACAATATGGGTATCAAACGAAAGAGGAAGACCCCAGGTTTCATTTGGACATCGACATATTTCGATAAATTTATCGATAACTGAGATATCGGTCAAAATATGATTGCCCAAAAACCTAAAAAATTCCATACAATATGGGTATCAAACGAAAGGTGAAGGCCCCAGGTTTCATTTGGACATCGACATATTTCGATAAATTTATCGATAACTGAGTTATCGGTCAAAATGTGGTTGCCCGAAAACCTTAAAATTTCCATACAATATGGGTATCAAACGAAAGGTGAAGGCCCCAGGTTTCATTTGGACTTCGATATATTTCGATAAATGTATCGATAACTGAGTTATCGGTCAAAATATGATTGCCAAAAACCTAAAAACTTCCCTACTATATGGGTATCAAACGAAAGGTGAAGGCCCCAGGTTTCATTTGGACTTCGATATATTTCGATAAATGTATCGATAACTGAGTTATCGGTCAAAATATGATTGCCAAAAACCTAAAAACTTCCCTACTATATGGGTATCAAACGAAAGTTGAAGGCCCCAGGTTTCATTTGGACTTCGATATATTTCGATAAATTTATCGATAAATGAGTTATCGGTCAAAATGTGGTTGCCCGAAAACCTTAAAATTTCCCTACAATATGGGTATCAAACGAAAGGTGAAGGCCCCAGGTTTCATTTGGACGTCGACATATTTCGATAAATTTATCGATAAATGCGTTATCGGTCAAAATATGATTGCCCAAAAACCTAAAAACTTCCCTACTATATGGGTATCAAACGAAAGTTGAAGGCCCCAGGTTTCATTTGGACTTCGATATATTTCGATAAATTTATCGATAAATGAGTTATCGGTCAAAATGTGGTTGCCCGAAAACCTTAAAATTTCCCTACAATATGGGTACCAAACGAAAGGTGAAGGCCCCAGGTTTCATTTGGACGTCGACATATTTCGATAAATTTATCGATAAATGCGTTATCGGTCAAAATATGATTGCCCAAAAACCTAAAAAATTCCATACAATATGGGTATCAAACGAAAGGTGAAGGCCCCAGGTTTCATTTGGAGTTCGATATATTTCGATAAATTTATCGATAAATGAGTTATCGGTCAAAATGTGGTTGCCCGAAAACCTTAAAATTTCCCTACAATATGGGTACCAAACGAAAGGTGAAGGCCCCAGGTTTCATTTGGACGTCGACATATTTCGATAAATTTATCGATAAATGCGTTATCGGTCAAAATATGATTGCCCAAAAACCTAAAAAATTCCATACAATATGGGTATCAAACGAAAGGTGAAGGCCCCAGGTTTCATTTGGAGTTCGATATATTTCGATAAATTTATCGATAAATGAGTTATCGGTCAAAATGTGGTTGCCCGAAAACCTTAAAATTTCCCTACAATATGGGTACCAAACGAAAGGTGAAGGCCCCAGGTTTCATTTGGACGTCGACATATTTCGATAAATTTATCGATAAATGCGTTATCGGTCAAAATATGATTGCCCAAAAACCTAAAAAATTCCATACAATATGGGTATCAAACGAAAGGTGAAGGCCCCAGGTTTCATTTGGAGTTCGATATATTTCGATAAATTTATCGATAAATGAGTTATCGGTCAAAATGTGGTTGCCCGAAAACCTTAAAATTTCCCTACAATATGGGTACCAAACGAAAGGTGAAGGCCCCAGGTTTCATTTGGACGTCGACATATTTCGATAAATTTATCGATAAATGCGTTATCGGTCAAAATATGATTGCCCAAAAACCTGAAAAATTCCATACAATATGGGTATCAAACGAAAGGTGAAGGCCCCAGGTTTCATTTGGACTTCGATATATTTCGATAAATGTATCGATAAATGAGTTATCGGTCAAAATGTGGTTGCCCGAAAACCTTAAAATTTCCCTACAATATGGGTATCAAACGAAAGGTGAAGGCCCCAGGTTTCATTTGGACGTCGACATATTTCGATAAATTTATCGATAAATGCGTTATCGGTCAAAATATGATTGCCCAAAAACCTAAAAACTTCCCTACTATATGGGTATCAAACGAAAGTTGAAGGCCCCAGGTTTCATTTGGACTTCGATATATTTCGATAAATTTATCGATAAATGAGTTATCGGTCAAAATGTGGTTGCCCGAAAACCTTAAAATTTCCCTACAATATGGGTACCAAACGAAAGGTGAAGGCCCCAGGTTTCATTTGGACGTCGACATATTTCGATAAATTTATCGATAAATGCGTTATCGGTCAAAATATGATTGCCCAAAAACCTAAAAAATTCCATACAATATGGGTATCAAACGAAAGGTGAAGGCCCCAGGTTTCATTTGGAGTTCGATATATTTCGATAAATTTATCGATAAATGAGTTATCGGTCAAAATGTGGTTGCCCGAAAACCTTAAAATTTCCCTACAATATGGGTACCAAACGAAAGGTGAAGGCCCCAGGTTTCATTTGGACGTCGACATATTTCGATAAATTTATCGATAAATGCGTTATCGGTCAAAATATGATTGCCCAAAAACCTAAAAAATTCCATACAATATGGGTATCAAACGAAAGGTGAAGGCCCCAGGCTTCACTTGTACATCGACATAATTCGATAAATTTATCGATAACTGAGTTATAGGTCAAAATGTGATTGCCCAAAAACCTAAAATATTCCATACAATATGGGTATCAAACAAAAGGTGAAGGCCCCAGGTTTCATTTGGACATCGACATATTTCGATAAATGTATCGATAACTGAGTTATCCGTCAAAATATGATTGCCCAAAAACCTAAAAAATTCCATACAATATGGGTATCAAACGAAAGGTGAAGGTCCCAGGTTTCATTTGGACATCGACATATTTCGATAAATTTATCGATAACTGAGTTATCGGTCAAAATGTGGTTGCCCGAAAACCTTAAAATTTCCATACAATATGGGTATCAAACGAAAGGTGAAGGCCCCAGGTTTCATTTGGACTTCGATATATTTCGATAAATGTATCGATAACTGAGTTATCGGTCAAAATATGATTGCCAAAAACCTAAAAACTTCCCTACTATATGGGTATCAAACGAAAGTTGAAGGCCCCAGGTTTCATTTGGACTTCGATATATTTCGATAAATTTATCGATAAATGAGTTATCGGTCAAAATGTGGTTGCCCGAAAACCTTAAAATTTCCCTACAATATGGGTATCAAACGAAAGGTGAAGGCCCCAGGTTTCATTTGGACGTCGACATATTTCGATAAATTTATCGATAAATGCGTTATCGGTCAAAATATGATTGCCCAAAAACCTAAAAAATTCCCTACTATATGGGTATCAAACGAAAGTTGAAGGCCCCAGGTTTCATTTGGACTTCGATATATTTCGATAAATTTATCGATAAATGAGTTATCGGTCAAAATGTGGTTGCCCGAAAACCTTAAAATTTTCCTACAATATGGGTATCAAACGAAAGGTGAAGGCCCCAGGTTTCATTTGGACTTCGATATATTTCGATAAATGTATCGATAACTGAGTTATCGGTCAAAATATGATTGCCCAAAAACCTAAAAACTTCCCTACTATATGGGTATCCAACGAAAGTTGAAGGCCCCAGGTTTCATTTGGACTTCGATATATTTCGATAAATTTATCGATAAATGAGTTATCGGTCAAAATGTGGTTGCCCGAAAACCTTAAAATTTCCCTACAATATGGGTACCAAACGAAAGGTAAAGGCCCCAGGTTTGATTTGTACGTCGACATATTTCGATAAATTTATCGATAAATGCGTTATCGGTCAAAATATGATTGCCCAAAAACCTAAAAAATTCCATACAATATGGGTATCAAACGAAAGGTGAAGGCCCCAGGTTTCATTTGGACTTCGATATATTTCGATAAATTTATCGATAACTGAGTTATCGCTCAAAATATGATTGCCCAAAAACCTAAAAACTTCCCTACTATATGGGTATCAAACGAAAGGTGAAGGCCCCAGGCTTCATTTGGACTTCGATATCTTTCGATAAATTTATCGATAAATGAGTTATCGGTCAAAATGTGGTTGCCCGAAAACCTTAAAATTTCCCTACAATATGGGTATCAAACGAAAGGTGAAGGCCCCAGGTTTCATTTCGACGTCGACATATTTCGATAAATTTATCGATAAATGAGTTATCGGTCAAAATATGATTGCCCAAAAACCTAAAAAAATTCCCTACTATATGGGTATCAAACGAAAGGTGAAGGCCCCAGGTTTCATTTGGACTTCGATATATTTCGTTAAATTTATCGATAACTGAGTTATCGGTCAAAATGTGGTTGCCCGAAAACCTAAAATTTCCCTACAATATGGGTATCAAACGAAAGGTGAAGGCCCCAGGCATCACTTGTACATCGACATAATTCGATAAATTTATCGATAACTGAGTTATCGGTCAAAATGTGGTTGCCCGAAAACCTTAAAATTTCCATACAATATGGGTATCAAACGAAAGGGGAAGACCCCAGGTTTCATTTGGACATCGATATATTTCGATAAATTTATCGATAACTGAGTTATCGGTCAAAATGTGGTTGCCCGAAAACCTTAAAATTTCCCTACAATATGGGTATCAAACAAAAGGTGAAGGCCCCAGGTTTCATTTGGACTTCGACCATCAAACGAAAGGGGAAGGCTCCAGGTTTCATTTGGACTTCGATATATTTCGATAAATTTACCGATAACTGAATTATCGGTCAAAATATGATTGCCCAAAAACCTAAAAACTTCCCTACTATATGGGTATCAAACGAAAGATGAAGGCCCCAGGTTTCATTTGGACATCGACATATTTCGATAAATTTATCGATAAATGAGTTATCGGTCATAATATGATTGCCCAAAAACCTAAAAAATTCCATACAATATGGGTACCAAACGAAAGGTGAAGGCCCCAGGTTTCATTTGGACATCGACATATTTCGATAAATTTATCGATAAATGAGTTATCGGTCAAAATATGATTGCCCAAAAACCTGAAAAATTCCATACAATATGGGTATCAAACGAAAGGTGAAGGCCCCAGGTTTCATTTGGACTTCGATATATTTCGATAAATGTATCGATAACTGAGTTATCGGTCAAAATATGATTGCCCAAAAACCTAAAAACTTCCCTACTATATGGGTATCAAACGAAAGTTGAAGGCCCCAGGTTTCATTTGGACTTCGATATATTTCGATAAATTTATCGATAAATGAGTTATCGGTCAAAATGTGGTTGCCCGAAGACCTTAAAATTTCCCTACAATATGGGTATCAAACGAAAGGCGAAGGCCCCTGGTTTCATTTGGATTTCGATATATTTCGATAAATTTATCGATAACTGAGTTATCGGTCAAAATGTGGTTGCCCGAAAACCTAAAATTTCCCTACAATATGGGTATCAAACGAAAGGTGAAGGCCCCAGGCTTCACTTGTACATCGACATAATTCGATAAATTTATCGATAACTGAGTTATCGGTCAAAATGTGGGTGCCCGAAAACCTTACAATTTCCATACAATATAGGTATCAAACGAAAGATTAAGACCCCAGGTTTCATTTGAACATCGACATATTTCGATAAATTTATCGATAAATGAGTTATCGGTCAAAATATGATTGCCCAAAAAAATTCCATACAATATGGGTATCAAACGAAAGGTGAAGGCCCCAGGTTTCATTTGGACTTCGATATATTTCGATAAATTTATCGATAACTGAGTTATCGGTCAAAATATGGTTGCCCGAAAACCTTAAAATTTCCATACAATATGGGCATCAAACGAAAGGGAAAGACCCCAGGTTTCATTTGGACATCGATATATTTCGATAAATTTATCGATAACTGAGTTATCGGTCAAAATATGGTTGCCCGAAAACCTTAAAATTTCCCTACAATATGGGTATCAAACGAAAGGTGAAGGCCCCAGGTTTCATTTGGACATCGACATATTTCGATAAATTTATCGATAAATGAGTTATCGGTCAAAATATGATTGCCCAAAAACCTGAAAAATTCCATACCGGAAACGGTCAAAATTCTAAAATTAAAATTCTGAAGTCAAAATTCCGGAATCAAAATTCTGGGTCGACAAAATTCTGGAAATCGGAATTCCGCACTTCCTTCGCCTTTTTTGGCTGTATTTCAAAATTCTGGTTTTTCATAATTCCGGAATTTACGTTTTCCAGAATTAATTTTTTCCCCAATATTTGAGCAAAATCGAGTATTTTAATAAATTGTGCTTATATTTAAGAAATATACATTGACTTTGATTTTTTGGTCATAAGACAGAAAACCAGCGGAACAATTTGTATTTCTACTCAGCCGTGTATGGAAAATAGCTGCCTCATCATCGTTGGAACAACGTCAAATTTACTGTCCATAATCCAGCAGTCGCTCTCATTTAACAACTGCAGCGAAGATTTTGTTCCAAAAATAAGAATGCATTCGCCATAACTTTAATAACTTTCTTACTTAAAATAAACTTTCTTACTTCCAAAACATAAAGTGATAATAAAGGAATGTCTATTTTTTCAACACAAGTTGGCTCTTTAAAACATTTTAAACTGTTCCGTTGTCTTCTAATTTTTAACTTAAGGGCACTTCTTGATGGCAGCTAATGTCCAATGTGTTTTTCTTTCATATATACCGAACGCTGAATTATTTGGCTAGGCTGCAGAAAACTCAAGCCATACCATATTTTTAAAATGATTATTTGGATCTGCAACCGATTTTTTATGCGCACATGGATCATGAGAATGTTCATTTTTTTTTCGTATAACATTTCACAGCCGGGAAATTGTGTGTCAATACGCACGGTACATTTGTTTTTAATTCCTTCAGAACAAGTCCAGTTAAATGATAAAGGCAAAATTTTGTTATCAACACGCATTTTTAATCATTAATTACAGAATTTTGAATTTCAGAATTTTGGTTTCCAGAATTTTGCAATTTAGAATTTCGTTATCCAGAATTTTGGATTCCAGAATATTGACTTCCATAATTTTGATTTCCGGTGTTTCGACTTCCGGAATTATGAATGCAGAATTTCCAAAAAAGCAGAATTTTGACCCCAACCCCATACCGGAAACGGTCAAAATTCTAAAATTAAAATTCTGAAGTCAAAATTCCGGAATCAAAATTCTGGGTCGACAAAATTCTGGAAATCGGAATTCCGCACTTCCTTCGCCTTTTTTGGCTGTATTTCAAAATTCTGGTTTTTCATAATTCCGGAATTTACGTTTTCCAGAATTAATTTTTTCCCCAATATTTGAGCAAAATCGAGTATTTTAATAAATTGTGCTTATATTTAAGAAATATACATTGACTTTGATTTTTTGGTCATAAGACAGAAAACCAGCGGAACAATTTGTATTTCTACTCAGCCGTGTATGGAAAATAGCTGCCTCATCATCGTTGGAACAACGTCAAATTTACTGTCCATAATCCAGCAGTCGCTCTCATTTAACAACTGCAGCGAAGATTTTGTTCCAAAAATAAGAATGCATTCGCCATAACTTTAATAACTTTCTTACTTAAAATAAACTTTCTTACTTCCAAAACATAAAGTGATAATAAAGGAATGTCTATTTTTTCAACACAAGTTGGCTCTTTAAAACATTTTAAACTGTTCCGTTGTCTTCTAATTTTTAACTTAAGGGCACTTCTTGATGGCAGCTAATGTCCAATGTGTTTTTCTTTCATATATACCGAACGCTGAATTATTTGGCTAGGCTGCAGAAAACTCAAGCCATACCATATTTTTAAAATGATTATTTGGATCTGCAACCGATTTTTTATGCGCACATGGATCATGAGAATGTTCATTTTTTTTTCGTATAACATTTCACAGCCGGGAAATTGTGTGTCAATACGCACGGTACATTTGTTTTTAATTCCTTCAGAACAAGTCCAGTTAAATGATAAAGGCAAAATTTTGTTATCAACACGCATTTTTAATCATTAATTACAGAATTTTGAATTTCAGAATTTTGGTTTCCAGAATTTTGCAATTTAGAATTTCGTTATCCAGAATTTTGGATTCCAGAATATTGACTTCCATAATTTTGATTTCCGGTGTTTCGACTTCCGGAATTATGAATGCAGAATTTCCAAAAAAGCAGAATTTTGACCCCAACCCGTATCAAACGAAAGGTGAAGGCCCCAGGTTTCATTTGGACATCGACATATTTCGATAAATTTATCGATAAATGAGTTATCGGTCAAAATATGATTGCCCAAAAACCTAAAAAATTCCATACAATATGGGTATCAAACAGAAGGTGAAGGCCCCAGGTTTCATTAGACTTCGATATATTTCGATAAATTTATCGATAACTGAGTTATCGGTCAAAATGTGGTTGTTCGAAAACCTTAAAATTTCCCTACAATATGGGTATCAAACTAAAGGTGAAGGCCCCAGGTTTCATTTGGACATCGACATATTTCGATAAATTTATCGATAAATGAGTTATCGGTCAAAATATGATTGCCCAAAAACCTAAAAAATTCCATACAATATGGGTATCAAACGAAAGGTGAAGGCCCCAGGTTTCATTTGGACTTCGATATATTTCGATAAATTTATCGATAACTGAGTTATCGGTCAAAATGTGGTTGCCCGAAAACCTTAAAATTTCCATACAATATGGGTATCAAACGAAAGGGGAAGACCCCAGGTTTCATTTGGACATCGATATATTTCGATAAATTTATCGATAACTGAGTTATCGGTCAAAATATGGTTGCCCGAAAACCTTAAAATTTCCCTACAATATGGGTATCAAACGAAAGGTGAAGGCCCCAGGTTTCATTTGGACATCGACATATTTCGATAAATTTATCGATAAATGAGTTATCGGTCAAAATATGATTGCCCAAAAACCTGAAAAATTCCATACAATATGGGTATCAAACGAAAGGTGAAGGCCCCAGGTTTCATTTGGACTTCGATATATTTCGATAAATTTATCGATAACTGAGTTATCGGTCAAAATATGGGTGCCCCAAAACCTAAAAACTTTCCTACTATATGGGTATCAAACGAAAGGTGAAGGCCCCAGGTTTCATTTGGACTTCGATATATTTCGATAAATTTATCGATAACTGAGTTATCGGTCAAAATGTGGTTGCCCGAAAACCTCAAATTTCCCTACAATATGGGTATCAAACGAAAGGTGAAGGCCCCAGGCTTCACTTGTACATCGACATATTTCGATAAATTTATCGATAAATGCGTTATCGGTCAAAATATGATTGCCCAAAAACCTAAAAAATTCCATACAATATGGGTATCAAACGAAAGGTGAAGGCCCCAGGTATCATTTGGACTTGGATATATTTCGAAAAATTTATCGATAACTGAGTTATCGGTCAAAATATGATTGCCCAAAAACCTAAAAACTTCCCTACTATATGGGTATCAAACGAAAGGTGAAGGCCCCAGGTTTCATATGGACTTCGATATCTTTCGATAAATTTATCGATAAATGAGTTATCGGTCAAAATGTGGTTGCCCGAAAACCTTAAAATTTCCCTACAATATGGGTATCAAACGAAAGGTGAAGGCCCCAGGTCAAAATGTGGTTGCCCGAAAACCTTAAAATTTCCATACAATATGGGTATCAAACGAAAGGGGAAGACCCCAGGTTTCATTTGGACATCGATATATTTCGATAAATTTATCGATAACTGAGTTATCGGTCAAAATGTGGTTGCCCGAAAACCTTAAAATTTCCCTACAATATGGGTATCAAACAAAAGGTGAAGGCCCCAGGTTTCATTTGGACTTCGACCATCAAACGAAAGGGGAAGGCTCCAGGCTTCATTTGGACATCGACATATTTCGATAAATTTATCGATAAATGAGTTATCGGTCATAATATGATTGCCCAAAAACCTAAAAAATTCCATACAATATGGGTACCAAACGAAAGGTGAAGGCCCCAGGTTTCATTTGGACATCGACATATTTCGATAAATTTATCGATAAATGAGTTATCGGTCAAAATATGATTGCCCAAAAACCTGAAAAATTCCATACAATATGGGTATCAAACGAAAGGTGAAGGCCCCAGGTTTCATTTGGACTTCGATATATTTCGATAAATGTATCGATAACTGAGTTATCGGTCAAAATATGATTGCCCAAAAACCTAAAAACTTCCCTACTATATGGGTATCAAACGAAAGTTGAAGGCCCCAGGTTTCATTTGGACTTCGATATATTTCGATAAATTTATCGATAAATGAGTTATCGGTCAAAATGTGGTTGCCCGAAAACCTTAAAATTTCCCTACAATATGGGTATCAAACGAAAGGTGAAGGCCCCAGGTTTCATTTGGACTTCGATATATTTCGATAAATTTATCGATAACTGAGTTATCGGTCAAAATGTGGTTGCCCGAAAACCTAAAATTTCCCTACAATATGGGTATCAAACGAAAGGTGAAGGCCCCAGGTTTCATTTGGACTTCGATATATTTCGATAAATTTATCGATAACTGAGTTATCGGTCAAAATGTGGTTGCCCGAAAACCTTAAAATTTCCCTACAATATGGGTATCAAACGAAAGGTGAAGGCCCCAGGCTTCACTTGTACATCGACATAATTCGATAAATTTATCGATAACTGAGTTATCGGTCAAAATGTGGTTGCCCGAAAACCTTAAAATTTCCATACAATATGGGTATCAAACGAAAGAGGAAGAGCCCAGGTTTCATTTGGACATCGACATATTTCGATAAATTTATCGATAACTGAGTTATCGGTCAAAATATCATTGCCCAAAAACCTAAAAAATTCCATAAAATATGGGTATCAAACGAAAGGTGAAGGCCCCAGGTTTCATTTGGACATCGACATATTTCCATAAATTTATCGATAAATGAGTTATCGGTCAAAATATGATTGCCCAAAAACCTAAAAAATTCCATACAATATGGGTATCAAACGAAAGGTGAAGGCCCCCATCGATAAATGAGTTATCGGTCAAAATATGATTGCCCAAAAACCTAAAACATTCCATACAATATGGGTATCAAACAAAAGGTGAAGGCCCCAGGTTTCATTTGGACTTCGACCATCAAACGAAAGGGGAAGGCTCCAGGTTTCATTTGGACTTCGATATATTTCGATAAATTTACCGATAACTGAGTTATCGGTCAAAATATGATTGCCCAAAAACCTAAAAACTTCCCTACTATATGGGTATCAAATGAAAGGGGAAGACCCCAGGTTTCATTTGGACATCGACATATTTCGATAAATTTATCGATAACTGAGTTATCGGTGAAAATATGATTGCCCAATAACCTAAAAAATTCCCTACTATATGGGTATCAAACGAAAGGTGCAGGCCCCAGGTTTCATTTGGACATCGACATATTTCGATAAATTTATCGATAAATGAGTTATCGGTCAAAATATGATTGCCCAATAACCTAAAATATGCCCTACTATATGGGTATCAAACGAAAGGTGCAGGCCCCAGGTTTCACTTGGACATCGACATATTTCAATAAATTTATCGATAACTGCGTCATCGGTCAAAATGTGGTTGCCCGAAAACCTTAAAATTTCCCTACAATATGGGTATCAAACGAAAGGTGAAGGCCCCAGGCTTCACTTGTACATCGACATAATTCGATAAATTTATCGATAACTGAGTTATCGGTCAAAATGTGGTTGCCCGAAAACTTTAAATTTTCCCCAAAATATGGGTATCAAACGAAAGGGGAAGACCCCAGGTTTCATTTGGACTTCGATATATTTCGATAAATTTATCGATAACTGAGTTATCGGTCAAAATATGATTGCCCAAAAACCTAAAAACTTCCCTACTATATGGGTATCAAACGAAAGTTGAAGGCCCCAGGTTTCATTTGGACTTCGATATATTTCGATAAATTTATCGATAAATGAGTTATCGGTCAAAATGTGGTTGCCCGAAAACCTTAAAATTTCCCTACAATATGGGTATCAAACGAAAGGTGAAGGCCCCAGGTTTCATTTGGACATCGACATATTTCGATAAATTTATCGATAAATGAGTTATCGGTCAAAATATGATTGCCCAAAAACCTAAAAAATTCCCTACTATATGGGTATCAAACGATAGGTGAAGGCCCCAGGTTTCATTTGGACTTGGATATATTTCGATAAATTTATCGATAACTGAGTTATCGGTCAAAATGTGGTTGCCCGAAAACCTAAAATTTCCCTACAATATGGGTATCAAACGAAAGGTGAAGGCCCCAGGCTTCACTTGTACATCGACATAATTCGATAAATTTATCGATAACTGAGTTATCGGTCAAAATGTGGTTGCCCGAAAACCTTACAATTTCCATACAATATGGGTATCAAACGAAAGAGGAAGACCCCAGGTTTCATTTGGACATCGACATATTTCGATAAATTTATAGATAACTGAGTTATCGGTCAAAATATGATTGCCCAAAAACCTAAAAAATTCCATACAATATGGGTATCAAACGAAATGTGAAGGCCCCAGGTTTCATTTGGACATCGACATATTTCGATAAATTTATCGATAAATGAGTTATCGGTCAAAATATGATTGCCCAAAAACCTAAAAAATTCCATACAATATGGGTATCAAACGAAAGGTGAAGGTCCCAGGTTTCATTTGGACATCGACATATTTCGATAAATTTATCGATAAATGAGTTATCGGTCAAAATATGATTGCCCAAAAACCTAAAAAATTCCATACAATATGGGTATCAAACAAAAGGTGAAGGCCCCAGGTTTCATTTGGACTTCGATATATTTCGATAAATTTATCGATAACTGAGTTATCGGTCAAAATGTGGTTGCCCGAAAACCTTAAAATTTCCCTACAATATGGGTATCAAACGAAAGTTGAAGGCCCCAGGTTTCATTTGGACATCGACATATTTCGATAAATTTATCGATAAATGAGTTATCGGTCAAAATATGATTGCCCAAAAACCTAAAAAATTCCATATAATATGGGTATCAAACGAAAGGTGAAGGCCCCAGGTTTCATTTGGACTTCGATATATTTCGATAAATTTATCGATAACTGAGTTATCGGTCAAAGTGTGGTTGCCCGAAAACCTTAAAATTTCCATACAATATGGGTATCAAACGAAAGGGGAAGACCCCAGGTTTCATTTGGACATCGATATATTTCGATAAATTTATCGATAACTGAGTTATCGGTCAAAATGTGGTTGCCCGAAAACCTAAAAAATTCCATACAATATGGGTATCAAACGAAAGGTGAAGGCCCCAGGTTTCATTTGGACTTCGATATATTTCGATAAATTTATCGATAACTGAGTTATCGGTCAAAGTGTGGTTGCCCGAAAACCTTAAAATTTCCATACAATATGGGTATCAAACGAAAGGGGAAGACCCCAGGTTTCATTTGGACATCGATATATTTCGATAAATTTATCGATAAATGAGTTATCGGTCAAAATATGATTGCCCAAAAACCTAAAAAATTCCATACAATATGGGTATCAAACGAAAGGTGAAGGCCCCAGGTTTCATTTGGACATCGACATATTTCGATAAATTTATCGATAAATGAGTTATCGGTCAAAATATGATTGCCCAAAAACCTAAAAAATTCCCTACTATATGGGTATCAAACGATAGGTGAAGGCCCCAGGTTTCATTTGGACTTGGATATATTTCGATAAATTTATCGATAACTGAGTTATCGGTCAAAATGTGGTTGCCCGAAAACCTAAAATTTCCCTACAATATGGGTATCAAACGAAAGGTGAAGGCCCCAGGCTTCACTTGTACATCGACATAATTCGATAAATTTATCGATAACTGAGTTATCGGTCAAAATGTGGTTGCCCGAAAACCTTACAATTTCCATACAATATGGGTATCAAACGAAAGAGGAAGACCCCAGGTTTCATTTGGACATCGACATATTTCGATAAATTTATAGATAACTGAGTTATCGGTCGAAATATGATTGCCCAAAAACCTAAAAAATTCCATACAATATGGGTATCAAACGAAAGGTGAAGGTCCCAGGTTTCATTTGGACATCGACATATTTCGATAAATTTATCGATAAATGAGTTATCGGTCAAAATATGATTGCCCAAAAACCTAAAAAATTCCATACAATATGGGTATCAAACAAAAGGTGAAGGCCCCAGGTTTCATTTGGACTTCGATATATTTCGATAAATTTATCGATAACTGAGTTATCGGTCAAAATGTGGTTGCCCGAAAACCTTAAAATTTCCCTACAATATGGGTATCAAAGGAAAGTTGAAGGCCCCAGGTTTCATTTGGACATCGACATATTTCGATAAATTTATCGATAAATGAGTTATCGGTCAAAATATGATTGCCCAAAAACCTAAAAAATTCCATACAATATGGGTATCAAACGAAAGGTGAAGGCCCCAGGTTTCATTTGGATTTCGATATATTTCGATAAATTTATCGATAACTGAGTTATCGGTCAAAGTGTGGTTGCCCGAAAACCTTAAAATTTCCATACAATATGGGTATCAAACGAAAGGGGAAGACCCCAGGTTTCATTTGGACATCGATATATTTCGATAAATTTATCGATAACTGAGTTATCGGTCAAAATGTGGTTGCCCGAAAACCTTAAAATTTCCCTACAATATGGGTATCAAACGAAAGGTGAAGGCCCCAGGTTTCATTTGGACATCGACATATTTCGATAAATTTATCGATAACTGAGTTATCGGTCAAAGTGTGGTTGCCCGAAAACCTTAAAATTTCCATACAATATGGGTATCAAACGAAAGGGGAAGACCCCAGGTTTCATTTGGACATCGATATATTTCGATAAATTTATCGATAACTGAGTTATCGGTCAAAATGTGGTTGCCCGAAAACCTTAAAATTTCCCTACAATATGGGTATCAAACGAAAGGTGAAGGCCCCAGGTTTCATTTGGACATCGACATATTTCGATAAATTTATCGATAAATGAGTTATCGGTCAAAATATGATTGCCCAAAAACCTGAAAAATTCCATACAATATGGGTATCAAACGAAAGGTGAAGGCCCCAGGTTTCATTTGGACTTCGATATATTTCGATAAATTTATCGATAACTGAGTTATCGGTCAAAATATGGTTGCCCCAAAACCTAAAAACTTTCCTACTATATGGGTATCAAACGAAAGGTGAAGGCCCCAGGTTTCATTTGGACTTCGATATATTTCGATAAATTTATCGATAACTGAGTTATCGGTCAAAATGTGGTTGCCCGAAAACCTCAAATTTCCCTACAATATGGGTATCAAACGAAAGGTGAAGGCCCCAGGCTTCACTTGTACATCGACATAATTCGATAAATTTATCGATAACTGAGTTATCGGTCAAAATGTGGTTGCCCGAAAACCTTAAAATTTCCATACAATATGGGTATCAAACGAAAGGGGAAAACCCCAGGTTTCATTTGGACATCGACATATTTCGATAAATTTATCGATAACTGAGTTATCGGTCAAAATATGATTGCCCAAAAACCTAAAAAATTCCATACAATATGGGTATCAAACGAAAGGTGAAGGCCCCAGGTTTCATTTGGACATCGACATAATTCGATAAATTTATCGATAACTGAGTTATCGGTCAAAATGTGGTTGCCCGAAAACCTCAAATTTCCCTACAATATGGGTATCAAACGAAAGGTGAAGGCCCCAGGTTTCATTTGGACATCGACATATTTCGATAAATTTATCGATAACTGAGGTATCGGTCAAAATGTGGTTGCCCGAAAACCTTAAAATTTCCCTACAATAAGGGTATCAAACGAAAGGTGAAGGCCCCATTTCGGTAAATTTATCGATAAATGAGTTATCGGTCCAAATACGATTGCCCAAAAACCTAAAAAATTCCTTACAATATGGGTATCAAACGAAAGGTGAAGGCCCCAGGTTTCATTTGGACTTCGATATATTTCGATAAATTTATCGATAACTGAGTTATCGGTCAAAATATGATTGCCCAAAAACCTAAAAACTTCCCTACTATATGGGTATCAAACGAAAGGTGAAGGCCCCAGGTTTCATTTGGACTTCGATATATTTCGATAAATTTATCGATAACTGAGTTATCGGTCAAAATGTGGTTGCCCGAAAACCTTAAAATTTCGCTACAATATGGGTATCAAACGAAAGGGGAAGGCTCCAGGTTTCATTTGGACTTCGATATATTTCGATAAATTTATCGATAACTGAGTTATCGGTCAATATATGATTGCCCAAAAACCTAAAAACTTCCCTACTATATGGGTATCAAACGAAAGGGGAAGACCCCAGGTTTCATTTGGACATCGACATATTTCGATAAATTTATCGATAACTGAGTTATCGGTCAAAATGTGGTTGCCCGAAAACCTTAAAATTTCGCTACAATATGGGTATCAAACGAAAGGTGAAGGCCCCAGGTTTCATTTGGACATCGACATATTTCGATAAATTTATCGATAACTGAGTTATCGGTCAAAATATGATTGCCCAAAAACCTAAAAACTTCCCTACTATATGGGTATCAAACGAAAGGGGAAGACCCCAGGTCTCTTTTGGACATCGACATATTTCGATAAATTTATCGATAACTGAGTTATCGGTCAAAATGTGGTTGCCCGAAAACCTAAAAAAATCCCACCAATATGGGTATCAAACGAAAGGTGAAGGCCCCAGGTTTCATTTGGACATCGACATATTTCGATAAATTTATCGATAACTGAGTTATCGGTCAAAATATGATTGCCCCAAAACTTAAAAACTTCCCTACTATATGGGTATCAAACGAAAGGGGAAGACCCCAGGTTTCATTTGGACATCGACATATTTCGATAAATTTATCGATAACTGAGTTATCGGTCAAAATGTGGTTGCCCGAAAACCTAAAAAAATCCCTACAATATGGGTATCAAACGAAAGGTGAAGGCCCCAGGTTTCATTTGGACATCGACATATTTCGATAAATTTTTCGATAACTGAGTTATCGGTCAAAATATGATTGCCCACAAACCTAAAAAATTCCCTACAATATGGGTATCAAACGAAAGGTGAAGGCCCCAGGTCTCTTTTGGACATCGACATATTTCGATAAATTTATCGATAACTGAGTTATCGGTCAAAATATGATTGCCCAAAAACCTAAAAACTTCCCTACTATATGGGTATCAAACGAAAGGGGAAGACCCCAGGTTTTATTTGGACATCGACATATTTCGATAAATTTATCGATAACTGAGTTATCGGTCAAAATGTGGTTGCCCGAAAACCTAAAAAAATCCCTACAATATGGGTATCAAACGAAAGGGGAAGACCCAGGTTTCATTTGGACATCGACATATTTCGATAAATTTATCGATAAATGAGTTATCGGTCAAAATATGATTGCCCGAAAACCTAAAAAATTCCCTACTATATGGGTATCAAACGAAAGGTGAAGGCCCCAGGTTTCATTTGGACTTGGATATATTTCGATAAATTTATCGATAACTGAGTTATCGGTCAAAATGTGGTTGCCCGAAAACCTAAAATTTCCCTACAATATGGGTATCAAACGAAAGGTGAAGGCCCCAGGCTTCACTTGTACATCGACATAATTCGATAAATTTATCGATAACTGAGTTATCGGTCAAAATGTGGTTGCCCTAAAACCTTACAATTTCCATACAATATGGGTATCAAACGAAAGAGGAAGACCCCAGGTTTCATTTGGACATCGACATATTTCGATAAATTTATCGATAACTGAGTTATCGGTCAAAATATGATTGCCCAAAAACCTAAAAAATTCCATACAATATGGTATCAAACGAAAGGTGAAGGCCCCAGGTTTCATTTGGACATCGACATATTTCGATAAATTTATCGATAAATGAGTTATCGGTCAAAATATGATTGCCCAAAAACCTAAAAAATTCCATACAATATGGGTATCAAACGAAAGGTGAAGGTCCCAGGTTTCATTTGGACATCGATAAATTTATCGAAATATGTCGATGTCCAAAGAGACCTGGGGCCTTCACCTTTCGTTTGATACCCATATTGTAGGGAAATTTTAAGGTTTTCGGGCAACCACATATTGACCGATAACTCAGTTATCGATAAATTTATCGAAATATGTCGATGTCCAAGGAGAACTGGGGCCTTCACCTTTCGTTTGATACCCATATTGTAGGGGAAATTTTAAGGTTTTCGGGCAACCACATTTTGACCGATAACTCAGTTATCGATAAATTTATCGAAATATGTCAATGTCAAAAGAGACCTGGGGCCTTCAGCTTTCGTTTGATATCCATATTGTATGGAAATTTTAAGGTTTTCGGGCAACCATATTTGACCGATAACTCAGTTATCGATAAATTTATCGAAATATATCGAAGTCCAAATGAAACCTGGGGCCTTCACCTTTCGTTTGATACCCATATTGTATGGAATTTTTAGGTTTTTGGGCAATCATATTTTGACCGATAACTCATTTTATCGATAAATTTATCGAAATATGTCGATGTCCAAATGAAACCTGGGGCCTTCACCTTTCGTTTGATACCCATATTGTAGGGGAATTTTAAGGTTTTCGGGCAACCACATTTTGACCGATAACTCAGTTATCGATAAATTTATCGAAATATATCGAAGTCCAAATGAAACCTGGGGCCTTCACCTTTTGTTTGATACCCATATTGTATCGAATTTTTTAGGTTTTTGGGCAATCATGGGTTGCCCGAAAACCTTAAAATTTCCCTACAGTATGGGTATCAAACGAAAGGGCAAGACCCCAGGTTTCATTTGGACTTCGATATATTTTCGATAAATTTATAGATAATTTCATAGGACATTTGACTAAAAAATAAATATAGTTTAAAAAAAACTAAAACTCACGCTTTTAGAGTGTATTGAACTAAAAAGTTGAAAATATTTTAAAACCCCTACACAGTATTATTGTGGAAAAAGCGTGGCCCGCTTTGTCCCATAATTTTGGTATATCGAGCGCAAGACGCTTTCCCACATAATGCTAGTTTTTCTACTACGCTTTCATTAGCTCATTGTGTATCAATACCAATGATTGATACACAATGCATTAGCTTTACTTGTACATATTTACATTCATATGTATGTTTGCTTGCTTGTATGTAGCTCCACTTCAGTCTGCCATTTGAACTTCAGACTGTCCGAAAAACCTTGAAATATGCCTTCAATATTTGTATCAAACGAAAGGGAAGGTCCACAGGTTTCTATTGGACTTTGGAATATTTCGATATATTTATCGATAACTGAGTTATCGGTCAAAATGAGATTGTACAATAATATTGAAAATTGCCTACAATATGGGTATCAAACGCAATTGGAGGCCCAGAGGTTTCGTTTTGACTGCGGTATACTTCGATATATTTATCGATTACTTCATAACACATTTAACTAAAAAGTAAAAAATAAATATAGGTTAAAAAGCGAAAACACACACTTTTAAAGAATATAGCACTAAAAAGGTAAAAAAAAATTAAATAAAAAACGAAGATTATGGAACAAAGCGGACCCTGCTTTTTCCACAATACTACTGTGTAGGGGTTTTAAAATTATTTTCAACTTTTTAGTTCAATACACTCTAAAAGCGTGAGTTTTAGTTTTTTTAAACTATATTTATTTCTCTTATAATTCACCGATGCTTCTTCGTGATAGGGTAAATACAAATAGTCGCTGCTTTCTTAAGAATAAACATGAAAATAAAGGCAAATGATAAAGGGTAAGTCATGAAAATTCTGGTTGAAATCACACTATTCCAGGTTCAATGCCTTTTGGACTAGTATGGGACTAGTATATTTCAAGGTCTGTAACCGATTAAAATAACGTTCGGGTTACGGTTTCGGTTTTGCAACGTGTTTCGGTTACGGTTCCGGTTTCGTTCTTCATCATTTATTTCGGTTTCGGTTACGGTTTCGTTCCGGTTTCGGTTACCAAATAAAAACACAAACAAAATAAATTTTACTACTAAAATAGTCAAGTACCTATGTAGCTTCGAAATAGATCTGAATTTTCATAACTTTTTCCTGCTGCCATGATGGGATTTCTCTAATATAATAATAAATTTTATTAACGCTATGCATGGATGAAATTTCTGCAAAACAAATTCCTAGAATTAACTCTACTTTTTTATTAGAAAAATATTAAATGAAATGTATAAATCGTCAAAAACATTAATATGAGTGGTGCTTTCTGGGTCAAGCCTGCACATTTCGTTTTCCCATCCCGTAAATTTTTTCGGTCGCTTCATTCAACTATAATCAAATTTCCTGTTTCAGAATTTTTATACTAAGGTTAAAACGCGTATTTTGTAACCTTGCTCGACAATCCTCCCTGAAAGTTTTCAGAGTACCTGTTTGTGCCCAATTAAAGAAGTGATACATTAAAAAAATTCAAAACCGTTTGGAACCGGTTCCGGCTTTTGAAACGGTTTCGGTTTCGTTCTTTTCCAGATCAAAATAACGGTTACGGTTTCGGTTTCGGTTTTGAAAAATGAATCGGTTTTAATCGGTTATGGTTACGGTTTCGGTTTCGGTTTCAGTCCTTGGTATATTTCATACTAGTCCTTTTTGGACTGCTATGGGACTAGTTTTTTTATGGAAATCATACTAGTCCAGGTTGAACTAGTATGGGACTGGTATTTTACAACTGGTATAATTCTAGTACATCATGACTGGTATGTTCTGGTCGAAATCTGCCAATTGATATTTCGTAGGACATCAACACGTAAAAAATACCAGTTGTTTATATGGAAAAAAGACAAAACACTGAATAGTTGGGCTCGGTGCACCAGAGGTAGTCATTTATTATCCTTTCGAAAGTGTTGAGTACAAAGGACGAGATACTGATCGGTCTGCAGTCCTTAGGCTCGTAATGGGACGCCTCCCCCGCCTTAGGAATAAACACTACCGTGGCGCTTCTCCAGGAGAGCGGAATGTAACTAAGGGCCAGGCAGGCTGTATAAAGAAATACCAGCCATTTAGCTGATGTCTCCAACGTGTTTATGAGCTGTGCGGGAATAATCCCTTTTATCTGACCACCTTACCCCTTCCTCTGGGATGGGTATGTTTACAGCCAGGTTTGCTGCAGGTGCTGAGGGTTCTCTGGTAGGTCTCTGGCTAATATTTCATTATGTAGCTGCCAATTGGTGTTGCGTGGATCGCGCTTCATAATTGGTTGCTCTGCAATAAAGTCTACAACTATTTCTATGTACCGGTGGTCGGAGAATGAATGTTCTTCAAGAACACGCCATTTTTGTTAACCCACTCACAAGCGCCTTCACTACAAATAGTGATATCTACGACCTCCCTACGGGTTTTGGTGATAAAGGTAGGCTCACTACCCACGTTACAAACTACCAGTATGCTTGTTAATAGGTAATCAAGCAGAGACTCGCCCTGGCATTGATATCGGTGCTTCCCCATTGGACGTGGAGAGCATTAATGTCCGTTCCAATAATAAGATGGCCCGTGCAGAATTTAACACCAGATCTTTCACCTCCCTTTGTGGTGGAGGTTCTTCGGCGTCGTAGGGCATATAGACCGACGCCACCGTCAGGCAGATGTTGCCGACCGTTAAACTGACAGCGGTAATGTGATAAATGGTATAGTTAGGTAGGGGGAAAGAGTTTAGCTCACACTTGGCCAAAATTCAGGTTCTGACCTTGCCCTCCTAGCTGGCTCGAATGAGCTTGAAGCCCTTAGTCTCCAATCCACATATCCTCGAGCTGTTGACCCAATGATCCTGGATGAGGACCACATCCACGTCGCCTTTAGAAAGACGACTACTTAAAGTAGCCGAGCCTACTTAAGATTTGGGCAGATTTATCTGAAGCACCCCCACATGAGAGCGCGCAGACTTCCTTGCCGGAGGCTGTTTCTCAGCGACAAGTTGTTCAGAGCAGCTGAGCGGTTTGGCGTAACGAGAGCCCTGCTTCGCTCAGGACTGGCTGCTACCACCGTGACGCCGAGGCCTTCTCCGTCCAACAAGCGTCGGGAGGGACTTATTTATTATCCGCAACATCGTGAGAATTCGCTCAGGCTCTGCAGGGATGGCAGGAATCCATGCCCTTGCCCTTGGCTGAGCCGGTATGTCCTTCCAGTCGACGACCCCGATTTTTGCAACTTCGTAGACTTCACACAGTCTTGCAGCTGCTGCCTTGTACAGTGCAACAGTTCTTGCGTCGTCGCACGCGACTATTTTAATTTGTCCCTTGTGCAAACCCGCATCCGTGACCGCCGCCGTACCACCTGGAGACTCCAAATAAACGTCAAAACCCTGCAGCGAAAGCAACTAGTTCAAAACTACTTTACAACTAGTTGGTGCACCGGGCCCTACTAGGCAGTGTTCTGTCTTTTTTCCATATAAGCAACTGGTATTTTTTACGTGTTGATGTTCTACGAGATGTCAATTGTCAGATTTCGACCAGAATATACCACTTATCTACCAGTCAGGAAATACCAGTTTCATACTAGTTGTAAAATACCAGTTCCATACTACACCTTTTCCAACTGTATTTGAGAAAAGGTCAAATGTATTCGAGAAACGGGCAATTCTATTTGAGAAATGGGTAAATGTATTTGAGAAAAGGAAAATGTATTTTAGAAAGTGGAAAATGTGTTTGAGAAACGGTTAAAGGTATTTGAGGAAAGGAAAATGTATTTATGAAAACGGAAAATGTATTTGAGAAATGGGCAATTGTATTTCAGAAAAGCTTGAAAATATACTAAAAAACCTGTGTACTTGAATACATCAAAATTATATGTATATTGAATTACACCGTTTTTAGAATATTTTTTAGCTTTTCTAAATACATTTGCCCATTTCTCAAATACATTTTCGCTTTTCTCAAATACATTTTCCCTTTCTCAAATACATTTACCTATTTCTCATATAGATTTGCCCGTTTCTCAAATACATTTTCACTTTTCTCAAATACATTTTCCTTTTCTCAAATAGATTTGCGCGTTTCTCAAGTACATGTGACCATTTCTCAAATACAGCTGGAAAAGGTGTAGTTCAACCTGGACTAGTATGATTTCCATAAAATAAACTAGTCCCCATTCTATTCCAAAAAATATTTTTAATTTTTTTTGGTAACCCTAGATGTCGCCCAATTGCATTTTTCTTCATATCTTCGGCATTTATTGTCGGATTTTAAAGTGTGATACACCAATTTTTTTGTCTCAGGGAGTGGGTTTTTCCTAAAAAAGCTCATTGACCTCAGGCGCTCCTTTGTGGTACCTACCCACCATATCTTAATTGCTACCACCCAAATGTACCGATCTAATAACAGCAAATTAAAGACCGTAAGAAATCGTAAATCTTTTACGGTATTCAATTAACTGACATAGGTCGTTACATTATGGTGGTAGAAACTGAGATATGGCGGGTAAGCTTTTTTTTAGGAAAAACCCACTCCCTGAGACAAAAAAATTGGTGTATCACACCTTAAAATCCGACAATAAATGCCGAAGATATGAAGAAAAATTTAATTTTAATTTGATATATTTTTTTAGTTACGAATACCCATTAAGTCAACCAAACATTTTTTTTGTTATTAATAACCATTAAGTCAATTTAAAAAATTTTTGGTTGATTTAATGGTTATTCGTAACCAAAAAATGTTTCTCTAATTTATAATGGTTATGGTGACCAACATAAAGTATATCTTACGGTAATGGCTAATTTTTTTTATAATATTTACCGAAAATTCCCGATCCATACACTAACAAATCTGATAAAAGCAGCACCTTCATAGAACAACTGCTAATAAATTAGCTAAAATTATGGGAGATAGCTCAAAAGACGGGGTTTGGCCCCAGGATTACGAATCCGGAAGCGCTTTTTTTTATATTTTGCTTCTCTGAAGAGATATTTGCAATCAAAGTTGCAACTTTTCATGTGGTTGTTGTAATTTTATTAGGCTGTACCTAAAAACCCGCAATAGAATGCGTACGGTGGCACGTTGCCACGTTTCAGGCAACCACCCGGACTTGGGATTGCGTAGCCCAGGGTTATTTATAATAAGCGCGGCCGAAGGCCGCCAACTCAGAAAGGCGTTTCGCACTTAGGTTAGGTTGAAGTGGCTGCCGTAAAGGCACACCTAGGCCAGTATTAAAAGGCCCGTTGTGATACCATCAACACTAGGAAAGTCAGTCCCGGGACCCAGCCATATGGAAAATCCCAGTGCTATTGGGACTCTCCACATAGCAGAATCCCGGGGCTGACACTCCTAAAACCGACACCGTTACACCTCCTCGAACCATTTAGATGACTTGATGAAAGCCATCAAGTCCTTTATGTCCAGCTCCGCTACCTGGCGTAGGCTATCCAGGAAGGGAACTCCGAAAAAGCGCCTTCTCGCGCCGCTTAAAGCCGGGCAGTTGCAGATGAGATGCTCCACCGTTTCCTCCTCCTCATCATCTTTGCAACTCCTACAGCATCGTCGGTAGGGTACACCCAGCCTTGCTGCGTGCCTTCCAATAAGGCAGTGCCCGGTTAAAACCCCTATTAATATAGATATATCCCTTCTTCTTAGGGTGTAAATATATTTAGATCTTTTAGTATCCCATTTTGGCCAGGATTGTTTGGATACTCGGCACCCTGGCGATAAAAGCCATCTTTCATTGGCTTGTCGGAGTGTATGCTCCTTCAGCATTAGCTTGCATGTGGCAAAGGGCATACCTAAGCGTTCTTTATCCTGAAGAACCTGCTTGGTCGTGCCCTGCCTAGCAAGTTCGTCTGCCCTACAGTTTCCCTCAATGTCCCTGTGTCCCGGGACCCATGTGAGGCTCACGCGGTTCTGTTGGGCCATCTCCTGAAGAGATCGACGACAGCTGAGCGTCAGTTCAGAGTTGAACAAGTAAGAGCCAAGGGATTTGACTGCCGCTTGGCTATCGCTGAAAATAACGATATTCTGTCCGATAGCGTGTTGCCCTATCCAAGCCGCGGCGTCCATGATTGCTGAGACCTCAGCCTGGAAGACGCTGCAATGATCAGGCAGTCTGAAGGAAAGCTCAAGGTCCAGATCCTTGGAATAAATCCCTCCTCCAACTCTGCCGTCCAACTTCGAACCGTCGGTGTATATGGAAATGCCGCCCTTAGTAGCAGGACACCGATCCGTCCTCTCCCAGTCTTCCCTGCTGGGAATGTTTATTCTGAACCAGCTATCTCCGACTGTTGTGGTTGCACAACGGTCCGTGCTCGGAGGGAGAAAGCTGTAAGAATCCAGAATACCGGAGTGTCCAGTAGTGCCTGCGCCCCTGCCGGAAGCTTCACTTAGACGCAGAGCCGATGCTGCCGCTGCCCGGTACCCTTCCAGATCGAGTGGCAAAATGCCAAGAATGGCCTGGAGAGCTTCGTTGGGCGTTGTTCTCCACGCGCCGCTTATACAGATCATGCTAGATCTGTGGACTTTACCTAACAGGTTTAGGTTGGCTGCCTTGCTCAGCGCAGGCCACCATACCACGACTCCATACAGCATAATTGGCCGGATTATCGCAGTGTAAATCCATCTGCAGATTTTGGGATTGAGCCCCCATTTTTTGCCAATGGCTCTTTTACAGGTGTAAAGTGCAATGCACGCTTTCCTCTGGCGCTGGATGACATTCTCCTTCCAGTTAAGCTTTCTATCCAGAACTATGCCTAGGAATTTGGCTTTGTCAGCCAAGTTCAGGCGCACGCCATTTAGTTCTGGTAGGCTTAGCGTTGGTATTTTGTACCGGTTAGTATAAAGGACAAGCTCCACTTTTCCCGGGTTGATATTAAGTCCGCAGCGAGATGACCACGAGGAAACTGCTCGCAGTGCTACTTGCATCAAGTCACACAGGGTTTGTGGGAATTTGCCCCTGTATGCAATAGCTAAATCGTCTGCATATGCAACTATCCTCCCGCCCCCCCAGCTTGTGTCTCGTAGCAGTGAGTTTACAGTGAGGTTCCATAAAAGCGGAGAGAGAACACCACCCTGAGGCGTTCCTCTTGTGACATAGCGTGAGAAATCAACTGTGCCCAGTGTAGAAACTATTTTCCTTCCCTTTAGTAGCTTATCAATTAGTCCAATAAGAGACCTGCTTATGCCCAGATTAGTTAGAGCGGTGTTAATAGCCTCCGGGCTTATATTGTTGAAGGCACCTTCAATGTCTAGGAAGGCCACGAGACAGTAATCTTTTTATACCCAGCTGTACTTGTACACAGGGTATTATAACTTTGTTAGGATAACGGTTGGTTGTACAGGTATAAAGGAATCGAGATAGATATAGACTTCCATATATCAATATGATCAGGATCGAAAAAAAATTTGATTGAGCCATGTCCGTCCGTCTGTCCGTCCGTCCGTCTGTTCGTTAACACGATAACTTGAGCAAATAATGAGATATCTTCACCAAATTTGGCATGCGTACTTATTTGGGTTCAGAATAGATTGCTATTGAAAATGGGTAAAATCGGACCATAACCACGCCCCTTTTTCGATATCGAAAATTTCGAAAAACGTATAAAATGGGTTAATTCAATATTAGAAGCAGCTACAATGATAAAATTTGCAATAAGTATTGATTTAGATGTTCTAAGGCCGATTTTATAAAAATTTTTGAAAAGGGGGCGTGGTACCGCCCACGTATATTTGAAGAAATTTTAAAATTTTGACTCTTAATAACTTCAGAACAGTTTATGCTAGTATAACGAAATTTCGTAGAGGACATACTATTGTTATGGTAAATTCAGCTATAGAAAATAAACGAAATCGCTTCGCGACCACGCCTACTTTTTCATAAAAGTTATATTGAAAGGAGGTGGAAATATTGAAAAGTCCATATCTAATTAACTGATTTCGCTATAATAATATAATTTGGTACATACATCAACTTTCATATTCTTTACATAATTTTTTCAAAATTTTGGAAAGTGGGCGTGGCACCGCCCACTTATGAGTCAAGCAATTTTTAAATTCGACTGCTAACAACTTCAGAACGGTGTGATATAGATTTACGAAACTAGGTACCAGGCATGTTATGTTTATGTAGTACTACCACAGAAAATAAGAAAAATCGGTGAACGATCACGCCCACTTTATGTGCACAGCTGGGTATGTAATGTTCGGTTTCACCCGAACTTAGACTTCCTTACTTGTTCATACAACGATTTTTCAATAACAGAGACAAGTCTGTGAAGCGCAGTTTCCGTTGATTTACCTTTGGTGTATGCATGTTGATAGCTAGAGATAAGGTTGCTATCAATAGTAGAGGAGAGATAATCGCTAATTATCCTCTCGAAGGTTTTGAGTGCAAAGGACGAGAGACTGATCGGTCTGTAGTCCTTAGGCTCATAGTGTGAGGCCTTCCCAGCCTTAGGAATAAAGACTACCTTGGCGCTTCTCCAGGAGTGCGGAATGTAGTTGAGAGCCAGGCAGGCTGAAAAGAGAAATACCAGCCATTTAGCCGATGTTTCCAACGTGTTTATGAGTTGTGCGGGGAAAATCCCGTCTGGCCCAGCAGCCTTGAACTGCTCAAAGCTTTTGATCACCCACCTTACCCTTTCCTCCGTGATGGGTATATTCACTGCCATATTTGTTGCAGATGCTAAAGGTGCTTCATGCAAGTTCCCCGGAAAGTGTGTATTCAATAGCAGCTCCAGGGTTTCCCCTTCCGTGCTAGTCCACGATCCGTCAGGCTTCCGCAAATAGCTAATGGCTGCTTGAGTTTTTGAGAGCACTCGTCTAAGTCTCGCCGTATCATCGACCTTTTCGACCCCGGTGCAGAAATCTCTCCACGAAGTTCTCTTCGCCTGCCTTAGGGCCCTTTTATAGGCCCTCAGTTTAACTTTTTATTCGAGCCATTCAGGCTCCGTACCGAGGCTCTTGGCCCTATTAAATTGCTTCCTGCAGGACTTGCGGAGCGAACCCAGGTCGTAGGACCACCAGTGTGGTCTATGTTTACCGCGTGGTTTCGGCACTGGACAAGCCTGCTCTAGGGCATTTGAGAGCGCCGTTGTAAAGGTCGCAACCAGATCATCCAGTTCTCCTACTGATGATGGAGCTTGTGGGGGTAACACTGGTAGGTCCCTAACTAATATTTGATTATGTAGCTGCCAATTAGTGTTGCGTGGATTGCGTTTCATAACTGGCTGCTCAACAGAAAAATCTAAGGCAATTTCTATGTACCGGTGGTCGGAAAATGAATGCTCCTCAAGAACACGCCATTTCCTAACCCACTCATAAGCGCCTTCGCTACAAATAGTGAGGTCTATGACCTCCCTACGGGCTTTAGTGATAAAAGTAGGCTCGTTACCCACGTTACAAACCACCAGGTTAGTTGTTAGTAGGTAGTCAAACAGAGACTCGCCCCTAGCGTTAATATCGGAGCTTCCCCACTGGACGTGATGAGCATTATCGTCAGCTCCAATAATAAGATGACCCGTGCAGAAATTTTCCACCAGATCTTTCACCTCCTTTTGTGGAGGAGGTTCTTCGGCGTCATAGGGCATGTAGACCGACGCCATCGTCAGGCTGGTGCTGCCGACCGTTAAGCTGGCAGCTGTAACGTCACCATTTGAATAGTTGGGTAAGAGAAAGGTGTTCAGCTCAGACTTGACCAAGATACAGGTTCTGACCTTGCCCTCCTCATTAGCTCGGATGAGCTTGTACCCCTTAGCCCCCAATCCACAGATCCTTGAGCTATTAACCCAGGGTTCTTGGATAAGGACCACGTCTACGTCGCCTTTATAAAGACGACTGCTTAGGGCAGCTGAGGCTGCTTTAGATTTGTGCAGGTTAATCTGAAGCACCACCAACATGAGAGCGCTCAGACTTCCCTACCACCGTCGTACCGTCGTGGAGGTCTACGCCGTCCCGGGGCCTATCTCTCAACGACAATTTATCTGCACGATTTGGCGTGGCGGAATCTCTACTGTCTGAAGCGGCATCAACGTTAGTGTGCACCGGATTGCCCTCCACCACCGTGCGGTCGAGGTCTTCCGCGTCCGTTAGGCTATCTTCCATCGCCGAGTCGTTCACGGCTTCCTCGCAATTTGACGTGGCGGATACCATACTTTCCGCGTCTGACACCCCTGCCTCCTCTTCTGGTCCTTCGATTTCCGAGTCCTTCGAAGCGGCCGGAATGGCAGCGCGTTGTGCATCGCCACGGTATACGTGGATCACGATCTGACCCATTCCATAATGCACTCGTCCGTTGCACCGTTTAAGGGGCTCGAGTGCCTCCTTATTCAAAGTTAAAACCACCTGGCCCAACCTCACCCTCGACCAGATTGACACTCCAGTCCTGCGTCGGGAGAGACGGATTCCAGGCCTGCAGCATCTCAAGAATATTCTCCGGTTCAGCAGGGATGGCAGGAATCCATGCCCTTGCCCTTGGCCGGGCCGGAATGTCCTTCCAGTCGACGACCTCGATTTTTGCCCCTGGGTAGACTTCACCCAGTCTTGCAACTGCTGCCTTGTACAGTGCAACAGTTCTTGCATCCTCACACGCGAAAACTTTAATCTGACCCTGGTGCCAACCCGCGTCTGTACCTCGCGGCGGACTACCCGGAGACTCACGCCATATGTCGAGAAGGGCCCTGCCAATTTCGTTCCGGACATACAGCCACCGGTCTCTAGGGATGGACCAACGGTCGTTGCCTCGATCAATGACACCTATAAGGATCCTGTCCTTGGTCACTTCAGCAAAGCTGGGTTTGCCCACTACTGGGATATTCTGATGCCGCTTCGGATGGGGATCCACCTCTCCATCCGATCTCTGGCGTTTGAAGGGATTCCCGTTCAGCCTTTTAGGCGCATAGGGCCTTTGGAAATGTGGTATCAGAGCTTTCGCTTTCTCCACCATCTTCCTTTCATTCAGCGATAGTGTATCCTGCGATGCTCCCTCATATTTCTTCAGGATCCTTGCAGCCTTCCTTTTATCCCAGTACGCAAAGCGTCGGGGAGATGTCTTTTGGGAGGAGTTCAGACCCGTAGTTGCCATCGCGGTCTCTTCCTTTGATAGAAGCTTAGTTGCGTCTTCCTTCTCTTTCGGATGACTGAGGCCAGGTCCCGAGACCATTGCCACAGACATTGAGAGGTTGATGTTCGTGCCGGCGCTTGATGGAAGTTTAGCATCCGCCGTTTTCTGCTTACCTGCGTATGCAGCCGCACTGGTGCTGGCTTTCATCAAGTCACTCTCACTTGCTAGCAGTTTCGAGGATGACCGACCCGTAGTTACCATCGTTGTCGGTCCCCCAGTTGACTTTGAAATAGAGTTTGTCCTCCGGCGTTGTGATTTCTCTTGCTCCAGCATAGTTCTCCTCTGCTTCGGAGTAAACGAAGTTATTGATTGTTTTGAATTTTGAGTTGTATTCATCTTGTTCGTACGACCCCTCGCCGGACACGGCCAGCTTGGGGTCAAGGGTGGATTAAGGGGAATGTGTCGTCCGCCACGGCAGAGCCCCATACCGCGGTAAGACCATGGTTACTCTCTGAGGCGGTCCGGTATCAGAGAGGCACCGTTCGATTTGCCTCCCGGCTGCAAACGTCCAATGCGCACGGTATCGCGTAACACCCTGGATTGGGAGGGGGTAGATCTTTGTCATCGCGCCAGCATGACATCTTTGTTTCGCACTTAAATACCATGGATTCCGCCCGAATTTTGGTATCGGACCCGGGTCATTTTTCGGTTTTTTGACCATAACTTTTCACTAAAACAAAAATTTAAAAAAGCTCTTCCGGATTCGTAATCCTGAGGCCAAACCCCGTCTTTTGAGCTATCTCGCATAATTTTAGCTAATTTATTAGCAGTTGTTCTATGAAGGTGCTGCTTTTATAAGATTTGTTAGTGTATGGATCGGGAATTTTCGGTAAATATTATAAAAAATATGTGTAAAAATATCGTTTTTTTTTACTTTCGCATTTCGTTTTATGAATTATGCCGAAAGGAAGCTGCGCGTTTTGTAAAAAAATATGGAAGGCAGAGGATTTCAGCCTATTTAGTACTCCTGTGGACGATAATATGCTAAAATTGTGGTGTGAAAGCAGCGGGGTCCCGTGGTATTTATATTCATTAGAGTGGTCTTTGTATTTACATATATAGAGGAACATTTTTTTCCCAGTACCTGGGTAACCGATCTTGCGCGGTGCTATCAATTTAGCGCTAACTTTACTTACCCAAAATGACCCAAAAAAATTTCCAAAATGGTCCCAAAAAGACGCTTGAATGTTCCCAAAAGATACGAAATTGAAGCCAAAACGACCGAAAATGACCCTAAAATGATCCCCAAATGATCCCAAAAACACCCTTAAAAAAAACTTATGGCGGCGATAAACCAACAGGTTATCATAACCTCTAACGAGATTTTTTAGCCGAGCTTCTCTTTCCAACTTGTCGTGTGTTGCTTTTGAGTTTTCCTACAAGTTGGCGGGACCTACAGTTTTGTGCCGACTCCGAACGGCACTTGCAAAGCAAATGCATTTTTTGCTGAGAAGCTTCTCATGGCAGACCCGACCCTTAAATGTGCCCTAAAATGATCCCAAAATTATCCAAAAATTTTCCCAAAATAATTTTGAAATAATCCCAAAATTACTCCTAAATGATCCGAAAATTACCCCAAAATTGTGCCAAATTAATGCAAAATTCAACCCAAAATGATCTCAAAATACCCCCAAAATAATTCCAAAGTGACCCCTAAATGATCTCAAAATGATCAAAAAATAATCCAAATATGATCCCAAAAATATACAATACAAATATAATACGGTAAAATGTTTACCATGGGCAGCTACCCTACTTCAAAATATATATTTTAGTATACCCATATTGGCTTATCTGACTCTATAATTTAAAAAAATTGAGATAGGTGGCAACCCTGTACACCCCCCAAGTGGCAACCCCCAAGTGGATTATCTTAAGCTACATTTACACTGCACCAAATGCGTCACTCTTGACCAAGTTTTTTCGAGACCGTTCATCCGCAGATTGAATTTGATCACCAAATTAGGTCAAAATAAATTAAACTCGTCTAATTTGGTAAACAAATTCATATAAATTTTCCTAAAAATGGCACTCACTGGTATTTCGATTAAGATTCAAGTTTAGAAGGTTGAAAGGTAGAAGCATACGCAAGAAAAACATTTTTTTTTATTTTTGCGCTGTTGTCTAAATGCGTTCAATTCTTGCCAACTGCATGCCATTTCATAAACAAAACAAAACATCCCTACAGTAAAAAAATGTCAATTGCAAAAAAACATCTAGCTTATAAATAACTATTTTGTAGCAATTGTAGGAAATAGTGCATTTTAAGCACACTGAGGAATAACTAACGTCTAACTACGCCACAAGTCATGCAGAGGTCATGCAGAGTAGTCCGAAAATATGTTTAATTTTTCGTTTGCTTCCGTTTTTTATCTTGTAATTTCCAGGTGCTTTTTAGGTATTGGGTAAATACAAATAGTAGCTGGTTTCTAAATAATAAATTTGATACACATAGAGTAAAATGGGGGAATTAAAAAAGGAATGGAAAAGATAAAATAAAATTTAAAGTAAATAAATAAAAATTATATAAAAAAATTAATTTATCTTTTGGCTATTTTTTGGTTGAAAAGTAGTTAGTTAGTAGTTGGTTGACATCTCATGCAGAGGTAACCATAACTGACCGGATTCCGGCCATCGTCGAACAAAAATAGTTAGTCCGAGTATATGAAAATTTACAGTAAATATACAGCACTAGTTGATTGGTAAGCAACTTAAAGTTACTTTTACGCTAGATACTTTTCCTGCAGGGATACAAAACTGAAAGTTCATGGCGTTGCCAGCAACTTTAATTATTCAAGGGAAAAGAAAAGATAATGTTTCATTTGTGAAAAGATGCAAAAAAAATAATGTATGAAAAATCATCTTACTTTACCAAATAGGAAAACTTTAGTGGACATAATTAATTGCTTCAATAATATAAAACGCCTTTCTCCACACTCAGACGTTATAAAATTCGGGGAAACATATTCAGAGAAAGAATTAAAAACAATTGCTGAGATTGTACTTGCTGTTCCTGCCACAGAAAGAGCATTTTCAACTTTAAAATTTATTTTATAGGACTTACGGGCAAGTATAGAAAGAGACTTGTTAGAAGACATTCTTTTGATAAACCTAAATACTAAATAACCAAATGATGTATTTTTGATCAGAATTATGTCTTCTAACAAATCTTCGTCTATGCCCAGCCAGCAGAGCAACGTACGTTTTACGATCGTATATTTTTCCTTATTTTTTCGTATCCGAAAACGGCCCGGAAATTATACTGCTGGGCTGGATTTACTGTTGTTTCGTTATTTCACAATTTTCCGTATCCGAAAACGGTCCGGAAACTATACTGCTGGACTGATTTTCTGTTGGTTCGTTGTTTCGCAATTTCTCGCACACTTTAGTGGGAAAAAGGATCGAGAAAAGTTCTTTAAATGTAGCATGAATATTGCTATTATAACTTTTTGCCGATATATTATCTATAAATGAATTTGATCTCAATAACGAAGCGTTTTAGTTTTGACATTTCCAAACAATTTGTATTTTAGTAGGCTTTAATATATATGTATGTATACATATTTTTTTAATTTTTTTTTATTTTTTTAGGTTTTTGGCTGGGTGGTATAAGTCCTGAACCAGTTCGTTTTTTCAAGGTGGTTCGAACCACTGAACCGAACCACCCAGATTTTCGGGAAGTGGTTCGAACCACTGAACCGAACCACAACGATTTTTGGAGTAGTTTCCAGTTTATGCCAAATTCCATCCAAATCGGGCAAGCGGTTCCCGAAATAGTACGGATATACAAATATATGTATATATATAGAAATCTTATAGGCTAATTTTCAAATATTTCATTGCTTTACATGGTAAATAAATAAAAATGTTATTAAATTGTGTTGAATATGTATTTCAGCTGTGAAAGTAAATTTTTATTGCATTTAGGATAGTTTTTTCATTTAAAAAAACATCCAAAATTAAAAAAATTGTCTCCGTTTTACCATCTTAGGAAAACTAACTGGGGTTACTACCAAAAGCTTTTTTGCAAAAATTTGTCAAGTCAGTTGGTAACACCTAAAAACGATAAGGAGCTAGATGAGCTCGTCAGCTCCTTTAACCAACAATGCAAGATTGCTTTAGATAAGGCATGCCCGCCTAGAAAGTTAGCTGAAACCCATAAACCACCGTGGTGGTCGTCCGATCTAGATAATCTCAGACGGACATGTAGGACAACTTTTAACAAGGCCAAACAGGATGACTGTGAAGCATCCTGGGCTCTTCACAAAACTAAGCTAAAAAATTACAAAAAAGAAATCCGCAAGGCAAAACGGGCCTCTTGGGTGAATTTCTGCAGCAATATTGAATCAACATCTGCTGCTTCGCGCCTGAGGAAGGTGCTCTCTAAATCGGCAGCAACTCTGAGCCACGTGCAAATGCCGGATGGGAATTGGACCGATTCGAGCACGGACACCATGAACTTGCTTCTGGATACACACTTCCCGACATGCACAGACATGTCTACCACAATGATCACTGGAGAAATGCTTTCGGATCAGCTAATAAAGGAAATCACCGATGAGAAAAAGCTGGACTGGGCCCTATCCAGTCTAAAGCCTTTCAAATCGCCAGGACCGGATGGAATATTCCCAGCCCAGCTACAACAAACATCCGAACTTATCAAGCCTTGACTGAAAACCATGTTTGAAGGCTGCCTCAGGTTCAACTACGTACCTGCATCATGGAGAGAGGTTAAGGTAGTTTTTATCCCTAAATCTGGGAAACCATCCCATTCTAAACCTAATGATTTTAGGCCTATAAGCCTATATTCTTTTCTTCTTAAAACTCTGGAAAGACTTTTAGAGGACTTTGTTAGAAGATCGATAGACTCAACTCATCTTTCGCGGGCACAACACGCCTATAATAAAGGCAGATCGACCGATACTGCCTTGCATTCCCTGGTGTCAGCTATAGAAAAATCACTTGACATAAAGGAATATACGTTGGTGGCTTTCCTTGATATAGCAGGCGCCTTCAACAACGTTCTACCAAATGCTATCACCTCGGCGTTAACGGGGCTGCTGGTCGACGCCTGTCTCGTGGAGTTTATCCGCAAACTGCTTGTTTGCAGACGGATTACTACGGAGTTAGGCGGAAATTCGATTCACAGACTTGTTAACAGGGGTACCCCGCAAGGATGTGTTCTGTCTCCGCTACTTTGGCTGGGTACTGTAAATCAGCCTTTACGTCTCATGGAAGCGGAAGGCTTCCAAGTGATCGCATACGCCGATGATATATGCGTTATCATGCGGGGAAAATTCCCTCAAACTCTTTGAAACTTAATGGAGACAGCTCTGTCGAAAGTATGCGACTGGGCGAATTCCTCTGGTATAGAAGTTAATCCCGAGAAAACCGAACTGGTCCTCTTCACTAGAAGGTACAAAATACCGAACCTTACACCACCAACAATAGGGAACACGACTTTAGTACTCAGTGACAAAGTCAAATATTTAGGAGTTATTCTTGACAGGAAACTTCTCTGGAGTGACAACATTGCGGAACGGGTCAAAAAAGCTACGTGCGCGTTGTTCACTTGCAAGAGAGCAATTGGTATATCGTGGGGTTTTCTCCCAAAGTAATACACTGGATATACACAGCCATTGTTCGTCCTATTCTACTCTACGGTGTGCTGGTATGGTGGCCGGCACTAACTAAGAACACGTACCTTAAGCAATTACAAAAAGTCCAAGGAGTTCGGAACTCTGCATAACTGGGGCCCTCGGGTCCACCCCAACAGAAGCACTCAACACTATGATGCATCTTCCACCACTTGATCTGGTGGCGAAAGAAGTAGCTGTGATCACAGATCTGCGAATAAGGGAGACAGGAGCTTGGATGCACGGGACAAGTGGACACGCCACAATCTTAGGCACTAACGCTCCTGTGAACATACCATCACATACTGACTATTGCACGTCAAATAACGTGTTTGTTAGGAACTACGAGGTTATAATACCTACAAGACAAGAATGGGATAACAGACCACATACTGTTCAGAACGCCATTAACATATTCACCGATGGCTCTAAGCTTGATGGGAAGGTGGAAGGAGGTATCTTTTCACCGGATCTGGGACTAGAGATCTCCTTTCGTCTTCCTGACCACTGCAGCGTGTACCAAGCGGAAATGCTGGCAATACACGGTGCAGTTAAAAGCTTAGTGTCTACGCCTCGTAATGGCAAACGGATATTTATTTTCTCGGACAGTCAGGCCGCGCTAAAGGCACTGATCTCATGTGTCTACAACACAAAGTCGCTAACTGAATGCCGCAGATCTCTTAACGAGATGGCTCAGCACTTCGGTATCAGCCTTATCTGGGTACCTGGGCACAGGAATATTGAAGGTAGCTGCAGAGCGGATGAGCTGGACGGAAAGGGCACCACCACTCATCTCCTTCCAGGAAATGACTTGGTTGGCATTCCCATGGCCTCTTTCAAACTTTGTGTTAGCACAAATACCTTAAAAAGAGCTAATACGCTCTGGTCGGGTCTCTCGACGTGCGAGATTTCCAGGCTAACTTGGCCTTCTTATAGTAAAGGGCGTACTAATTGCCTGCTGACTCTTAATAAATCGGATATTTCTTCTCTGGTAAGGGTCTTAACTGGGCACTGTTTAATAGGCACGCACAGTGCTAGGTTGGGCGTCTTATCTCATGACTACTGTCGCAGCTGCAGATGCATTGAAGAGGAAGAGAGCGTTCAGCATCTGCTATGTCATTGTCCCGAACTTAGCAGAAGACGTTTGGCTATTTTCGGCCAACCGTTCCTCGACGACCTCGCTGAGGTTCCTAAAATGGAAATAAAGGCGCTATCCAAATTTATTGATTCCACGAACTGGTCCCCCTGCCTTGAGTGTGAGCTTTTGTTCTCGGACATGAGGGTGGTGTAGAGACCGTATAGGGTATCACAATGGATCTATTTTTCTGGCCTAAGTGTTGGGCAGGGTCTGGATACTCTGTCCTGCCCTTGCAACCTAACCTAACCTAACCTACCATCTTTTCCCTCTTCAAAATACATCCCTACCATTTCAGATAGCATTAGTCTTCTATCTCTTTTTACTTACTTTACCTTGTTTTTATTTCAGTATGATATTAGGCATGGTACAAAAACACCAATGTTTTCTCTTTTTGGCAGAACGTTTGAACATTAACCCTAAAACGGACTTTTGGAATTTATAGGCCCACATTTTAATTTTATTCAGAACAACTTTTTTTGGTTGCTTAAGGTTAACATAATTTTGGGAAAATTGTCAAATAAAAAATGTGTGTGTGTTTGCAATGCGGTTATCAGTGGTTTGCAGGGTATGCTTCATTGTGAAATAAACAAGGTGAAGTAACATGATGTAATATAATAAGGTGATTTTTAAATACACTCTCTCGCTCTTACACCGCTATTAGCGTTTGCAATGTTGTCTCTTCAGAAAACTACTTTTTGTTCCAGAGCAAATTGTGGAATGAAAACCATACGATTCATAATTTAGTTAAAAACTATTGTGTTGGCAACACCTTTGTTACCAATTTCCTTTTGTTCTGACATTTATATCTTTCAAATTATTCAAAACTAACAAATAACATTTTTTTTTTTAAATTTGCTGGAATTTTGTGTTTTGTAGACAATTAAGGGTAAGATTTGCTAAAAAATCTTTTAAATATTATTGATTTCATGTATTAAATATATTTCCAGATGCAGAAAACTGGCTACTGCTGTTAAGTTGCGAGGAGCGCAGTTTCGCTTGATTTACCCCGTGTGTCCTTTGGCTTGTAGTAGGAGGCATTCAAAGCTTGGCGCTTTTCCAGGAGCACGGCTCTTCGCCATCTAAGATGACCAAAGGTAGATACATCAAGTTTTGGCAAATGTAAATTTTACTGTCGCTGTGGATGTTCATCGTACAAAAGTCAACATGCTCCCAATGTGGTTACCCCGCTGCTAAGCTGCGCTCATACAACTGGTCCGTGAATGCCAAGAGGAGGAAGACCACTGACACGGATCGCATGCGTTATCTGAAAGTCGCACGTCGCCGTTTCCGCAACGGTTTCCTCGAAGGAACATAAGCCAAACCCAAGAAGGCCCTTATCTCATTTTATTTAATTTTAATTTTTCTTTCTTGCAGTTTATCTTCATATACGTATGCATATGTTGCGTGAATAATTCACGAATGCATTTAAGAACGTTTAAATTAAATAAAATAAAATAAAAAAACTAAAATAAAATAAACTAAAAAAATAAAAAAAATAAAATAAAAATAATAATTAAAATAGAATAAAAAAATATAATTAAAAAAAATTAAGAGTAAATAATAATAAAAAAAAAATTAAAATTTAAAAATAAAATCATATTAAAAAAATAAAATAATAAAAAACAAAATAAAATAAAATAAAAAAATCAAGTAAAAATAAAATGAAAAAAAAATTATAAAAAATACAATAGAAAAAATTAATAAAAAAAATCAAATAAAATAAAATTAGAAAAAAAAATAAAGAAAATAATAAAAAACGAAATAAAAAATTAAATAAAATAAAAGATAATAAAAAATAAAATAAAATATAATTAAAAAATAAAATAAAAACAAGATAATAAAAACTTAAAAGTATTTTCTGCATATGTTGCGTGAATAATTCACTAATGCATTAAAAAAAAAATAAATAACTAAAATTAGAAAAAAATAATAAGGGGTCGTGCATATATGACGTCACGCTCTTTGAGGGGGGGAGGGGTCTGCGATTTGTGACGAAATGTGACATGGGGGAGGGGGGGAGTAGCACTTACGTGATGTCAAAAACTACCAAAAATCGCGTGACGTCATATATGCACGACCCCTAAGAAATAAAATTAAAAAAAATAAATTTAAAAAAAATAATAAAAAAAAATATAATAAAATTTAAAAAAATATAAAGAAATTAAAAAAATAAATAAAAATGAAATAAAACAATAAAACAAAATAAATGTAAATATAAATAAATAAAAAAATTAAATAAAATTTAAAAAAATATAAAGAAATTAAAAAAAAATAAAAATGAAATAAAACAATAAAACAAAATAAAGGTAAATAAAAATAAATAAAAAAATAAAATAAAAATTAAATTAAATTAAAAAATAATTTAATAATTTTTGTTCTTGTTATTTTATTTAATTTTTTTTAATTCTATGTTTTAATATTCATGGAAAATACTCTTTGTTTTTATTATCTCGTTTTAAGAAAATAATAATAAATAAATATAGTTTAAAAAAACTAAAACTCACGCTTTTAGAATGTATTGAACTAAAAAGTTGAAAATAATTTTAAAACCCCTACACAGTAGTATTGTGGGAGCGGGGTCCGCTTTGTTCCATAATCTTCGTTTTTTATTTAATTTATTTTTACCTTTTTTCGCTTTTTAACCTATATTTCTTTTTTAATTTTTAGTTAAATGTGTTATGAAGTTATCGATAAATATATCGAAGTATACCGCAGTCAAAACGAAACTTCTGGGCCTCCACTTGCGTTTGATACCCATATTGTAGGCAATTTTCAATATTATTGTACAATCTCATTTTGACCGATAACTCAGTTATCGATAAATATATCGAAATATTCCAAAGTCCAATAGAAACCTGTGGATACACATATTGAAGGCATATTTCAAGGTTTTTCGGACAGTCTGAAGTCCAAATGACAGACTGAAGTGGAGCTACATACAAGCAAGCAAACATACATATGAATGTACATATGTACAAATAAAGCTAATGCATTGTGTATCAATCATTGGTATTGATACACAATGAGCTAATGAAAGCGTAGTAGAAAAACTAGCATTATGTGGGAAAAGCGTCTTGCGCTCGATATACCAAAATTATGGGACAAAGCGGGCCACGCCTTTTCCACAATAATACTGTGTAGGGGTTTTAAAAATATTTTCAACTTTTTAGTTCAATACACTCTAAAAGCGTGAGTTTTAGTTTTTTTTAAACTATATTTATTTTTTACTTTTTAGTCAAATGTCCTATGAAATTATCGATAAATTTATCGAAATATATCGAAGTCCAAATGAAACCTGGGGCCTTGCCCTTTCGTTTGATACCCATACTGTAGGGAAATTTTAAGGTTTTCGGGCAACCACATTTTGACCGATAACTCAGTTATCGATAAATTTATCGAAATATGTCGATGTCCAAAGAGACCTGGGGCCTCCACCTTTCGTTTGATACCCATATTGTAGGGAAATTTTAAGGTTTTCGGGCAACCACATTTTGACCGATAACTCAGTTATCGATAAATTTATCGAAATATGTCAATGTCCAAAAGAGACCTGGGGCCTTTAGCTTTCGTTTGATACCCATATTGTAGGGAATTTTTTAGGTTTTTGGGCAATCATATTTTGACCGATAACTCAGTTATCGATAAATTCATCGAAATATGTCGATATCCAAAAGAGACCTGTGGCCTTCACCTTTCGTTTGATACCCATATTGTAGGGAATTTTTTAGGTTTTTGGGCAATCATATTTTGACCGATAACTCAGTTATCGATCAATTTATCGAAATATGTCGATGTCCAAAGAGACCTGGGGCCTTCACCTTTCATTTGATACCCATATTGTAGGGAAATTTTAAGGTTTTCGGGCAACCACATTTTGACCGATAACTCAGTTATCGATAAATTTATCGAAATATGTCAATGTCCAAAAGAGACCTGGGGCCTTCAGCTTTCGTTTGATACCCATATTGTAGGAATTTTTTAGGTTTTTGGGCAATCATATTTTGACCGATAACTCAGTTATCGATAAATTCATCGAAATATGTCGATATCCAAAAGAGACCTGGGGCCTTCACCTTTCGTTTGATACCCATATTGTAGGGAATTTTTTAGGTTTTTGGGCAATCATATTTTGACCGATAACTCAGTTATCGATAAATTTATCGAAATATGTCGATGTCCAAATGAAACCTGGGGCCTTCACCTTTCGGTTGATACCCATATTGTAGGGATTTTTTTAGGTTTTCGGGCAACCACATTTTGACCGATAACTCAGTTATCGATAAATTTATCGAATTATGTCGATGTACAAGTGAAACCTGGGGCCTTCACCTTTCGTTTGATACCCATATTGTAGGTATTTTTTTTGGTTTTCGGGCAACCACATTTTGACCGATAACTCAGTTATCGATAAATTTATCGAAATATATCGAAGTCCAAATGAAACCTGGGGCCTTCACCTTTCGTTTGATACCCATATTGTAGGGAATTTTTTAGGTTTTTGGGCAATCATATTTTGACCGATAACTCCGTTATCGATAAATTTATCGAAATATGTCGATGTCCAAATGAAACCTGGGGCCTTCACCTTTCGTTTGATACCCATATTGTAGGGAAATTTTAAGGTTTTCGGGCAACCACATTTTTACCGATAACTCAGTTATCGATAAATTTATCGAAATATATCGAAGTCCAAATGAAACCTGGGGCCTTCACCTTTCGTTTGATACCCATATAGTAGGGAAGTTTTTAAGTTTTTTGGGCAATCATATTTTGACCGATAACTCAGTTATCGATAAATTTATCGAAATATATCGAAGTCCAATTGAAACCTGGGGCCTTCACCTTTCGTTTGATACCCATATTGTATGGAATTTTTTAGGTTTTTGGGCAATCATATTTTGACCGATAACTTATTTATCGATAAATTTATCGAAATATGTCGATGTCCAAATGAAACCTGGGGCCTTCACCTTTCATTTGATACCCATATTCTAGGGCAATTTTAAGGTTTTCGGGCAACCACATTTTGACCGATAACCCAGTTATCGATAAATTTATCGAAATATGTCGATGTCCAAGTGAAACCTGGGGCCTTCACCTTTCGTTTGATACCCATATTGTAGGGATTTTTTTAGGTTTTCGGGCAACCACATTTTGACCGATAACTCAGTTATCGATAAATTTATCGAAATATGTCGATGTCCAAATGAAACCTGGGGTCTTC
>CAXKVI010000002.1:64504176-64553756 GCA_964058755.1 Campiglossa producta
CATCGACATATTTCGATAAATTTATCGATAACTGAGTTATCGGTCAAAATGTGGTTTCCCGAAAACCTTAAAATTTCCCTACAGTATGGGTATCAAACGAAAGGGCAAGGCCCCAGGTTTCATTTGGACTTCGATATATTTCGATAAATTTATCGATAATTTCATAGAACATTTGACTAAAAAGTAAAAAATAAATATAGTTTAAAAAAAACTAAAACTCACGCTTTTAGAGTGTATTGAACTAAAAAGTTGAAAATAATTTTAAAACCCCTACACAGTAGTATTGTGGAAAAAGCGTGGCCCGCTTTGTCCCATAATTTTGGTATATCGAGCGCAAGACGCTTTTCCCACATAATGCTAGTTTTTCTACTACGCTTTCATTAGCTCATTATGTATCAATACCAATGATTGATACACAATGCATTAGCTTTACTTGTACATATGTACATTCATATGTATGTTTGCTTGCTTGTATGTAGCTCCACTTCAGTCTGTCATTTGGACTTCAGACTGTCCGAAAAACCTTGAAATATGCCTTCAATATGTGTATCCACAGGTTTCTATTGGACTTTGCAATATTTCGATATATTTATCGATAACAGAGTTATCGGTCAAAATGAGATTGTACAATAATATTGAAAATTGCCTACAATATGGGTATCAAACGCAAGTGGAGGCCCAGAAGTTTCGTTTTGACTGCGATATACTTCGATATATTTATCGATAACTTCATAACACATTTAACTAAAAATTAAAAAAGAAATATAGGTTAAAAAGCGAAAAAAGGTAAAAATAAATTAAATAAAAAACGAAGATTATGGAACAAAGCGGACCCCGCTCCCACAATACTACTGTGTAGGGGTTTTAAAATTATTTTCAACTTTTTAGTTCAATACATTCTAAAAGCGTGAGTTTTAGTTTTTTTAAACTATATTTATTTATTATTATTTTCTTAAAACGAGATAATAAAAACAAAGAGCATTTTCCATGAATATTAAAACATAGAATTAAAAAAAATTAAATAAAATAACAAGAACAAAAATTATTAAATTATTTTTTAATTTAATTTAATTTTTATTTTATTTTTTTATTTATTTTTATTTACCTTTATTTTGTTTTATTGTTTTATTCCATTTTTATTTTTTTTTAATTTCTTTATATTTTTTTAAATTTTATTTAATTTTTTTATTTATTTATATTTACATTTATTTTGTTTTATTGTTTTATTTCATTTTTATTTATTTTTTTAATTTCTTTATATTTTTTTAAATTTTATTTTATTTTTTTTATTATTTTTTTTAAATTTATTTTTTTTAATTTTATTTCTTATTATTTTTTCTAATTTTAGTTATTTATTTTTTTTTTTAATGCATTAGTGAATTATTCACGCAACATATGCAGAAAATACTTTTAAGTTTTTATTATCTTGTTTTTATTTTATTTTTTAATTATATTTTATTTTATTTTTTATTATCTTTTATTTTAATTTAATAATTTTTTATTTCGTTTTTTATTATTTTCTTTATTTTTTTTTTCTAATTTTATTTTATTTGATTTTTTTTATTAATTTTTTCTATTGTATTTTTTATTATATTTTTTTCATTTTATTTTTACTTGATTTTTTTATTTTATTTTATTTTGTTTTTTATTATTTTATTTTTTTAATATGATTTTATTTTTAAATTTTACTTTTTTTTTTTATTATTATTTACTCTTAATTTTTTTTAATTTCATTTTTTTATTCTATTTTAATTATTATTTTTTTAATTTTTATTTTTATTTTATTTTTTTTATTTATTTTTTTATTTGTTTAGTTTATTTTATTTTAGTTTTTTTATTTTATTTTATTTAATTTAAACGTTCTTAAATGCATTCGTGAATTATTCACGCAATATATGCATACGTATATGAAGATAAACCGCAAGAAAGAAAAATTAAAATTAAATAAAATGAGATAAGGGCCTTCTTCCTTCGACGAGACCGTTGCGGAAACGGCAACGTGCGACTTTCAGATAACGCATGCGATCCGTGTCAGTGGTCTTCCTCCTCTTGGCATTCACGGACCAGTTGTATGAGCGCAGCTTAGCAGCGGCGTAACCACATTGGGAGCATGTTGACTTTTGTACGATGAACATCCACAGCGACAGTAAAATTTACATTTGCCAAAACTTGATGTATCTACCTTTGGTCATCTTAGATGGCGAAGAGCCGTGCTCCTGGAAAAGCGCCAAGCTTTGAATGCCTCCTACTACAAGCCAAAGGACACACGGGGTAAATCAACAGAAACTGCGCTCCTCGCAACTTAACAGCAGTAGCCAGTTTTCTGCATCTGGAAATATATTTAATACATGAAATCAATAATATTTAAAAGATTTTTTAGCAAATCTTACCCTTAATTGTCTACAAAACACAAAATTCCAGCAATTTTCCACAAAAAAAATTGTTATTTGTTAGTTTTGAATAATTTGAAAGATATAAATGTCAGAACAAAAGGAAATTGGTAACAAAGGTGTTGCCAACACAATCGTTTTTAACTAAATTATGAATCGTATGGTTTTCATTCCACAATTTGCTCTGGAACAAAAAGTAGTTTTCTGAAGAGACAACATTGCAAACGCTAATGGCGTTCAAGATGGCGGTGTAAGAGCGAGAGAGTGTATTTAAAAATCACCTTATATTATTACATCATGGAACATAAGCCAAACCCAAGTAGGCCCTTATGTCATTTTATTTTAATTTTAATTTTTCTTCCTTGTCGTTTATTTTCATATACGTATGCATATGTTGCGTGAATAATTCACGAATGCATTTAAGAACGTGTAAATTAAATAAAATTAAAAAAAACTAAAATAAAATAAAGTAAACAAACAAAAAAATTATTACAAAAAAAAATTAAAAATTAAAAAAATTATAATTAAAATAGAATAAAAAAAATTAAGAGTAAATAATAATAAAAAAACAAAAAAAAAATTAAAAAATAAAATCATATTAAAAAAAATAAAATAATAAAAAACAAAATAAAATAAAATAAAAAATGAAGTAAAAATAAAATGAAAAAAATATAATAAAAAATACAATAGAAAAAAAAAATAAAAAAAATCAAATAAAATAAAATAAAAAAAAAAATAAAGAAAATAATAAAAAAACGAAAAAAAAATTAAATTAAATAAAAAATAATAAAAAATAAAATAAAATATAATTAAAAAATAAAATAAAAACAAGATAATAAAAAACTAAAAGTAGTTTCTGCATATGTTGCGTGAATAATTCACTAATGCATTAAACAAAAATAAATAAATAAAATTAGAAAAAAATAATAAGAAATAAAAAAAAATAAAAAAAAAAAATAAAAATGAAATAAAACAATAAAACAAAATAAAGGTAAATAAAAAAATAAAACAAAAATATAATTAAATTAAAAAATAATTTAATAATTTTTGTTCTTGTTATTTTATTTAAATATTTTTTATTCTATGTTTTAATGTTCATGGAAAATACTTTTTGTTTTTATTATCTCGTTTTAAGAAAATATTAATAAAAATATGAAAAAAAAAATAAAATAATAAAATAATAAAATTAAAAAAAAAAATTAAAAAATAAAATAAAATAAAAAATTGAAATCAAATAAAAATAAAATTTAAAAAATCGTTAAAAACAAAATAAAAAATTAAATTAAATTAAATTAAATTTTAAAAAATTATAAAGAAAAAAAAAACAAAATAAAATAACAATTAATAAACTAAATATACATATTAATGTATAAAGGCAAAGTAAATATTAAATAATTAATTAGAAATAGTAAGTACGAAGTGATTTAATTTTTTATATTGTACATAGTTCAAATGTTTGAGAAAGCACAAATAAACTTTTATGAAACCAGCAATTGATGGTTAGGTATGCGTTTTTCTTTGAGCTTTCCAATGAATTCTTGTCAAAATTACAAAATAGGTCCCCACATTTTATTGGAACTTTCCCTTTTCGTTAAAAACTTTGTTTCATACACTACTTCAAATGGTTCTAATGGAAAAGAGCTAGAGAAAATTTCAAACTTTGATTTAATGGCTGAAGAGACCTTAAAAATTCTAAAATTACATTTTCTTGCACTGAATCCCTTGAAAAAAATAGATGAAATTTAATACTATTTTACAAACGGGCTTTCTTTTATGCCCCTTTCTCTTGTACTTCCTAAATACAACCGTTCAAGTTAAGACCGTTCATTTGACATCTGTCAAGATGGATATCACCTTTGTGGTTACGTCATGGCTTATTCCTATGTTTAAATTTGTGGCAAAATTGAAAGTTGTCATTTTGCCAAGGCGAATTCATTTACATGGTGCCCGCAAGTGAACAGCTGATTGCTTGTTCTTCTTGTTTTCGCATACAGCAATTGTCATTAAAAGGAAATCGGAAACACGTTTATTTACGTTATTATTTACACAAAACATAATAAAACTCACGAAATGTGCGCGATGACCACGGTTTAAGTAAATGGTATATATTTAATAGCATTTATTGCCGAAACACGCAATAAATTTACTTTTCTAACAGCAATTGTAAAAGTAGGTCGCCTCCCAGTTGGTGCACCCTGGGTAACGCTAAATGACCTACATACATAGCCTTCACGGCTAGTTTCTTGTATTGCCGGTTCTACGAGAACGGTACCAGACCTTGTGCTGTACCCATCGTGCCGAAACGACCCGGGCCGTTTTCTTATATCGACCCGGCCAAGAGCAATACACTCGGGGTTACCCTGTCTGACATTTAGGCAGGGCTACACCTCGCTACAACAACAACAACAATTGAAAAGAAAACACGTGATTGTTGATATTTTGTATCCTCTTTCACTTTGACATTTTATGTACGGCGAACTGAAGCGAATATTGCCCAATTCGCCGTGCTACCACCATTTATGAATTCGCCTTGCATTTTGCTTTCTTTTCAAATATAAATTCAGAAAAACAAAAAAAGGAAAAAAGTAAGTTTTGTTTACATTTTCTAATTTATTTAAATAATTTAAATGTTATTATAATTTCAGCTAAAAAGTGCCCGTATTTGCAAAGGCCAATGTAAGAAGCGGAGCAGGGGTGCACACAGTTAATGTGGCAATTTTAAAACCTTCTAAATTTAAAAGGAAACTGTGAGTACCCTAAATAATTTTTGTTTTTCAACAAATTTCATCATTGCTGTTGGTATTTTTTAATTTTAATAATTGGTATTAATAATTAAAAAAATTTTGTTAGAATAGAAAAAGTAAGTTTTCGGTCACACGCCATAGCTTCATAGATCGATTTCGGGAGTTGCTATTTCCACTCATCAGTATGATTTAGCCAACGCGTCTGTAACCTACCGGCTAGTTACGTGTTATTTTTGTGAACGCCTTAAACACCCTTTTCTGTTCTTGGTTCTTGCCAACTGGTTTATTAGCGGCAGCGATATATATACATATCACGTTTCACTAAGTGTTGGGATTTTGTTGGGTTGTCAGCTAATATTATTCACGAAGAGGTATAATTGTAAATGCAATATGTTCTTAATTTAAAGTTGTTATTAGTTTTGTGAAGAAACTTGTTCAGCTCTTGGTCCCAACTCTATATTGATGCTTCGATAACTAGAAAAGAGTTTTTTAAGTAGTGTCCATCAGTATCACAACGGGCCTTTCAAAACTGGCCTAAGTGTGCCTCTGCGGCAGCCACTTCAACCTAACCTAACCTAACTGCATTCAACTGTTTGAACAGTCACAGATTTGTAAATAAAAAAAAAAACTAGGTCCCGCCAACTTGTAGGAAAAAAATCAAAGCACACTATAAGTTGGAAGAGAAGTTCGGCAAGTCTCGTTAGAGGTTATGACAACCTGTTGGTATATAACCGCCATTTTTTTTACGTTGCGGCATAAACTTGAGTATATTGACAACAACAATATAAATTAACTCTAACAATGCTCCTTTAACTCGAGTGTATGGCCCAGCATGAAAGCAGTCTTACTTTGACTCTTTTTGATGTAAACATAAGACTTACTTTTATCTATATATACATATGTTGGACCGGAACTCCGCAGTGGACGACTAACTTAACCTTAAGTAACCTTAATTTACCTTATCTAAAAATACAACTCCAAAGCCCCAATTACATAAACATTGCAAGTTGAATTCAATAATTAAATTAAATAAAAAGATGATATTATTATATTATTATTGGTGGAGGCTTTAAATGCTTTGTTGATAACCGAACTTCTATTTAGGCTCTCAGAAATTGTTTGCCTTAGTTTGGCAACGTGCACTCCACCTTTATATTTTAAAATCTCAAAAATTGATTACAATTGATAGGACTAAAATTTCAAAACCAAGAACACCGAAACCATGTCTTTGTTTAACGACAAATTTGCTGAGGCTTTTTGACAGCATTCATATAAAGGTTGTCTTTAAAATTTTTTATCATCTTTTTATTATTTTATTTTTAGTTTTGGTGATTCCTATCGGAAATTTGATTTTTAAATATGGTACTGTCACGGTTCCTTTAACTAAATGCTAAGTTTCAAGTTCCTAGATTACCAGAAAGTTAGTCAAAATAGTTTTGGAAATATCTTGATCCTAGGTTACTTGGTAGTTGGTCAAAAGTCGATTGCAAAATTGCCAAACTTAAAATTAGTTTTCGAAATATCTTGATCCGTGCGCCACCTACCGGAATTGTTTTGATGAGGGATTGCATTGTCATCGGGTTGTGACAAATGTGTAAAGTTTCAAGTCTCTACCTAATCTGGAAGTTACTGAAAGTCGATCGCAAAAGTCCAGGAGTCTTCCAATTTTTTTTTAAGATTTGCAATTATATAGACCAGCGTGTCATCTATCGGAATTTTGATTTTTACTATTTGTAGTGTCACTGTTGCCCCAATTTAATGCCAAGTTTCAAGTTCCTAGGTTACCTGGAAGTTGGTCAAAAGTCGATCACAAAATTCTCAACTTCAAATTAGTTTTCGAAATATTTCGATCCGTGCGCCACATACCGGAATTGTTTTGATGAGGGATTGCATTGTCATCGGGTTGTGACAAATGTGTCAAGTTTCAAGTCTCTAACTAACCTGGAAGTTACTAAAAATCGATCGCAAATTTCCAGGAGTCTTTTAATATTTTTTGTAATTATCTCGACCAGTGTGACATCTAGCGGAATTTCTTGTAAAACAGTTTGTATTGTCTGCAATTGTTCATATTTATGCAAATTTTCAATAATCTAGCTTACCGGGAAGCTCCTCAAATAAGCGTCCCAAAATTTCAATTTTTAAATGAATTTACCGTATTTCTTGATCCGTGCGCCACCTAGCGGATACTTTTTTCGTTCACATTGCATTGCCACGGAGCTCCGAACTATATTCCAAGTTTCAAGTGTCTAGCTCAACGGGAAGTTACCTAAAAATACTTTGCAAGATTCCAAAATTTTGTATGAAAAAGGTGGTGCAAACAAGAAAGCGATTTAAAGGTTCTAAAATACAATAAACAACATAATTTAAAAAATATAGAAAAAACAACTTGTGTTAACTTTACCAAGAATCGAACTCAGAACTAGTATCATCATCATCATTTATTGGCGCTTAATCGCCTAAGCGATTTTGGCCGTTGCATATCAAAGCACAACTAGTATATCAACTGGTATAATGCTGATGCAGAGGCTGATTAGTATACCAATTGGTATGGTGCTGATGCAGAAGAGGACAATTGCTTTTTTTTTTCTCTTGTAACTGCTTCTTTTTTACCTTGCAATTCACAGATGATTTTTCGTGTTTGGGTAAATACAAATAGACGCTGCTTTCTAAAGAATAAACTGGTATATTGCTGATGTAGAGGCTGACTATGATACTGGTGCATAGACCGACTAGTATATAGACTAGTATACCAACTGGAATGAATGTCAAATTCGTGGACTAGTATGACAAGTGGTACGATCTGAATGGGCATAATGATTAGTATGTCCTGCCGCATAGACTGAGCAGTATGTCAACTGGTATGATTCTGATGTATATATGAACTAGTATGTCAACTGGTAAGATTCTGATGCATATATGAACTATGTCAAATGGTATATTTCTGATGCAAATTTGAACTGGTATGTCGACTGGTATGATTCTGATGCATAAATGAACTACTATATCAACTGGTATGATTCTGACGCATATATGAACTAGAATGACAACTGATATGATTCCGATGCATATATGAACTAGTCTGCCAACTGGTATGATTCTGATGCATATATGAACTAGTCTGTCAACTGGTATGATTCTGATGCATATATGAACTAGTCTTTCAGCTGGTATGATTCTGATGTATATATGAACTAGTCTGCCAACTGGTATGATTCTGATGTATATATGAACTATTCTTTCAACTGGTACGATCCTGACGTATATACGAACTAGAATCTTAAATGGTATGATACTGATGTGTATAATAACAAGTATATCAACTGGTATATTCCTGATGCAGAGACTGACTAGTCAGCCAATTGGTATGGTGCTGATGCAGAGAAGGACAATTGCCATCTCGTAGGACATCGCCGTGTTAAAAATACCAGTTGCTAATATGGAAAAATTACAGAACTCGAACTAGTTGAGGCCGCCTGGCTGACTGGTATTTGATTAGTATAAAACTAGTAAAGTTGACTGCAGGGCTTATACACCTTCAGTATTTCCGATTCCTGTAACTGTGTCTGTTATCGATAACTGAGTTTCGGTCAAAATATGGTTGCCCGAAAACCTTAAAATTTCCCTACAATAGGGTATCAAACGAAAGGGGAGGCCCCAGGTTTCATTTGGACATCGATATATTTCGATAAATTTATCGATAACTGAGTTATCGGCCAAAATTTTATTGCCCAAAAACCTAAACAATTCCCTACAATATGGGTATCAAACGATAGGGGAAGGCCCCAGGTTTCATTTGGACATCGATATATTTCGATACATTTATCGATAACTGAGTTATCGGTCAAAATATGATTGCCCAAAAACCTAAAAAATTCCCTACAATATGGGTATCAAACAAAAGGGGAAGTCCCCAGGTTTCATTTGGGCAAATCCTAGAAAAGTGAGTTGAAATGGAGGAAAATTAACTTTGTTGTAGAGTTTCCAAAATACTGCTATTGGTAAGAGGGTGACCCAAGCTTCTCAGAAATATATACTTTTTATATGAAAAATGTTGGTAACCCTGTTCAAAATGACTTCAAATGGGTAAGGTATCACAAATCGAAAAATTTATTGAATACAGTACAATTTGTAAACGTCCATGCTACCTATAATTTTACAGTTAGATGTTCGAGTTACTACCAGTAAGAAGTGTATGAAGGGAGTAATAAGTGCGCAGAAGCTTAGAGCTTATTCGTTTTTAAATTTTATATAATCTGCAACTAAAGTTGTTAATAGCAAAATGAAACGTAAGTGACGCAAAAACATATAAAAGTACTCAAAATTTTCATACAGATCTTTCAAATTAGTTCATACCTTTAAGTTTCTTTAAAATGTACTTGCTGGACAAATCTGCATCATTTAAAACTTAAAATTCAAACAATATTTGAAGTTATTGTCCATTAAAAAGTGAAACGTAAGTGACGTAAAAAAAAAATAAAGTTTGAAATTTTTGCGAATGGAGCGGCTAATGGTTAAAAAAACGACTTCTGCAGCTAGGACGAAGCGATACAGGGAACGCGTAAATCTGGATGCTGAGCGTGATTGAATCTACAAGGAGAAAAACAAGAAAAATCAAGCGCAATACAGGAACAGGATCAAAAATAGTCCCACCCGGAGTGAAAAGAAAGCAAAAGTGAAGCACGCATCGTATTTGCGATTGAAAAGATATAGATCTAAAAAGTCCAGTCCTTATACATGCTCGCATTCCCTTGGAAAAGCTTGCAAAAAAGTATTAAACTCGTTGCCTAAGTCTCCATCAAGACAAGCGGTCATAGTAAGGAAAGTAGCAAGAGATTTGAGCATAAATTTTCTTCAAAAAATACCAGTAAGTAAAGAATATAATAACAAGAAAGTAAGCCAAACACAGGACATAACACAATTTTTCCGACGTGACGATATATCATACCAGAGCCCAAATAAACGTGACACAAAAAGCATTTTAGACACATTGACCGGAAAACGTATATCTATCCCAAAAAATATATGGTCATCACTGTTAATGAGGCATATGCAGCTTTCCTTACAGAAAATCCTGATACACAAGTATCTCGAACATTTTTTTACGCCTCACGTCCTGCTGAGGTTGAGCTAAGTTCCCAAATGCCCCATAATGTATGTGTATGCCAGTACCACGCCAACATTCGTTATTTATTGGAGGCACTAAGTAAAACAGTAGAGTTTCCCTCTAGAGAAAGTGTATACTTACGTACTTTAAGCTGCCAAAAAAAGGGGATTGCTTGGAAGAAAAGTGCGGGCAATGTTTCGATGCTTACGATCTAGTCCCACTAAAATCAAGTGAGCTTGACCTACATAGAGCTCGTTGCATACAAGCAGTGGGAAGCAAATGAGCATGGCAGGCTTTCATTAGTTAAAAAGCTATCAAATTTTAAAAGTGTGGTACTTGAGCTCAAAAATCAGACTGAATATTTTAAATTTCATGATTCAGTCAAGGAAATACAAATTACAGAATTCACCAGACTCAAAACGTGCATTTCTATAGAAGAAGCCGTGTTGCAAATAGATTTTGCCGAAAATTTTGCTATACAATTTCAAGACGAAATTCAAAGTGCACACTGGAAACAAACACAAATAACTATATTTACAGCTTGTTTGTGGTACAAAAATGAGGCATCACAGATTATACCAAAGTCTATGTGCATCCTGAGCGATGAGCTAAATCATGGAAAAAATGCGGTTAGAGTATATTTAAATCATTTACTGTCACAGATAAGAGAACATTATCAAAATATGAAAAAGGTGTATATATTTTCGGACGGTTGCGCAGCGCAATTTAAAAACAAATATACTCTTTCAAATATATGCTCCCAAGAGCAGAAGTTTAATTTAAAGTTAGAATGGTTCTTCTTTCCCACAAGCCATGGTAAAGGTGCTGTAGATGGCGTCGGGGCTACTGCGAAGCGAGCTTTATGGAAAGCTATTATGAAAGAAAATGTATAATTAAAAACTGCAAGGACTGCTACGATTACTTGGAAAAAAATATTAATGGTATATCATTTTCACATATTGATAAAACAACCATCGACTTAGAAAGCAAAGGACACGATTGGGAATGTATTGCTGCAATTAAAAATGTACACCGCAGCCATTTCTTCAAACCGTTGTCAAAGGACGAGTTATTAGCTGGCAAAACCTTTAGCTCCAAATTAGAAAGTAACCTTATTTAAAAAAAAAGACAACCACTTGACCTCGCTGAAAACGTTAATATAGATATAGATACTAATTTTTTAAACTAATCATTGTATACAACACTTTCGCTTATTAAATAAAAAAAATAAAAATTCAAATAAGTACTTATTAACTTTCAATATTAGTGGCTTAACTATTAAAACATATTTGTAAGTAGTATCAACTAAAAAACGTTGTGGCTTAACGTACATCTCATTAAATATGGTTTCAGTAGCCATTTTACAGTATGTGAAACGTAAGTGACGACTTCACGAAACGTAAGTGACACTGAACATACCCAATATGTTAATTAAAAAACATAGTAGGTTGAAGAAAAAAAAAAGGATCAACATATTTACGTGCAATAGAAAAATCTTTAAGAAAAATATAACTTTTTTTAAATATTGCCACTCAATTCGCAGAGTTTAGCAGTCAAACTTGGAGTACTCAAAAAAAAATCAATTTCTGCGGAAACGTAAGTGACATGTCCGTCAAGTTAGCACTACAACTTTGAAAAAATTAATATTGCTATATGGGATTAATTCCCGTTTTTTAACCGTAAACACACCGTGAAATCCAAAAAATTACCGTTTTTCATTTTTTTAAAATAACCCCTACTAATGCTAACTTGACCGTCAAGTTAGCACTACCACCCTCGAAAACAATGTAATTCGATTCTAAAATTAAAATCAATTGCGCAGAAAATTCCCGTTTAATAACCGCAACTAAGTAGTGCTAATGAAAAAAATCGAAACATTTTTTTCTCGATTTTTTTTAAAATAACCCCTAGTAATGCTTGACGGTCAAAAAAATCAATTTCTGCGGAAACGTAAGTGACATGTCCGTCAAGTTAGCACTACAACTTTGAAAAAATTAATATTGCTATATGGGATTAATTCCCGTTTTTTAACCGTAAACACACCGTGAAATCCAAAAAATTACCGTTTTTCATTTTTTTAAAATAACCCCTAGTAATGCCAACTTGACGGTCAAGTTAGCACTACCACCCTCGAAAACAATTTAATTCGATTCTAAATTTAAAATCAATTCCCGTTTAATAACCGTAATTAAGTAGTGCTAATGAAAAAAATCGAAACATTTTTTTCTCGATTTTTTTTAAAATAACCCCTAGTAATGCTAACTTGACGGTCAAGTTAGCACTACCACCCTGGAAAACAATTTAGTTCGACTCTAAAATTAAAATCAATTGTGCATATAATTCCCGTTTAATAACCGTAATCAAGTAGTGCTAATGAAAAAAATCGAAAAATTTTTTTTTCAATTTTTTTTTAAAATAACCCCTAGTAATGCTAACTTGACGGTCAAGTTAGCAATACCACCCTCGAAAACAATTTAGTTCGACTCTGAAATTAAAATCAATTGCGCATATAATTCCCGTTTAATAACCGTAATTAAGTAGTGCTAATGAAAAAAAATCGAAATTTTTTTTCTCAAATTTTATTAAGAAAAAAATAGTAGTAGAAATTACCAACACTCGATTAAGGAAAAGGAAGTATCGGAACGAAAAAAAAAAATTCCGCAGTTAGTTGCTGCTTTTTAACCGTAAACACACCGTGAAATCGAAAAACAACCGTTTTTGATTTTTTAAAAATAACCCCTAGTAATGCTAACTTGACAGTCATGCTAACTTGACAGTCAAGTTAGCACTACCACCCTCGAAAACAATTTAGTTCGACTCTAAAATTAGCTGACTAGTCAGCCAATTGGTATGGTGCTGATGCAGAGAAGTACAATTGCCATCTCGTAGGACATCGCCGTGTTAAAAATACCAGTTGCTAATATGGAAAAATTACAGAACTCGAACTAGTTGAGGCCGCCTAGCAGACTGGTATTTGATTAGTATAAAACTAGTAAAGTTGACTGCAGGGCTTATACACCTTCAGTATTTCCGATTCCTGTAACTGTGTCTGCAGGATTATATTGGTCTGGACCTTTCCAGGTTTTTCACTGAGCGAGATCTGACGATATCTCCGACTAAATCCACGGCGACGCTTTTCGCGACATGGACGCACCAGGTGAGAAATGAATTAGACATTTTCGTTGATGGCACTAAGCTACCACTTGTCAGCCACCCAAAGTTATTAGGGGTGACACTGATTAATACTTTCTCATCTGCTGGTCATGTGTCTGCAATGGTCTCAAAGGTACGTGGTCGCAACAAGATCCTCAAGTCACTTGCCGGCGGTACTTGGGGAAAAGACAAAGAAACGTTGCTGACTACATATAAGGCCATTGGCCGACCAGTCTTTGACTATGCTGCACCCATATGGTCGCCTAATGTACATAACACCAACTGGACGAAGTTACAAGTCTGCCAAAATACTGCCATCAGAACTGCTACGGGATGTCTCTTCATGTCTTCCGAGCCTCACCTCCATCAGGAGGCAAAACTGCTCAATGTAAAAGAGCACGCGGAAATGCTGAGCAGGCAATTCCTTCTGAACTATCACAAGCCAGCACATTCAAACCGTCATCTTTTGGACACAGATCCGCCCCCGAGAGACATAAGGAAAAATCTCCGTAAGCATTATGATGAGATCCGGCATCATATTACCTTGCCGTTTGATCTGCAGAATCATAAGCGGACTCTAACCGACATCCACACCGATTCGGTAGACACTTTTGTCAGATCTCTACCTGTGAATACCGTTCTGAACAGTCCTCCACCGGATATTGCTGAAGAAGAACGCACTTTACCAAGGGAGACAAGAGTCACCTTGGCACAGCTTAGGTCTGGATACAGTGTGAGGTTAAACTCCTACGTATCCAGACTGAATGATACAATCTCAAACACATGCCCTGCATGTGGTAGGACCCCCCATGCTACTCTACATCTCTTCAATTGTTCATCTGAGCCTACTCTTCTAACCCCTCTGGATAAACCCTGTTGAAACTGCACGTTTCCTTGGACTCCCCTTAGAAGAGCTTGATGAAGATCTTCGGAATGATCATACACTCTAGACAGGGCAATGCATTGTTAACAACAACAACACAACACAGCCACATTACGTTGGTCCAACGGACATTGGGCTTCGGCGCATTGCTATTCAAAGATACGGAATTATTGAAGATTTGGTATTTATTGTATGTACTTACTTCATTTGCTGGTAAATAACTCATAGTTTTCAAAATATTCGTAATAAATTTTAAATTTCATATAAATATGCAATCAATTTTGATTTTGGCGTATGTCACAATCAGCTGCTGTTACTTGCTAGTTTTTGCTGGACGAAAAATCCCCAGCAGCAACTTGCAGCGAATTGGCGCTCTCTCTCTCAATTAAATGTCAAAAAGCTGCTGAATTCGCTGCTAATTTTTTCAAAGAACACTTTTTTAGGAATAATTATTCATAATTAGCAGCAAAGAAACAAAGCTAAAGTGTGAAGTGTAGCTTTGACAGAAATGTCAAAACACACTTCAACGTCAATCAAAACACACACCCATGTCAAAAATCTGGGTTGCTATTGTGGTTTCTGCAAACCAGGGTTTTGTGCAGGACCGTAAAACAGTGAGGCAGGGTTCTTGTTTGCAAAAAAGTGTTGCTGTGTTGTACCTACCAACATTAAAGCCGTTAAATTTCGCCAGCATAATGCAATTGACCTGTCGTGAAATGCTGTTAGCAGTTTTCATTTTTTTGTTGCCTTTTGCAGTAGGTACGTTTTTAAATCTTTACAAATTCTAAGAAGTAGCAAATAATTTCTGAAAAGAGAGTGCTACAAGTTCAAATTTAAAATAAACTTTATAAATTACAACTCTAAAGGCTGGTTTTCATTAGGTCAAAAGGTGTCAAATTTCATCGACTTTATCAAGATTCGGTTGCTTATTTGGTAATTGTCTACTTTAGCTGTCAACTGCTAATAAATTAGCTAAAATTATGGGGGGCTCAAAAGGCGGAGTTTGGCCTCAGTATCACGAATCCGGAAGCGCTTTTTTAATATTTTGCTTCTCTGAGGAGATATTTGCAATCCAAGTTTCAAGTTTTCATGTGGTTGTGGTATTTACATTCGACTGCGCCTAAAAACGTCCAAAAAAGTGCGTACCGTGGCAACACCCCGGACTTGGGATAGCGTAGCCCAGGTTATTTTTTTATAAGCGCGGCCGAAGGCCGCCAGCTCCGAAAGATGATCTGCACATAAATACCATGGAGTCCGCCCCAATTTTGGTATCGAACCCGGTTCAATTTTCGGTTTTTTGACCATAAATTTTCACTGAAACCAAAAATTAAAAAATCGCTTCCGGATTCGTGATCCTGAGGCCAAACCCCGTCTTTCGAGCCTCCTTCCATAAATTTAGCTAATATATTAGCAGTTGACAGCTAAAGTAGACAATTACCGCATATTTCGATAAAGTCGATAGAAATTATCAAAATTTTACCTAATGAAAACCAGACTTAAGAAGTTTTCAACCATTATTTTTCACCTTATTTTATAAATTTAGAGAACTTTATTTACTAGTAATTTTTTTACGCAATCGAATGCAACTCGGCGCTAAATGATACTATTTATCAAAAAAGCAACTCTGATCATGAGGTGTTAAACTCACTTTCAAAATTTGACGTCTATTCAGAAGATTCCACACTTGTACTGATACACAATGCTTTAGGTAGGTGTCATGTCGAGTGCGAAAACCCCAAAATGTATGTATGTATGTATTTGTGGTTTGCATTCAGGCCAATATGATTGTGATTGGATAGTAGGTAGGTACTTATTTCGAAGGATGCTCATTTAGGTCAGAGTTCTATTGATGAGAAAGCAGGAATGTCACCGATTGACGTTAATTACAGAGTATAGCTATGGGGATCTCAGTTTTTTTAATAATACCTGACAATACCTACTTACAAAAAATTAATAAGCGCTATTTGTTTTAATTTAATATCTATATATTTCTTATGTTTTATATTTCGTACATATTTTTCATGAAAACTTAAACAAATTTTTATTAAGCCTCTTTTTAAAAACACTTTCTTTTACAAATTTGGCTGAACTTGAATATAGTTTACATGCTAGTGATCCACTTAGTGGAAAAAAACAATGGTATGATCGGATGTTTTTCACCGTTTTCGCCAGTCGGTATCTTGATTCCAGGATATTGCTATGCGCATTGTGCTCTTCTGCTGTGGAGTAGCTAAACTCAATTTTTTAAAAAACGTTATTGCCCATTCGTATAAGAGTTTTGGTGTTGTTATATGCCTGGTTTGTAAAGCCGACCTGTGGGCATGTCTTTTAACGGTGCCGCCAATTCCATAACATGCACCAAAATTAAAAGTTTTAATAGTAATTTAGAGAAATAAACTAATAAAAACAAATTTAGTGATAAACAAGTAAGGAAAGCTGTCTTCGGCTGTGCCGAAGACTAAATACCTTTCATGAATAAGCGTCACGATTTTAGCGGGCTACTCACCTGCCAAGAAATGTCAAACGCCATATAAAAAAACGCTCAAGAAATGGTCAGGAACTGTTTTCACACGCCAAATTTTCTTGTGCCAATACTCAGCTCATAAGAAAAAATACTACAATTTTCGATGGTTGGCAACGCCGGCTTACCTCAAGAAATAAATATGCTCGTATATATTTCTTGAGGTAAACGTGCAGATTCACGGCAAAGATGAGTATATACTTCGCTGCACATGTTTTATACATTTTTATAATAGTAATCTGCAATAAAATGGAAAATGTCGTAAACGTCAAATTTTCTTGACCAGGCATAAGAAATATATGCTCGTTTTTTTCTTGAGGCATTTCTTGGCAGGTGAGTAGCCCGCTTTTCTCTGTTTGATCCCAGTACGACCTGTGTGAATTTAACTTAAGCTCATACCGAAATTATCGGAACTATCGATTATATGGGGGAGATGTGTTATATTGGTCCAATCTCATTGATTTTTGACACCGACATTCCACATTCTAAAATAGCAATAGTTACGAAATTTCACGTTCCTACCTATATAACTACAGGAGTTATCTACCAAAATCCGTTTATTGGAACAATCGATTGTAGGGGGCTATGTGAAATATTTACCCATCTCGATGATTTTCAACATCGATATTTCACATATAAAAATAGCAACACGTCCAAAATTTCACGTTCCTACGTGTTTAATTACAGGAGCTATAGCCCAAAATCCGTTTATCGGAACAATCGATTGTATGGGAGCTATGTGAAATATTTATCCCATCTCGATGATTTTCAACATCGATATTTCACATATAAAAATAGCAACACGTCCAAAATTTCACGTTCCTACGTGTTTAATTACAGGAGTTATAGCCCAAAATCCGTTTATCGGAACAATCGATTGTATGGGAGCTATGTGAAATATTTATCCCATCTCGATGATTTTCAACGTCGATATTTCACATATAAAAATAGCAATACGTCCAAAATTTCACGTTCCTACATGTTTAATTACAGGAGTTATAGCCCAAAATCCGTTTATCGGAACAATCGATTGTATGGGAGCTATATGTATGTAATATCGGTCCGATCTTGCTGGTTCCGACAAATGATTCCTATATTGGAAAATGGTGGCCGCATACAAAATTTCAGCCAAATATCTCAAACACTAAGGGACTAGTTTGCGTTCAAACAGACAGACAGACAGACAGACGGACATGGCTAAATCAACTCATCTCGTCATCCTGATCATTTCGGTATACTTATTGATGGGTCTATCTCTTCTTCTTCTCATACTTACAAACATCGGACCAAAGTTATAATACCATTTCATGTTCATGAAAGGTATAAAAACGAACCTTCACAGAGCCAAAGGTACCTAATAAAATAGAACAAAAATGATAAGATATCTGTATAGTTTTTCTTCAAGAAGATGTGCTTCTTATTATTGTAGAGACAGTCTTTTTAATGTTATTAAGAAGATTTTCTTTTTAATATTTTAAAATGATATTGCCCTCACCGAGAATCGAATTTACAATTTTCGGAATGATGAACCCAGCTGTTAACCATCAGGCCATCGCTCACTTTTGATTGCTAGCGTCTAATTACTGATATGTGTATAATTTTTAATGTTTCAAAGGAAAATCACATAAATATAATTGAGAAGATTTCATTTTAACATTTCTAATTAGGAAAAAAAGAGAGAGAATCGAACTTACAATTTTTCGAATGCTAAACCCAGCTGCTAACCATCCACCCATCGTATACTAATAATTGCCAGCGTCTAACTACACCTTTGTACAAAATGTATAGTTTTTTTAATAAGAATTTCTTCTTAAAACCAAAGAGATTTCCCTATAGTTTTTTCTTCGTTTCCACCGTTGCGACTACCCATTTGCCCAAAAACTGATCATGAAGACAATCTTATTAATTTCATTAGGCATGTTTGGCTCTGTGTATCGGTACTTGACCATTGTTTGAACTCTATCAATGATACATTATTGGCTTCTAATATGCGCTTGAGGTTGTTGAAAATCACAATGGGTCCTGGACAGTAGCCACAATTTGAAAAACGGCAATCTGGTTTAGCAGTCTCGCAGAGCATCTCTTTAAAAGAATCACGATATTTTGTATCAAATCTGAAACCTTTCTTTTATAGTTCTTGTTTGATACCAACGAATTTTAACTTCATATTTTCGTGTATTTCACACACGCACACATTATGTGTTCCGGACGGTCCTGCTAAGATGCATTCACGAGGTCGACGTCGTACAAATGATGGCAATGACACTTAAAATTCTGGTTACTTTTCTTGGTAATTCTTGTGCAAGTCGCTGAGATTAAGCAGAAGTAATCTTTTCTGTACCTGGATTCGCTCACCACTTCTTACTATAGATATGTAGTCCTTGGTTGGCAAAAATCCTCAGACTGAACCCTCCTAGAGGGTGTCGACCGGTAATGGATACTACAGTGGTCTGAAGATTGGTACTTTAACACCTCTCTGCAGACGGTGTCCAGCTGAGGTCAGAAATCACAGCTATATGTCTTAGCTCTTCAATAGTCCTGGCGTATGGAAATGGTTTTTGACTATGGTAATGAGATAACGGTGACTGGCTTAGGACTTTCTTGGACGACGATTCGGAATAGTTTGCTTTGGGCTGTTAGGTGCGGTATTCTGCCACCTCAGTAGGTTGGGGTGAAACCCAATCGAAATGGCTGGCAGACCTCAGGGTACGTTCCAGGCCCGTCGCCATTTAGTTGGTGGTGTAGGTGCGATTGAGGTGCTCCCGCTTTTGCGCTCGGTCTGGCTCTGAACGCATGCCTCATAAGGGCATGCGTCAACCCTCGCGTGGCCTCCCTGTTCTCATAGATAACCACGAGACCATTAAAGGGCGACTACACAACCGGGTTTGGATAGCGGCCCTGAGTGGGGACGTTAATTAGCATGGACAACAACAATAATAACGACAACACCAACAACAACAACAAAAGCAACAAGGAATGAAAGGGGGGAAAGAAGGACGGGAAAATACGGACAAGGACAACAGGGACAGGGAACTGACCAGCAGCGGGGCTCGCCCTTGCGGTTTGCAGGGGAGCAGCCTGGCTGCTGATGGGTTCACGAGAACGTCTGAGACTGCCGTTGATGCTCTGGTGGAGAAATTCACCCATGCTTGTAATAAAGCGTATAAAATCGCATGTCCGCTGAAAACCGTAAGTGGAAAGCGAAAACCATCCTGGTGGACGAAGGAAGTAGGCGGCCTTAGGGCTTCCAGTAGGCGCCTATTCAACAAGGCCAGAAAGAGTAAATTACCTTCTGACTGGGAGCTCTACAAGGTCGGGTTGGGTATTTTCAAATCTGAGATTAGGAAGGCCAAACGGGACTCCTGGAAAGTTTTCTGCGAAAGCGTGGAGGGTTGCAATGAGTCTGCGAGATTCCGGAAGATTCTCTGCGGGAATCCTGCTCCCTTGGGGTACTTGAAGAATGTAGATGGCAGCTGGGCAATAAGTAGCGAGGAATCTCTCCAACTTCTCATGGACGCTCACTTCCCTGACGTCCCTGTTTCACAGGACCGCGGCGCCTCATTGTCCACAAATGTGGACGTGGGGGGTCGGCCAGCCATCTCTCTGGATGAAAGCCAACTTGTATGGGCCATTAAATCTTTTACAAGTCACCCGGACCTGATGGCATAACTCCTGTGCAACTGCAGAGATCTCTGGGGATTTCTTGCAGATGGCTGGCTCCGATCTACGCCAACTGTTTGAGGTTGGGCTATATCTCCGCTTCCTGGAATATGGTCAAGGTTACATTTATTCCAAAGGCGGGGAGGTGCTCTCATGTTTCCCCCAAGGACTTCAGGCCAATCAGTCTTTCTCCGTTTCTTTTGAAAACGCTGGAGCGCCTGATTGACCTACACATTCGCAGCAGGATTCTTAGGGAGCGTTTTTCGGCATCGCAACATGCTTACTGCAAAGGTAGATCAACTGAAACGGCGCTTCACTTCGTTGTAAAACTAATAGAAGGGTCTTTCCAGCACAAAGAGTACGTGCTGGGGGCCTTTCTGGACATCGAAGGAGCGTTCAATAATGTTTTGCCATCTGCCATTGTGAGGGGATTAGCGAGTTTGGGGGTCGAACCGAAGTTGATAGAATTTATCAACAGATTTATGTGGCAGGATTGTCGTGCCCGAGTGGGAAGGTTCTGGGGCTCAGGGAAGGGTGAGAAGGGGTACGCCGCAAGGTGGTGTTCTTTCTCCACTTCTCTGGGTCATAGTAGTCAATGGACTGCTCCAGGCCCTCGAGCACAGGGGCTGTCAAGTGATAGCCTATGCTGATGATCCTCGTCAGTGGTAAGTTTCTTAGTACCATAAGGGATGTTCTGCAAGGGTACCTGGGTATCGTGACCGAGTGGTCCGAATCCTGTGGACTAGCTGTCAACCTGAGTAAAACGGAACTAGTTCTCTTTACAAGAAGGTATAAGATTGATGGGTTTGTACTACCCTCCATTGGGGGAGTACCGTTGGTGCTTTCCGAAAAGGTTAAGTACCTAGGGGTTATTCTGGACAGGAAGCTGTCATGGAAGCCTAATGTAGAGGACAGGGCCAGGAAAGCTTCGGTCGCCTTCTGTCCGGAACTTGGGATCAGTGGGAAATTTAGGCTGCCTGACCACTGTAGCGTTTTCCAAGCGGAAATTGCCGCCATCAAGGATGCGGTGGACGGAATGCTGTCTAGCGCATTCGCCGTCAAGGGGTTCAACATCTACTCCGATAGTCAAGCGGCAATTAGGGCGTTGAGCGCAGGCAACGTTCGATCAAGGACGGTTAGCGACTGTCTGGGATCGCTTGCGGTTGCGTCCAACTACTTCAAAATACAAATTATTTGGGTGCCAGGCCATTGTGACATTCCCGGCAATTGCCATGCGGATCACTTGGCCAGGGATGGCACTCTCGAAATGGAAATGGGTGCCTTCGGAGCACTTGGTATTCCCCTTGCCACCTGTGGTCTGCTTTTGGGTAGATGGGATTCAGATCAGTTAAGCAAGCGCTGGGCTGATACCACCTCTTGTAAGGTGTCGAAGTCCTTCTGGCCAGTGGTTGACTCCAGGCGATCGGCGGAACTACTCAGGTTCTCCAAGGCACACCTTTCCATTATGATTGGGGTGTTGACGGGGCACTGTCCGATGGGAATCCATGCGGTGCGCTTTAACATTGCTGAAAATCCGAACTGCGTGAGCTGCATGGAGGATGACGAGGTGGAATCATCAGATCACTTCATGCTCAACTGTTCCGTTTTTGCCAGGACTAGGCGCAGGTTTCTCGGGTCGGACATACTTAGGTCTCCGGAGGACGTCCCGAATATCAATGTGTGCCTTTTCCGGAGTTATATTGTCGCTACGCAGCGATTTGAGAGGTAAATTTGCATATGAGTTAGTGTCACCGTTTAGAATGTGGTATCACAACGGACCATACAAGTGTCCAAGTGAGTGGCCCTCTCAGTTGGGCTGCTACCACCCGACCTATCCTAATTTTGTGAGTGCTGTAGGTGTGAAACGCACTATACGTTAGTCTTAAGGAACTTGTATAAAAGTGCGTCTTATAATAAGTAGGGACAATATTATACACGTATATGTTTATGGAATCGGAGGCCCAATTTGTAAATTCTCCAATATTTACATTAATAGATGGTATGGCCCAAAGAGTTTTGCAAAGAAACTTTTGCTATTGGTGCAATTAAATAAAAATGGTGACAACGGCTTTGTCAATGGATAAAGAAGCACTAATATCCGCAAGAAAAAGTACTTAAATAAAGTCGCCATTCAAGAGTTCTAGATAAGGGAAAAACTCAAGTACTTCGCGATGTTGTATAGGAGAGTTTATTGAATATTGGTAGGTATGTATGTATAAAGTTTATACTATAAACCCACTGGTACATGTTAGATAAATAAATACGACTGTTGTAACGAATATTCGCATTCACGGATAGTCGCATATTTTACTTCTTCGCATTCGTCAATTTTCATCGAATGTTTTTACAATTGCGGCCGCCGTGGTGTAGCGCCTAAGTGTATGGCCTTCTACATTAAGTCGTGGCGGTTCGATGCCCGGCAAAAGTAACATCAAAAATTATTTAGAAAAAGAATTTTTCTAAACGGGGTCGACCCTCGGCAGTAGTTTGGCAAACTCTCCGGGTGTATTTCTGCCATGAGAAGCTTCTCAGCAAAAAATTGATTTGCTTTGCAAGTGCCGTTCGGAGTCGGCAAAAAACTGTAGGTCCCGCCAACTTGTAGGAAAAACTCAACAGCAACACACCACAAGTTGGAAAGAGAATCTCGGCTAAAAATCTCGTTAGAGGTTATGATAACCTGTTGGTATATCGCCGCCATTAGTTTAGTAGTTTTTACAATTGAAATTAACGGTATCTACATATCTAGATAAATAAAATGTATCCCATTTTATTAGTAACATTTTATTGTGGTATTCACGTCTTTTGATTGGTACCGCCATAAAGCAAAATTTGAACAATCACTGCATAATGGAATTCGCGAAAAAATGAATTTTGTTACACCACTAGTAGGTAAATGCTTATAAGTACAAATTGAAGTGCTGTATTATTACTTTGCTTTGGCCATGGCAAGGTTTCTTTGAAGTGGCTGTGTTGTTTCAGCATCTGTTTCTTACCTCCAAATTCACTTCTGCTTAAACGTATAGAATTGTACTGCGTTTGACGTTTAACAGACGCCATTTTTATTATTGCATCTTTACGTAGCTCATCCGGGTCTCATTCCAAATGAAAATCGCTTTCCGCCACTTCAACCACCTCCCCATTCGTCGGTACTTTAGCGTACTTACTAGATACTGTTTTTATATCATTTGTGTTTATTTGCACACGAATGCTTTGAAATGTTTTTGGTTTTTGTCGTAATGATGTCGCACTTGAATAAGTAGCACCAGTTAAGTGTTTGTATGCTGTGCGACTGCGAAAGCCTGATTGGCGCCTGGAACTGTCCTAAGAATCTTATTGTTTCAGCGGTATGAAGAGTCAGCAAATCTGAAAGTACGGAGTAACGAGAGCTAGGAATTATTATTTACATCTGTTTTCTTTTTATTTCCTCTTAAATGCATTTTTTTCTTAAGTTCTGGAAATTCATGGAAGCTGAATGAAATTGTAAACTACATAGAGAATTTAATTATGTAGGCATTGGGATCGCATTTTCTGAAGAATTTTGTGACTAACCAGCCAGCAGTCCAACACCTTTTTCCACTGTCTTTCTAAGTCGCTCTCAGGTCACCACCAAATATAGTTTTATTGTCCTAGCAGGTCTACCAAATAAGATATATCGATATACATATATATAAAATGCTACGCTGATTTTTTCGCCAGCGTCAGCCAGCATGCGATATATCGAAATAAAAGCGCTACATTTATTTTGCCTCTTCTTTCATTCCCCTATTTCTCACTTCACCCTGAAACGAGTTGTCAAAATTGAAAATTCCAATTGCTCAGCGTTGACGCTGCGCTGTTTCGGTATGGGCATTAGGATTTTTGACAGTTATTTTACGCTTCACGCTCTCATTTAGCTGTGACTGTAAATTGTACAGTTCGTTAGTATTTTTTATTTAATTTATCTTCGTAGAATCGCTATCCCAGTGGTCCGTCTTCTCTGTCAGCGTGAAGGTGCACGTAAGCGATATGTATGTATGTATATATGACCAGATTGCTTGCCCGGATATATTTAGTTCCGTAGCTATAGTACACGCTTTAGCATCCCACCAAACCTTTATTGCAGCGACTTTCGCGCGAAACTCGTCCAAATAATAAGACAAAAGCCTACCCTTGCAACATTAGGCCAGTCAAATTAGCATTTCACCTCGGAATTTTATATTGACATCCTAAAAGTTGTCTCAAAACCTACATATGGTAGGGTGTGTGCAACTAGTAACCACTATTCACCGCATAAAAGATCTTCGATAACTTTGCGAAATCTCAAAACCTATAGTGAATTTTATATTTTTCTCTTCAGAATCGCAATCTGCACGTTTTTTCACGTAATAAATGTGTACCAAGTTTAAGGTTATGAATGTTTTTATATAATCTGTTTTTTTTTTTTAATTTTCAAATGCAACGTGCAAGTTCTAAAAGTTATCCAATTCGAGTGAAATTTTGCACAGCTTATTTTTAGAGCAAAATCTATCATATTCCGCTCGGCAAAAAAGTTGATATAAGGAACAGGTTAATATACATACAGCTTACAAAACATATCGTGAAAATGCAATTGAAATGACAGCGACAACACTGCCCGCTAACAGCTGTATAACAAACAAGCATATTTTAATAAAAACAAAGATATTTGAATAAAGCCGAATCTTCTACGATAAAAAATAAAACTAAAATAAAAATAAACTTAAGTATATTAATTAACTTACATGCGATATAAATATCACATTTGATCTCTTAAAAAACCTGAAGTGAAAAAAATCATTTACATATATTGTCGGAAACGGTCAAAATTCTAAAATTAAAATTCTGAAGTCAAAATTCCGGAATCAAAATTCTGGGTCGACAAAATTCTGGAAATCGGAATTCCGCACTTCCTTCGCCTTTTTTGGCTGTATTTCAAAATTCAGGTTTTTCAAAATTCCGGAATTTACGTTTTCCAGAATTAATTCTGGAAATTTTTTCCCCAAAATTTGAGCAAAATCGAGTATTTTAATAAATTGTGCTTATATTTAAGAAATATACATTGACTTTGATTTTTTGGTCATAAGACAGAAAACCAGCGGAACAATTTGTATTTCTACTCAGCCGTGTATGGAAAATAGCTGCCTCATCATCGTTGGAACAACGTCAAATTTACCGTCCATAATCCAGCAGTCGCTCTCATTTAACAACTGCAGCGAAGATTTTGTTCCAAAAATAAGAATGCATTCGCCATATGTAACTTTAATAACTTCCTTACTTAAAATAAATAGTTGACCTTCCAAAACATAAAGTGATAATAAAGGAATGTCTATTTTTTCAACACAAGTTGGCTCTTTAAAACATTTTAAACTGTTCCGTTGTCTTCTAATTTTTAACTTAAGGGCATTTCTTGATGGCAGATAATGTCCAATGTGTTTTTCTGTCATAGATACCGAACGCTGAATTATTTGGCTAGGCTGCAGAAAACTCAAGCGAAACCATATTTTTAAAATGATTATTTGGATCTGCAACCGATTTTTTATGCGCACATGGATCATGAGAATGTTAATTTTTTTCCGTATAACATTTCACAGCCGTGAAATTGTGTGTCAATACGCACGGTACATTTGTTTTTAATTCCTTCAGAACAAGTCCAGTTAAATGTTAAAGGCAAAATTTTGTAATTAATGATTAAAAATGCGTGTTGATAACAAAAAAAGTGCGCACTTTTTTTGTTATCAACACGCATTTTTAATCATTAATTACAGAATTTTGAATTTCAGAATTTTGGTTTCCAGAATTTTGCAATTTAGAATTTCGTTATCCAGAATTTTGGATTCCAGAATATTGACTTCCATAATTTTGATTTCCGGTGTTTCGACTTCCGGAATTATGAATGCAGAATTTCCAAAAAAGCAGAATTTTGACCCCAACCCATATATTGTACTATATTTATAATTTCGTTAAGAACACAATGTATAAAACATTTTTATTCATACATAATATGTTGTATAACATGTTATGTTGTGAGTTGTTTTATTTTTTTTCGTTAAGCAGTCCCAGAATAAATATTTTTAAGAATAACTTGAAGTTAAATTTCTGAAAAAAGCGATATGAATCTGTGTAATATGTATATTTAAGTGTTTCCAATATCAATTTATTTTTAAGTTTAAAGGAAACTTTTTATAAACTTCAAAAACGAATATTTATGAATCATTTAACTTTAAAAGTGAAATGCAAATATATATGTACGTAGAATAAAAAAAAACTATTTGTAAATTTTTTTTTAAGTTAAAATTTTCAAATTGTTTTGAAAAATATTTCTCTTGATAACGGAGACGAAAAACTCCAATTGGCTTAAAATTGGTTAATTTGCATCATTTACTGCCCGATTCTGTGTTCTTGATAAATTTGCCAATCTTGATAAATAAAAAAAAAAAAAATATTTTTTAAAACTGTTTTGAACTCTGCGTCAAAAATTAAATAATAACTGTGATCATTAACTTTTCTGACCAAAATTATTAAAACTGTCAAAATTAAAAAATCCGCTCTCAGTGTGAGAGCAACACCAAAGGGTATGGGATTGCCTTCTGATACAAATGTTGCCTGAAATTAGTGTCACTGTTCCTGAAGGGAAGTAAATTGCCAAACAGCTGATCCATTGACAGCTTCACCAGAAGTAGTCAGCAAAACATCTTCTGATAAAAACTTGCAACTCTCTGACTGGAGAGAGCTCAATTTATTGTCTTTTTCTGCTCTCACCAGTCAGAAAAGTGGTGTTCAGTATCACTTTCCTGTAGTGCGTGACTGTTTCTGACTGTGAAATTTGTGTAAGGGATCACAGCTAACTTTTCTGGTTTCTGACGACCAATTCAAAAAATATGATAAAAGAGCAAAGAATTGGGCGGTTAATGTACATACTCGTATGTATGTATGATTAAAGGAATAAGAATTTATTTTACTACAATGAATGAAAGGGTAGGAATATGGTTTCAAACAATGTTTAGAAAACAAAACACATTCGTAAAAAGCTTTCTCCAAATCGGTTTATAAGCTTGTAACCAAGGTGTCGTTTCTATTATATAAAGTTTACTTTCAAATCTTTTGTAAACGAAAAAGCAGCGTTTAGTAAGGTCATGTTTATTTCGGAAAGCTTTACAAAAACGTTTGTAAGGCAGTCCGCAGACAAGGCGCATCGTCATAGACGCGAATTTCCCTGCGTCTCAAGATCTGCACACGAAAAAAAACACACAAAGAACTGTCAAAATTGCAATTGGGTAAAGCCATGTGAAGTGTGCACAGGTAAAATCACTTTATCGACGATTTTGAATACTATCGTTTCATTGGATAGTGGGCCAGACTCAAACCTCGTGCTAAAAATATTTCGTCAAAATTCCTGTCTTTGTTAATGGTATTGGAGGTTGAATTTTTGATCATTTTCTGATCATGATAATATTGAAAAATTGTTTTCTCATAAACTTACTTACTTACTTACTTAAAATAGCCTTTAACCGCCTAGGCGATTTCGTCCAACATGTTACGCCAGTCGGTTCTTTGTTGAGCCAACTGGCGCAAATTAGAGACACCGCGTGCTCGCAGCTCTGCCTCTACTTGGTCCTGCCATCGAAGTGGTGGTCTCCCTCTTCCTCTATTTCCACCGGCGGGTGCCGATAAAAATACCTTCTGGGCCGGAGCGTCCTCGTTCATTCGCACCACGTGTCCTAGCCAGCCGAGCCGCTGGGTTTTAATTCACTGAACTATGTCCACGTCTGCGTAAAGCTCATACAGCTCATCATTATATCTTCTTCGGTACTCGCCGTCGCCAACTTTTAGGGTCCATAAATCTTTCAAAGAATATTTCTCTCGAATACTCCCAGGGCCGCCTCATCAGATGCTGTCAGTGCCCATGCTTCTGCACCATATACCAGGACGGGTACGAAGTGACTTATAGAGTGTTGCTTTTGTTCGTCGAGAGAGGACTTTACTTCTAAATTGCCTACTCAGCCCAAAGTAGCATTTGTTTGCAAGAGTTATCCTTCTATGGATTTCCAGGCTTACATTGTTGTTGGTAGTAATGCTGCTTCCCAGGTATACAAAGTCCCTTACTATCTCGAAATTATGGCTGCCAACAGTGGCGTGATTGCCAAGGCGCGAATGCGCTGACTCTTTGCTTGATGCCAGCAGGTACTTCGTATTACCTTCGTTCACCACGAAACCCATTTTTTCCGCTTCCCTTTCTAATTTAGAGTACGCAGAAGTTACGGCGCGGTTGTTGAGGCCAATAATGTCGATGTCGTCGGCATACGCCAACAGTTGTACGCTCTTGTAATATATTGTTAAATTAAAGAAATCGCACGATAGGGGGTCGCCCTGCCTGAAACCTCGTTTAGTTTCGAACGGCTCGGAGAGGTCCTTCCCAATCCTAACCGAGCTGGTGGTGTTGTTCAGCGTCATTTTGCACAGCCGTATAAGTTTTGCTGGGAAACCAAAATTAGACATAGCGGCGTATAGGCAACTCCTTTTCGTGCTGTCGAAGGCGGCTTTAAAATCAACAAAGAGATGGTGTGTGTCGATCCTTTTCTCACGGGTTTTTTCCAAGATTTGGCGCATTGTAAAAATCTGGTGATGGTAGATTTGCCAGGTCTGAAGCCACACTGATAAGGTCCAATCAGTCGGCTTACGTCAGGCTTCAGTCTTTCGCACAATACGCTTGATAGAACCTTATATGCGATACTCAAAAGGCTGATTCCACGATAGTTGGCGCAGTTTGCGGGATCACCCTTCTTATGGATTGGGCAGAGAACACTTAGGCATGCATTCATCCGACCATATTCTGCACAGGAGCTGGTGCATGCACCTTACCAGCTCCTCGCCGCCGCATTTAAATAGCTCAGCGGGCAGGCCATCAGCACCCGCCGCTTTATTGTTTTTTAGCCGTGATATAGCTACTCGCACCCCGTTATGGTCGGGTTGTGGAACTTCGATTCCATCGTCTTCGATTGTGGGGTCGGCTTCGTCCTCTTCTCTGGATTGTTGCTCTGTTTCTCCGTTTTGAAGGGCAGAGAAGTGATCCCTCCATAACCCTAGTACTCTCTGAACATCGATCACCAGGTCGCCGTTGTCATTTTTACAGGAGTTTGCCACGAAGTTAAAACCTTGCGTCATTCGTCGAATTCTTTGATAAAATTTTCGGGCGTTGCTTCTGCTGGCTAGCATTTCAAGCTCTTCGATTTCACGCTTTTCCGCTTCCCTTTTCTTCGCCCGAAAAAGCCGTCTCGCTTCCCTCTTCATCTCGCGGTAGTGTTCACACACGCTCCTCGTTGCATTCGCTTTAAACGTTGCCTTATAGGCGTCGTCCTTTCTTTTCATTGCGTTTTTGCACTCTCTATCATCGTACCAGCTGTTTTTTCGAATTTGCCGGAATCCAATTAGTTCTTCGGCTGCGGTACGAAGTGATCCGGAGATATGCTCCCACTGCTCGTGCACTCCGCTGGGTTGAATTGTGCTCTCAGAGAGCACGTCCAGCTTTCCTTGCGTTTTTTGTGGTGCCTCTTTCGTTGTACTTAGGCGAGTACGAATCTTGGCTGCTACCAAGTAGTGATCGGAGTCGATGTTTGGACCCCGCATCGTACGTACGTCCATAACACTGGAAGCATGCCGTCCGTCTATCACAAAGTGATCCATCTGATTGCGTGTTTTCCGATCTGGCGATAGCCATGTTGCTTGATGGATCTTTTTATGCTTGAACCTGGTACTGGCTACGACCATATTTCGTGCACCGGCGAAGTCGATCAGCCTGTATCCATTCGGCGAAGTCTCTTCATGGAGGCTGAACTTTCAGACAGTGGGGCCAAATACACCCTCTTTGCCCACCCTGGCGTTAAAGTCGCCAAGCACGACTTTGATATCATGACGGGGACAGCGCTCATAAGTTTCTTCTAATTTGGCGTAGAATGCATCTTTTTCCACGTCGTCCTTGTCCTCGGTCGGTGCGTGCGCACATATAAACGATATGGTGAAAAATCGCAGTTTTATTCGGATTGTGGCGAGACGCTCGTTCACGGCTGTGAAAGACACTACCTGTTTCACAAGCCTCTTTCCCACCACAAAACCGACGCCGAATCTGCGCTCATTATTGTGGCCGCTCCAGTAGACATTGCATTGGATGGTCTTATAACCTTGCCCCGTCCATCGCATTTCTTGTATACCGGTGGTGTCAGCTTTTGCCTGTTTGAGGACCCCAACTAGGCGGGCATCGTCACCTTCCCTGCTAAGGGTTCGGACATTCCAAGAACATGCCCTGATTTCCTAAATCATATTCCTATTTCGTTTGCAGAGGTCGTTATCTAAAGAGTGAGTTATCATATCCGAGGCCTGATTATTGGATCTCATTGGAAGTTTGTTTTTATGTGGTGGGTCCCAAACCCTACGCACAACCCGTTTCTCGGGGGGTTGGATTTAAATTACACATTTATATAGCGAGCCGCTTGGTTCAAGACAGACGCCCGCTTGCAGCGGCACCTCATGGTGACAGACGCTGCTGATGAAGTCCCCTGGCAAGCCCTTAAACCGATTATGTCGGAGTGGCATTGTCAGGTTATCGCCTTCTCACTTTAGTTCACCACCGAACGGGTGTTCAGTGGCTACCCAGAGATACGTGGGCTTTCCCGGACGTAGTGAGCTGCTTGGACCGCACATAGAAGAATCGCTCTCGCCATTCCCAGTTGAATGGCGATAAGAAGGTTTCCCCACTTGCGTGGACTTCTACACACGGCCCCACCTTCTCATAAACTACTGCAGATATTTTGAAATTTTTTTGAGCGTGTAGAACGAAAAAAAAAATTATTTGTTTAAAAAAAAATTATATAAAGTACAATTGTTTAAACAATAAGATCGCATAAAATTACTTATAATATAGTAAAAACTATTATCTGTAAGTAAAAAAAAATTCAAATTCAAAGACATGAATTTTGACGAAATATTTTTAGCACGAGGTTTGAGTCTTGCCCAGTATGCAATAAAATTACAAGTTGCAAAATCGGTGGGGTTTTGAAAAAAAAAAAAAAAAATTTTGTGCACACTTCACATGGCTTTACCCAATTTTAATTAAATAATACATTTTCCGCACATTATTAACACATATTTCTTCCCATTGTATAAATTTTGTATTTTTTCTTTCAAAAGAAACAATTAATTTAAAAAAAAAGCAAAACCACGGCACTTCTTCTTCTTCTTTTCCAAGTACGACGCCTGGCGACCAGCATGGTCATACGCTGAGCAGCATGTAGCTTTCGTGTGCAGCTCTTCATGCAAATATATGTGTTAAGCGACAAAGCGTACAAAAATCGAATGTAGCGTCTAATACGCGTCTATGACGATTCGCTCCGTGTGCAATTATAACATACATACATATCCACATTTAGCAAAATGTATAAGCATTAGGGATTCCAATTCCGGGATCCCGTAGTTTTTTAAGTCCCAAAAATCCTGGGATTACTAGACCTAAATCCCGGGTTCACCGAAAATAAATTTTTAAATACATTTAAGTTATCTGTATATATGTACTTTAAGTAGAACATGATTCTGAATGATTCTAAACTTCTACCAAAAACATCCCCCTTTGAGGGAAAAATAACTATTACTACAACATTTGCAACACCGCTTTTTTAATTAATCCGAGTAATATATATGATTTAAAGTATGCGTTTTCCAAAGAAATTAGCTTATCAGTCATTGGGGAGGAGCTCGAGAGCATCCTTCGTAATACAGAAAACATGCTTCATAACGAAAACCATACTAATATAAACGACGAAGTGGTTGAAGTTGACAAGCCCGTTAGTCTTAAAGAAAAGATGCATCAAGTTTTGACTAGTAGCTCCCAAATTTCCACCAATAGAAACGAATATGAATTAAAAAAAGGTTTGGGGAAAGAAATTGATATTTTTTGGAATGGGGGCAACAAAGGCTATAATATTCAGAAAGCATTTGACTTTTTGTCAACTTTTCAACCCACCAGTGTTGAGGCAGAGGCCAGGATAAGAGATGGCACTATTAATGCAATAATTTCTTTAAGATCGCACTTCAAACTTCAGAAAAAGTAATTTTTCTCTAAGTCAAATGGCATTCATTTTTATTTTTTTGTAAGTCGTTATTAATCAAATATATAAGTATGTATATTTGACTATGTTTACCAGTAGTACAAAGAACTTATGTTTCAAGTTCCTGAATAGTACACTGAGAGAAATGCATTGAATGTTGTGACAATATCATTATTGATAGCGCCGAGTTCGTACCGAGTTGCAATATTCATTCAGAATGAGCGAGTTATCAAATATTATTTGCTACCAATAAAAAGTAAAATGACATGTCAACCATTTCGATATGATGTACTATTTTTTATATTTATGGATAGAATACTAATATATTTGAACGGCATGTCAATATCTATGGTCGTGATATGAATTTCTATTGTCGGTATATCCATATCCATATTTACTACATAGTAATAATGGTAGAGACAGCGTATTAATATATATGGACGAAATGTAAATTTTTCTGGGACGCATAATCATAATAGTTCAACAATTTTTACTATGGATTTTCTAACAATATTACAACTTGTTGGAGCGGTTTTTTTATATTCAAAATTTTTTGAATTTCTTATGATTGAATTTTTTTCTAAAAATAGTATATATGGATACCATTTCAGTAGTGATTTATCAAAAAAGCATTGATGATACATCCATATTCATTGATGGGACAGAAATATCAATTTTTATTTAATGTGATATCAATAATTATGGATGTTCGATCCATAGATTTCCCTCCGTGTAACTTTGAGTTACAAATTTAATGTTACTTTTCGTTCGTTATAAAAATGACTGCCTTGATAAATACATACATACATACTTAAATGAACTACTATAATTTAGTCTACTTTATTACATAGATATGGGGTGCCATTTTTTGCAAAAAAAAATATCGGGACAATCCCGGGATCCCTGGATTGAACTTTCAAATCCCGAAAATCCCGATAGGCTAGAAATCCCGGAAATTGGATTCCCTAATAAGCATAGGTAATAAAAGGGGTAACGTTTTTAAGTCTATATTATTATTCATAAAAAATATAAAAGGTTTATTGAGCTCTTATAATTCAAAATTTATATGGAAATGTCATTTTAAAAAGTACTATAAACCAATTTAATTTTTTATATCTTTATTAGTTGTAAGATATTAGGAAAAATGTGTTGAAAAAAAAATTGTTTCACAATACGTAAACATATTCAATACATAGGTACATATAGTCAGCTAAGAGTGTAAACCTGCTAAATCCCGAACGAGTAGCCGATTCTGCGGTTATGCGAATATGATTTAATTTTTGATATTTCAAGGAAATCGTGGCCCTTAAACCATAACCTGAAAGTTCAAGTTAAATTTGGTTTTTTGCCTCTACTGAAAAATATTTTTTTGGTCAGTGGCAGGTTTAAACTCTTAGCCGACGATATTTAACAATATGTTTGTTACAAAATAATCTGAAATATTCCACCATAACTTGTACGAAATGTTTTCAAAATTGTTCAGTATAATTTTTTGTTTTACGTTACCTACATGCAAATAATATTTTCCACACTTTAGAAAATTTTACTTCGAATCTTTTTGTCAAATATTGGTTGAAGATGATGGAATTGCCGTGTCAACATTTATTTCGGTTTCGGCTATGGTTTCGTTCCTGTTTGGGTTTCCAAATAAAAACACGAACACCAAAAAAATTTACAAAGCTTAAGTATGTAGCTGCAAAATAGGTTTGAATTTTTATAACATTTTTCCAATATAATACCACTGCACGACAAAATCCACTGTTTCTGGATATTGGTCTAAATCAAATTTTTTTAAGAGATTAAGAGATAAGTATTTTTACTTAATTGCGTTCCCTGAATTTCGAAGTTAGCCTACAAAAATTAGTTACGGGCTTTCGAAGTTCCAACTTCCAAGATTTGGTTTTCTAAATGTGTTGTGAAAAAATTTAAAAAAGTTAAATGTGGGCGTGGCCTTCTTCCTCCTCTTACTTGATTGGTGCACTTTCTTTTTATTTGAAAGTGTATTTTTTTAATTTCTTAAACAAAACAATTAGAAAACCAAATTTTCGAAGGGTCCAACTTCGAACTTCGAAAGCCCGTAACTTAGTTTTGGAAGCTAACTTCGAAAAACTTTAAAAAGTTGGTTTGGTCCACTACCCAGCCGGCTGCTGCGCATTGTAATAAATGTTATTAACACAATGAATGGATGAGATTTCTGCAATATTATTTTAAAAAATTGCTACTTTTTCTAAAAGAAAAATATATGATAAGGGCCACTAAACACATTTTTCTCGGATCTCGTAAATTTTTTTCGATGCCATCATTCAGCTAAATGTAGCTAAATTTCCTCTATAGGAATTTGATACTGAGGTCAAAACGTGTATTTTGTAACATTGCTCCACAATCTTCCATGAAAGCTTTCCAGAGTACCCTTTGGTAAAAGAAAAGATGTTCCCATAAAAAAAAGGCATACAAAAATTCAAAACCGTTTGGAACCGGTTCCGGCTTTTGAAACGGTTCGGGTTTCGTTCTTTTCCGAATCAAAATAACGGTTACGGTTTCGGTTTTGAAAATGAAACGGTGTTAATCGGTTACGGTTACGGTTTCGGTTTCGGTTTCAGTCCTTGCCATGGAGACATGGATGCTTTGTTGTTTTAAATGCTTTGGTTGCATCGAATTACTTTTGCATATATTTATGCATGTACGTACATACATATGTAAGTATGTATGTTTCAAAATTTTATTTTTATTATTAAAGCTGAACGGTTGCGCGTTATTTGCCATATTTTGCAATTTTTTGAGAGTGCAGAACGAAAAAAAAAATGTTATTTGTTTAAAAAAATGTTTTTAAAATATCATAATTTTAACAATTAGATCGCACCCACAAATAATGCAATATCTTTGGAATGGTATGAATGGACAACATTTTTTTTTTCATTATTAAAGGTGACTATTTTACGCGCTATTTTTGATATTTTGAAATTTTTTTGAGCGTGTAGAACGAAAAAAAAAATTATTTGTTTAAAAAAAAATTATATAAAGTACAATTGTTTAAACAATAAGATCACGGAGGGAAATCTATGGATCGAGCATCCGTAATTATTGATATCACATTAAATAAAAATTGATATTTCTGTCCCATCCATGAATATGGATGTTCCATCAATGCTTTTTTGATAAATCACTATTGAAATGGTATCCATATAGACTATTGATAAATTCTAAATAGTTTAAAAAACAAAATTTTATATAATTTGACATCTGGTATCAGTGAGACTCGAACCATGCTCCTCTGGCATGTTAGCCCAGTATTCTACCATTCGGCTACGGCATATTATACAATTTTTAGAAAAAAGTTCAATCATAAGAAATTCAAAAAATTTTGAATTTAAAAAAACCGCTCCAACAAGTTGTAATATTGTTACAAAATCCATAGTAAAAATTGTTGAACTATTATGATTATGCGTCTCAGAAAAATTTACGTTTCGTCCATATATATTAATACGCTGTCTCTACCATTATTACTATGTAGTAAATATGGATATGGATATACCGACAATAGAAATTCATATCACGACCATAGATATTGACATGCCGTTCAAATATATTAGTATTCTCATAAATATAAAAAATAGTACAACATATAGAAATGGTTGACATGTCATTTTACTTTTAATTGGGAGCAAATAATATTTGATAACTCGCTCATTCTGAATGAATATTGCATCAAACTCGGCGCTATCAATAGTGATATTGTCACAACATTCAATGCATTTCTCTCAGTGTATCGCATAAAATTACTTATAATATAGTAAAAACAATTACCTGTAAGTAAAAAAAATTGAAATTCAAAGACATGAATTTTGACGAAATATTTTTAGCACGAGGTTTGAGTCTTGCCCAGTATCCAATAAAATGACAAGTTTTAAAATCGGTGGGGTTTTGAAAAAAGAAAATAAAAATTTTGTACACACTTCACATGGCTTTACCCAATTTTAATTAATTAATACATTTTCCGCACATTATTAACACATATTTCTTCCCATTGTACAAATTTTGTATTTTTTCTTTCAAAAGAAACAATTAATTAAAAAAAAAGCAAAGCCACGGCACACAAAAATCGAAAATGAAACATGTAAACAAATGCTTCTTCATGGCAAACCGTCAGCCAGATACCTCAAAACTCGGACATTTTCTTTCATTCTTACTGCGATTTCGCTTGTTTAAGCGGTTTTGGCTGAAGTTTTTTCCATGGGACGTGGTCTAAAAATGCCGCCATTTGAAAACAGCCAAAGTTTTACAAACTCGCTTAAACATGTGAAAGTCCAGTAAGAGTGATGACAAGTTCCCGAGCTTTGCATGGGTGCAGTTTTGTCATGGGACGAAGTCTGAATATGCCTGATACTACTCAGGGGTTATATTCTACGACAGGTGTGTAAAGATCCACCTTTTAAAAACCGCCAAAATTCGACAAACCCGGTATTAAACCGATTAAAATAACGTTCCGGTTACGGTTTCGTTCTTCAACATTTATTACTGTTTCGGTTACGGTTTCGTTCCGGTTTCGGTTTCCAAAAAAAAAAAAACACACGAGCACTATAAATTTTACTATTAAAAAACTTAAGCACCCTGCCAACCAGATCTGGGCCTGGATTCTCTAACAGTGAGTTTTGAAATTTTAACTTTTTCATCATTTAAAATATATGGGGAAAAGTGTACATTTCAAAACACACAGTTAGAGAATCCACGGCCTGGCCATGGTGAAAACAAAATCAGAAATTAGAGCTGTGCAATACCAAAAATGACTGTGGGCAAAGGTATGCATTGAAATACCAAAGCATAATTCGAAAACTTCCAACACTACTTAGCGCCTTCAATATAGGTAGAACCTCGCAGAACAAAAAGCGCGATTTTATTCGCTGCTGGTTAGCAGGGTATGTAGGTCTTCATTTTTTTCCTGCGGTCATGATGGAATTTCTCCTATATAATAATAAATATTTTTGACGCTATGTAGTATGAATGAAATTTCTGCAAAACAAATTATAAAAATCAAATCTACTTTTTTATTAGAAAAATATTAGAATGGAAAATTAAATATGTAAAACGTCAAAAACATAACTTTTGCAATCAAACTTCCTTTTTCAGTATTTTGATACTAACGTCAAAAAGTGCCTTTCGTAACCTTGATCGACAATCTTGCATGGACATTTTTCGGGGTACTTGTTTGTCAAAGAAAATACCAATATGCCCACTATAAGAAATGAGCCATTAAAAAAATTCAAAACCGTTTGGAACCGGTTCCGGCTTTTGAAACGGTTTCGGGTTCGCCTTTTTTCAGATCAAAATAACGGTTACGGTTTCGGTTTCGGTTTTAAAATTTTATCGGTTTTAATCGGTTACGGTTTCGGTTCAGTCCTTGGTTTAAACAAGTAAACTCGAAGTAAGAATGAAAGAAAATACCCGAGCTTTGAGGTGTCTGGCTGAAGTTTTTGGCATGGGACGAGACTATAAAAATGCCTGAAACTACTTAAGGGTAGTATCTACGAAACATGTGTAAAGATCCGCTATTTAAAAACAGTAAAAGCTGGACAAACTCGCTTAAACGAGTGAAAACGAAGCAAGAGTAAAAGAAAACTACCCGAGGTTTGAAGTGCCTGGCTGAAGTTTTTGTCATGGGACGAAGTCTAAAAATGCCTGATAATACTTAAGGGCACAAAACAGGGGCTAAATATTTATATCCATTGATTTATCCATATTTCATCAACCACTTATATATGGCGCGTTTTCGAACCGGAGGCACCGGTTGACCTGAAGTGATGCTGGGACCGCGCGCTCTCCGCCAGCTGTCTCGAAAACAGTTCACCGTATGAAAAAGTTGTGAAAACAAATTTTGTAGAGAATTTTGTGGTCTACAATATAGATAATAAGTACAAATAGCAAAATAAACCCATAGAAAATGAGATATTTACAAAAAAATCGCAAAAACCCGACGCCTGGCGACCAGCATTGTCATACGCTGAGCAGCATGTGGCTTTCATGCTTTGCCACTTTCGTGCAGCTGCCGATTCATGTGCAGCTCTTCATGCAAATATGTATATGTGTTCAGCAACAAAGCGTACACAAATCGAATGTAGCGTCTAATACGCGTCTATGACGATTCGCTCCGTGTGCGGACACGCAAAGTTTACTTTGCTTGTTGGGGTGTTGTTTTTAATCTTTTTGCCAATAAAATATTTGTACTGATTTTCTACTGATGTCCAGACTCGAATGTACTGATATCGCTGTTTCGAAATCTGGCAACTCTACCCATGACGAGACTATAAAAATGCCTGAAACTACTTAAGGGTGGTATCTACGACACATGTGTTAAGATCCGCTATTTAAAAACAGTAAAAGCTGGACAAACTCACTTAAACAAGTGAAAACGAAACAAGAGTAAAAGAAAAGTACCCGAGGTTTGAAGTGCCTGGCTGAAGTTTTTGTCATGGGACGAAGTCTAAAAATGCCTGATCACACTAAAGGGCACAGGGAATAAATATTTATTTCCATTGATTTATCCATATTTCATCAACTACTTTATATGTGGCGCGTTTTCGACCGGAGGCCCCGATTGACCTGTGAAGTGATGCTGGGACCGCGCGCTCTCCGCCATCCGTCTCGAAAACGGTTTACCGTATGAAAAAGTTGTGAAAGCAAATTTTGTAGAGAATTTTGTGGTCTACAATATTCATAATAAATACACAGAGCCAAAAAGTTCACCTATAATCAAAGAGATCGACGTCTAAAAAGGCTTTTTGGCCGGGGAGAGCGAGTGGGGACAAATTTGAAGAAATTTGTGCTAGGAAATCTTCTAGATTTTAGCTTGAATTTCTTCTCAAATTTATTGAAAAGGAAATCGGCTAAGAAGAAGGAGTTAGCTTCTTATTTATGAATTTTTTATGTACTTTTGTCAAAAACGTTCAATTGTTAGAAGAAATCTGCTTGTTTTTATCAGAAAACCTGTTTAAAGTAAATTAATGAGAACATCCTCTTATTTTCACTAGATTCATATTGAATTTATTGAAAAGGAAAACTATATATTTTTAAAAGATCCCTTATTAATTCAAATTCAGGTATGCCTTCTTCAAATGTGTAATTCGACGCCACCAAGCACAAGCATCATGGTAGAGATCTCCGTTCAGCAGTTAATAATTCTTAGTTCGATTCGCGGTGAAGGCAATAAGGCAAGTGGTTCACCACATGTCCGTGGCAAAAAGAACAAAGTTGTAATTAGACGTTGGCAAGTTAAGTATAGATAGGATGGCATGGTAGTGTAGACTAGGCATCTGAGTTGAGCGTTCATTTTTTTTTTTTTTTTAATTTGAAATATTAAAAAGAAAATCTTCTTAATATTATGTCATTATCTACTCAGTTTTATTAAAAAGAGACACCCAGTCATAATAAGACGAGCATCTTATTGGAAAAATATCATAGAGAAATCCTTCTGATTTAGAGGGCATTTTATGTGACTTTTTGCTCTGTGTACAAATAGCAAAAAACCCATTGAAAATGAGATATTTACAAAAAAATCGCAAAAACCCGATTTTTGTGACTTTTGACCTTGAAATTTACTAGTTGCACACACCCTAGCATATGTAGGTTTTATTTATTTATTTATTTATTTATTCAATGATAATATAGGACAATTAAAATTTCCTTACAAACTATTTACAAATAATATCTGGAAAATTACATTCACCACTACTACACTAGTTCAATTAACAGCTGTTTAAACTTTATTTTATTTAATGAAAAATCAAAATATGGGTATCTCGAATTCCGAGATTTTGGCCAAATTTATGCTAATTTGACTGGTCTACATCGGTCCATCCGTGAACTAGGTTGCCTGTACACTGTAACAAATGAGTCCCTCGTTTTGCAACTAATACCTGCACACAGTAATCTGCCCAACATAATTATTTAATTAATTAATCGAAGTAGGCAAAAATGCTTGACAGCTTGTACTTCACTTCCCTGCAACCCATATCATGAAAGATAATGAGCGGGGTGTAAGAGTAGGTGAACCTAACCTAACCTAAGAGTAGGTCGCCTTCCCGTTGGTGCACCCTGGGTAACGCTAAATGACCTACACCCCTAGTTTCTTGTATTGCTGGTTCTACGGGAACGGTACCAGTACTTGTGCTGTACCCATCGTGCCGAAACGACCCGGGCCGTTTTCTTATATCGACCCGGCTGAGAGCAATTAACTCGGGGTGACCCTGTCTGTAATTTAGTCAGGGCTACACCTCGTTGCAGCGGAATATTTATCATAACTTTCATGTGGGTGGCTTTCCCAGACTAGCACTCAATAGAAGAGTATCAGCATGACCATCAGATGAGAATGAGAGTCCCGAGCTCTTTTTGATCTCTGCAGAATTACAAGGTGAACGAGGCCTTCTTTTATGTAAGGTTTCCAACACGGCTTCCAATCAAAAATAGTTTCGATACTTCTCAACCTTTCAGAGTTCGGTTTGGCTGGGCTTGACAGAAAATCCACAAGACTCTGGACATCAGGTACAGGGATGCCGATCCCAGGTTTCCGTGTTTTTTTAAGTGCCGAAGATCGACATCAGCATCTTCCTTAACTCCTAACGGAGCATAGGGACTCGGAGATCCACATGTTAGTCGGTAACTCAGTTTTTGAGTGATGCGCGCCCAAACCTACAGATGGACAGACTCACGTATAGACATTCGCCAGCGCGGAAAATGTTCTACAGATCAATCTGACCCCATGACATTCATGGTAAAGTAGCTTTGCAAACTCCAACACCTCCTGTTGCTGAAAAGGAACCACATCTTCCTAGAGAGACAAGGGTCACTCTGGCTCAGTTACGTTCTGGATATTGTAGCAGTTTAAACTCCTACTTACCCAGACTAAACCTCGATGGGTCGAATGAATGTGCGGCATGCGGTTCGTCTCCTCATAACACAAACCACCTATTCACCCGGGTAGAAAATCTGTTAAATTTAGCCTAGGGCCTGACTAGATTTTCCCTTTTAAAACCATAGGCCTGCCAATGAAAGTTTACGCAGCCCCTTATATGTTTGTTAAGGCTTTTTAATAAAGGGCCTGTGGGGTAATGCAAATATAGGCCCTGCCTAGTTTTTCCAAGGCAATGCCAGCTAAGAAATAAAATATTTCATTGCAGTTTTTTGTTTGCTGACTTTAGGAATGTCGAGTAACTACGAAACTTTCCCATAAAATCCAGGGCGTCAAAGCCGATTTTAGACCTATAGAGTCTTCAGCAAAGTTTCTTAAAATAATGCCTAAAACATTTTCCTCAATGACGATTTTTTACCAAAAAATCGACCCACTCCTACACTGAGAGAAATGCATTGAATGTTGTGACAATATCGCTATTGATAGCGACGAGTTTGATGCAATATTCATTGGTTCCCTATGTACAGTCACTTCTCAGAGCAGAAAACCCAGGACATCGCCATGGATCTCTGCGCAGTGGAACCACCCGGGGTTTTACCTCGGCCAAGGACTGTCACTTTCAATGTTTCCCATTCCGAAACTATCATCCTCCTCCCTTGCAGCAGGGCTGCAAGATATTCTTTTGTTACGGGCGGGCGTTGAGCCGAACCCCGGACCAAAAGAATGGATATGCAGTGTCTGTTGCAAAAAAATATATATTAAACGGTCGCATTCTGTGCAATGCTTCTCGTGTAAGAGATGGCTCCATAAATCTGGATGTTCAGGGCTTAACCTTAACATCCACAGACCCCGTACTTTCTTTAGTACTTTCGTGGCCCCTTGTTGTTTGCGCCGTCGGGCGTCCCGCGGTAAGCGCCGTTCAAGCGCACCCCTACCGCCACCTTCTAGTAGCAATACTAATAATAATAATAAGGTCGCAACAAGATCCTCAAGTCACTTGCCGGCAGTACTTGGGGAAAAGACAAAGAAACGTTGCTGGCCACATATAAGGCCATTGGCCGACCAGTCTTTGACTATGCTGCACCCATATGGTCGCCTAATGTACTGTGAACCCCGTTCTGAACAGTCCTCCACCGGATATTGCTGAAGAAGAACGCACCTTACCAAGGGAGACAAGAGTTACCCTGGCACAGCTTAGGTCTGGATATAGTGTAAGGTTAAACTCCTACTTGTCCAGACTTAATGACACAATCTCAAACACATGCCCTGCATGTGGTAGGACCCCCCATGATACTCTACATCTCTTCAATTGTTCATTTGAACCTACTCTTCTAACCCCTCTGTCCCTCTGGACAAACCCTGTTGAAACTGCACGTTTCCTTGGACTCCCCTTAGAAGAGCTTGATGAAGATCTTCGGAATGATCATACACTCTAGACAGGGCAATGCATTGTTAACAACAACAACAACATGCAATATTCATTCAGAATGAGCGAGTTATCAAATATTATTTGCTCCCAATAAAAAGTAAAATGACATGTCAACCATTTCGATATGATGTACTATTTTCTATATTTATCGATAGAATGCTAATATATTTGAACGGCACGTCAATATCTATGGTCGTGATATGAATTTCTATTGTCGCTATATCCATATCCATATTTACTGCATAGTAATAATGGTAGAGACAGCGCATTAATATATACTAGTATATCCCGTGGTCGAAATTCGACCAATTTAAAATAGTTGAACTTATTCAAACATCTGATCAACTTTTTGTCAATAGCTGCCTTTAGGACCCGTGGCCGAACCTCGACCAACTTAAATGTATACATTAAAAACTCATCTATAGGCAAAATGAGGCCATCAAAGAATTTAAAAAATAGCGGCTGTTATTATATAATAAAAATATTAAATTACAGCAGCCCTTTCCAAAATTATTTATGGCAAATGCCATGCAAATACTCGGTTCTCGAGATTTTATGTTGCACTTGAATAATCGGATGATGACATTGTGCTTAACAAATAGCCACTAATTTATGCGATCGTTTTGAGCAGGTGAAGAACAAAAAAATATTAGGTTGAAAATTAAGTAAATTGTAATAGTTAAGATTAAAGGTTTTTTAATATAAAAAAAAACATAATTTAAGAAAAAAACGGAATATTCCGCAACCGGGTCTTGCAACTGTGCACACCGTATTCTATACGCTCACCGCCGCGCCATTACCTTATGCACAAAGCAGTTTAAGAATTAACAATATACCAACAACAAAGTTAGACTATTAATATTATAAATAATGGACCAAAGTACTCAATGAGCGAGGGAATGAAAATAATTTCTCTCTCATAATAGTACGTGTTTAATGAGGGAGAGAATGAAGATAAAGAGTGGTTTCCTTTGAAGTTCAGCCAACTTCGAAATGTGAGTTTGACGCTATTACTCTAACTCTCAAAGAGCGAGAGAATCAAAATATTTCCATTGCTGGTATTTTACACACATATACAAATTTCTCAAAATAAGCGTGGTACTCCAACAACAGTAGCCATATTGAATTATTATTTTATATTTTTTTGAAACATTTTTTTTGTTTGGTGGTACTCAAGCCAACTTTGATTGCGACATATTTTTTTCAAATTAAAAGTTTGACCATGGTTGCCCTATTTCACATTTTAATAATGGTGTTATGAGAACATAAAACTTTGTAGAATTTCATTTTAAACAAATCTATTACATCGGAATTTTTCCGAGCAGTTCTAGCGGTTTCAAGATATCCAATTCAGCCTGCAACTTCTCATGCCCTTGGTGTCTTGTCCATAATCAATTCCTTGAATAAATTTTTTTAATATGGAATTCTACAATTAAGTGAAGCTTTATTGGGCTTTTGAATCTCTATTTAGATATACATATATACATACATATTAGAGCTTTATGGATAAATATAATTTTGATAACGTTTTCCCAAAAAATTGTATAGTTAAATTACATTTTATTATAAGTATATGTAATTGAAAATTTAATTTTTTCATGATTTTATGGCACAACAATATAACATTTTTAGTTTTTCATTTGTTTATTTAAACTTTGGAATATAAGGCGACGATAGTTATCTCATTTTTATTATAGAATTCTACGAAAAAGATGTTTGATTTTTATTTTTTTAAAAAAGCAAATTTTCATATTATATAGAATTGACGGCAATGGGTGTATCTATTTCAATCTCATTCTTTTTTTTTTTTTTTCTTGATGAATTTCAATACAGAAAGTTAAAACATTGATTGCTTCTTTCGTAAAAATTTTATTTTTAAACTATTTTCGTTTATAATAAAGCGTGCGAGATATGAGGAAAACAAATTGTCACTTTTTTTTAATACTTTGGTACATAACAACACATATTGGGGCAACTCTCATGCGGAAACAAATTGGCTATTCGCGCCGACGCCATCTATTTGGAGTGTAACATTTCAATATACATATGAGTTCAACGCCGAATCTACTGTTTGAACTCAATGAGCGAGAGAATTGGAGTGTTTACGCATATATGTATATGTGTATATAAATAGATATGAGTATGAAATTGGTTTGACGTTTATTTTGAAGGGGTGGAAATTTGGAAATATGAGTTCGTGTAATATTAAAGAGTATTAATGAGCGAGAGAACGAAAATAGAGAAGTATGGGTTGTATTTAAAAAAAATGTATTATACATGTATACATTTGAAAAGAAATTATTTGTTGTCTTCAGTAAAATTATCACTTGGTTTAGTTCAAAATAATGTAGTATCCATAAAATATTTTGTCGATTTTTATACTTTAAATAAGGAATTTGTCAGCAACTCTATCTCAATCGATAGAATTTGAAAAAAAAATTCGCAAATTGCAGCTTTCATCTTCAAAAATTTGAGCAGTCAGACTTATATTAATGGTAATTTTTTGAAATAATTACCAAAAAAAAAAAAAACAAAAAGAAATTGTATAAGCGGTTATAGCATTTCTATAATGGGTGGTATGTATGTATATTTATGATATAAAATTATTATTTCACATGGCTTTCCGTAAACTAAAAATATTCGCACCAAATTTTTTTCTTCTCGAAAATAGAGATCACAAACATAAAAATATTGTTTATAAAAATATTAAAAAGTCAAGATTAGAAATATAAAAATATATAAAAAATATAAACAATTTTCAATGACAAAAAAGAAAAAAAAAATGTTGGCCTATAGCTGTGTAACTAACTGTACTCGAACCATCAACCGCTCGACCACTACCCACTAACGCTTCCCACTGGGCTATCGCTTTATTTACAAATTGATTGTCAGATAACCAATTTAAGTTGCATGAAAAATTTTCATTCGCTTATTACAGATAAATGAAGCAGTATTGGTTATATATTAGATAATTGTGCACTGCCTTAGAGTTATGCCAACAAATAAATATGCATTTCATAAATATTTATGCATATTTAGTATGGGTTTAAGCTTGGCAATGGTTTATATGTAAAATTTGTTAGCCTATTAATATAATAGATTGGCGAAATATAAATTTTTCTGGGACGCATAATCATAATAGTTCAACAATTTTTACTATGGATTTCCTAACAATATTACAACTTGTTGGAGCGTTTTTTTAAATTCAAAATTTTTTGAATTTCTTATGATTGAACATTTTTCTAAAAATTGTATAATATGCCGTAGCCGAATGGTAGAATACTGGGCTAACGTGCCAGAGGAGCAGGAGTCGAATCTTACTGATTACGAATTATATAAAATTTTGTTTTTTTAAACTATTTAGAATTTATCAATAGTTTATATGGATACCATTTCAATAGTGATTTATCAAAAAAGAATTCATGAAACATCCATATTCATTGATGGGACAGGATTATCAATTTTTATTTAATATGATATCAATAATTATGGATGTTCCATCCATAGATTTCCCTCCGTGTACAGACGTGCAGACCGAATGAATGAAAATTTATTCTAGAAACTGTTGTTTGGGATCTTACTGCATTAGTTATGATCACGGTTGCTACAAGCATAAGCGAATAAATTACCAAGATGTTACAAAAGTTACCACAAAATTGCCAAGCGGTTCTTAGCACAGTTTTATTGTTTTAACAAAAAAAGTAACAAATGAAAAAAGAATTCAATTCGTATGCTTTGCATACTTTGATTCACTTGTACTTATGTATTTCAGAATTTTGCCATTGCACATAAGGCCGGTTGTTATTACATTTAACTAATAAATCAATATGCAATAATAAAAGTTATTTTTGCATTAAAAAATAGTTTATTTCTTCCCGAGAGAGCAGAGACAATCTCGCTCAACTCCGATTTGGCATGCGGACCTTCTTCTCACGACACGACCCACTTATTCACCTGCTCCTGAGAGCAAACTCTTCTAACACCAATCTATCTTCGGTCCACCCCAATTGAAACTGCCCCCGTTTCCTTGATCTCCCTTAAGAAGAGCTTGATATATAGACCTGGTCCTTCTGGTCCAGGGGATATAAAATTATAGAGCACCCGCCTGCGTAATGCTTTACCAATCAAAGCCCTCGAAGTACGTAGCGTTCCCAAAGGGAGCGGAAACGGACGCCATCAAAACTCCCTTGGAGGAGTCCTAATGGGGGCGTCTACGGATTTAATTGAAAAAAAAAAAATAAAAATTTAGTATGAAGTCCTTCCTGATTATTTGAAGTAGTATCTCAGTGTTTTGGGGCTCCCTCAACGAACCTTTCAGGATTCCCAAAGGAACACTTTTTTTTTCATAAATTTTTCAAAAACACTTTTTTTCGTTGTTCCCTTGAGAGCCTTTTATGAGCTTCCCTAATGGAGCGCCTTACGGATTCCTCTGGAGCATCTTACGGACTCCTCTGGTTAGCTGGGATGGAACAGCCAGGTTTTGCTCTGGGTTTTAGTATTTAACAAGGCAAAAAATGCCTAGGCCGATTCAAGGCAGTGAAAGAGATACAATTTGATTTAAATTTTCATATTTTATTCATAAAAGTCTGTCAAAAATTTTACGAATGTCAATTCGTAAAGAAACGAAGGGCTACACAAAAGTTGAATGATAAGTTGAACAAAACTCGGCTGGCAGCCAACTTTGTTGCATGCAATTTTGCATAACCCTTTTACACGAGTCAGTTTTCAGAATAAACGCCCTTTTAGAAATAAGCTGCGCGCTATTAGTGATGTGAATGAACATTCAGGCATATGGGTCTGTTTAATCAATGTCTGATAATCAAATTTTTTTATCCAAAACTATGTCTCAAAAAAAGTTACCATACGCAAATTAAAGTTACCGTGTTACCACCGGCGAAAAAAGTTACCACGTTGGGTAACTAATTACCAGGTTCGGCAACCGTGGTTATGATCCCTCATACCATTTTTTGTTGAAAATCTGCAATCTAAAGAGATCGATCTGTTAAAATTTTATAATATGGGCTACAATGAGCACCAGTGCTGCTGGAAGGTGGACCAGGGTATTAATCACCGAACTGGAACCATGGCTGAATCGGCCGCATGGAGAAGTCGACTTTTACCTGACCCAATACTTAACCGGACACGGTTATTTCCGTGAGTACCTGCACAGAATGGGCAAGGTTCAAACCTCGATCTGCACCTACTGTGGAGCCATAGACGACGTACGCCACACCTTTTTAGAATGCGAGCAATTCGCTCAAGAAAGAAGGCGGGTGGAAGAGACAGTTGGCGAGCTTTCCCCGGCAGTGTCATTCGGAAGATGACCTCCGAAATGGGATATAGTCAGACGATACGCGAGGAACGTCCTCCTTGCGAAACGGAAAGACGGTTGTCTAGCCAGTTATCGTGAAGTAGCTACAGGGCTCACGTAACGCGCTTCCTTACCTGAAGTAATGCTAAGCGCGGTCCCAGGTAAGGAAGAATGCGCGGGAGGTTAGGTTTTATTGCGGTATACCTCAAGATAAGAAGGGAGTCCCCCACTCGGAGAGTCCCGCTGCTTGAGCATCTAGTAACGAGGGTTTAAACCCGGTTAGTGCATAAAGCATTTCCTCATCCGCGAACACAAAAAAGAAAATTTAAATTGAATAATATAAAAAATAAATAAAATAAAATAAAACAAATAAATTAATTATAGGTATTAGAAAGAATTGAATGCAAAATTTTATACAGCGGAATGGTAATTCACTGACTAGTTTCCATGCGACCAAGCATTTAGACGTAGTGTTTTATCCGGTCTGGCTGGCATCGAACCTACCAGACTGCATTGGCATTGCGTTCTCTTAACGCTTTGAGCCATGTGCCCTGCATGCAATTTTGCATTTATATTCTTACTAATATTTTCCATGTGTTTCCTTACTTTATAGACTTCTTGTACACCTTTGATCCAAGGTGATAACAGGAAGCAAGTAAATTTGTATATGGCGAGCTTTTTGAAGCTATTTCCGCTCCCCATGTACAAGAACCAAAAAACCGGAAATATACACCCTGTGGTTCACATGGAAGGAAGGAAATAGCTTCAAAAAGGTCGCCATATACAAATTTACTTGCTTCCTGTTATCACCTTGGATCAAAGGTGTACAAGAAGTCTATAAAGTAAGGAAAACACATGGCAAATATTAGTAAGAATATAAATGCAAAATTGCATGCAGGGCACATGGCTCAAAGCGTTAAGAGAACGCAATGCCAATGCAGTCTGGTAGGTTCGATGCCAGCCAGACCGGATAAAACACTACGTCTAAATGCTTGGTCGCATGGAAACTAGTCAGTGAATTACCATTCCGCTGTATAAAATTTTGCATTCAATTCTTTTCTAATACCTATAATTACAAAATTAGCGTATAAATATATACATTGGATTCAATCCACAAATAAAACTTCAAATTAAATTAAATTGAATAAAAAAATATAAAAAGCAATAAAATAAAGTAAAATAAAATAAAACTAAAAAAAATAAAAAATTAAAACAAAAAAAAATAAATTATAAAAAATAATAATAAAATATAATAATATAAAATAAATTAAAATAGTATGACCATATTATCTTATAAGACTGATACATTAGCGCAAATTTTTAGGAGTTAACTTGAGCATAATCTTCATTATAAACCTCCCATAAATGAAGAAGATTTGAGAAACCGAAATTAC